>OX393581.1:1850894-1881885 GCA_947652605.1 Elmis aenea | reverse complement strand
CCAATTTCTGTCGCTTTTAGATTATGTAAGTCAATAAGGGCTACATTTTAAAATATTTTCAAACATACAGGGTCCTCCAAAAAGGGTGGCATATCAAAGTTATACTTTTTCTTATGGAACACCCTGTATATTTTTGTATTTTTGGATTCCTCTTTAAATTTAATTAAAAAAATGTGTAAGGTCATATGGGTCTAAAGTCAACTGTTCTCGTGAAAATCGCGTTTTCATGAAAATACAGTATTTTCAAAAATGTTCAACATTTAAAAACTTTGACAGGTCTGAAGAAATTCGCTAGGAGTTAAGATTGACAATAGATTATGTAACACTTTGCACCACCTACATTCTTAAAATATTATACAGGGCGTTTTTTACGCTTGGTCAAACTTGTGAAACTTTAAACATCGATAACTCATTTTTTTAAACACAACCCCTTATATTTAATTTAATTCTCTTTCGAAAACATTAATACTGTTTTATACTTAAAATTGATATTTTCCGAGATATCGCGATTTTATGGTTAATTATTAGGGCAATGTAATATTTTCGAGTAGGCTACGAAGGTAGACAGCGGGTAATTTGAAACAATTGAACGAAAAAACAAGAAAGGTTTTAGTTTTATCTTTTGCCTACGCATTTTTAACATTTTTTTATAGTGAAGAGGAATCTCACGTTTAAATCGAGTTTTCTTACAATTATTTATGCATTTATTTATTTGACCAGTATGATAAGATGATTAGTAAATCATATAAACTATTTTTTTTGTATGATACGACTCTCGGTTCTACCAAAATGTCTTTGCTTAACTTCTGGTTCCACGCATTTTGCAAACATTGTGTTTTTATACAGTGTGCACAATGTTTAATGTAAGTTAGTGTTTATGGTGTGTTAACTAAAATATAAATACACAGAAAATATTTCAAAATTGGGACCGAAGTAACTTTAATTGTACATTTATAAAAATATTTCCAGTGATAACTAAAATGTATGTAATAATAATTCAAAAACTTTTGAGACAATCACTCCTAATATGTTGCGTAATGTAAGGCGTTCACTTGAAAAGAGGATCACAATGTGTATTCAAGAGGATGGTCGTGATCTTGAACATTTATTGTAATCGGCTGTTAAATTTTGTTTTTGAATTATTATTACATTTTAGTTATCACTAGAAATATTTTTATAAATGTTCAGTTAAAGTTACTACGTTCCCAATTTGAAATATTTTCTGTATTTATATTTTAGTTAACACACCATAAACACTTACTTATATTAAACATTGTGCACACTGTATAAAACACAATGTTTGCAAAATGCGTGGAACCAGAATTTAAGCAAAGACATTTTGGTAGAACAGAGTGTCGTATTATAAACATACAAAAAAATGGTTTATAGGATTTAGTAATCATCTTATCATACTGGTCCAATAAATAAATGCATAAATAATTTAAGAAATCTCGATTTAAACGTGAGATTGCTCTTCATTATAAAAAATGTCAAAAATGCGTAGGCAAAAGATAAAACTAAACCTTTCTTGTTCTTTCTTTCAATTGTTTCAAATTACCGCTGTCTACCTTCATAGCCTACTCGAAAATACTACTTTGACCTACTAATTAACAATAAAATCGCGATATCTCGGAAAATATCAATTTTAGGTATAAAACAGTATTAATGTTTTCGAAAGAGAATTAAATTTTCTATAAGACGGTGCAAAAAAATATAAGGGGTTGTATTTAAAAAAAATGAGTTATCGATGTTTAAAGTTTCACAAGTTTGACCAAGCGTAAAAAACGCCCTATATAATATTTTAAAAATGTAGGTGGTGCAAAGTGTTATATAATCTATTGTCAATCTTAACTCCAAGCGAATTTCTTCAGACTTCTCAAAGTTTTTAAATGTTGAAAATTTTTGAAAATACTGAATTTTCATGAAAATGCGATTTTCACGAGAACGGTTGACTTTAGACCCATATGACCTATTACATTTTTTAAATTAAATTTAAAGAGGAATCCAAAAATGTAAAAATATACAGGGTGTTCCATAAGAAAAAGTATAACTTTGATATGCCACTCTTTTTTGGAGGACCCTGTATGTTTGAAAATATTTTTAAAATGTAGCCCTTATTGACTTACATAATCTATAAGCGACAGAAATTGGAAAATATAAAGCGTTTTGCCATAAAACTCCGACGCGTCCGTCGTGACTCACCCTGTAGAAAACGGCTTTGAGTCAGAATATATATTACAACATTTTTGTTTATAATTATGACTTTATTCTTTAAATACAGGGTGAGGCAGCACTTATGACACCCCCACTTATTTTGTTATTGGAAAGAATTAAATAAAAAAAGTTTTAAATAACAGTTGTTTCATACAGTATTTTCCAAAATATTTTCATGTCAAATGTTTGTTTCCTTTTGTTTTTTAGGAGTTGTGGCACCATATTGTTTTTTTTTTTTAATGGCACCATACATATTTCTTTATACGGTTTGCAAGACATTTTCTTTCTCTTTTCAACGCACTTAAACTTTTATACCCTTACGTAACAAAATTTTTAGAAAAATCGCAATAGAACATTTTTGTGTGCATAAGTTTGTTTCTTGGAATTTTACCTTGGGCTTTCTTCTGTTCTTAGTCTTATTTGAATAATTGTACCCCATAACATACTTATAGAGCTAGTCACACTTAATCCTCTGCAACAACATGGGTTTGTTCTTTGCCCTTTTTGAAAAATGAAGAAACCTGGCATAATTTAGTTTTTGTTGTGTGAGGCACAAATTAAATAAATTTTTAAGTCGGTTTAACCGTACATTTAGGAATAGTAAAAAAAATAATAAATTTTCGTTTTTTAAAGTGTTTTGGGACATTTCATTCCCTTCCTGATATATTTTTCTCTTCTTCCTATCCAAATAGGGCAAATTTAAATCAAAAAATATTTTGAATATTTCTTTATTGTCCTTACACATTTTATTTCTTTGAGTACGTTCGGCAGTAATACTGTCACAAAAAAACATTAAAATAATTAAAAATGAAATTTTCTCAATTAACAAAATAGATTTTTTTTTAAAATTATTATTTCCGCGGAGGTCCCCTTTCGGCTTCCTGTACTGCGACCTATTGATCTATTGTACCCTCTGGTGATGGCCCCTTAAAGGAGTCCTGTGTTTTGAAAAACTCCAGGATTTTCTTAACTTCTTGGTTGGCTTTTTCCATCCCTAGAAGTCTAAGCCGATAGGGTGTAAATCCTTCATACTGGCATATTACGTGAAGAGGAGTTTCTTCTTCTTCACCACATCCTCTGCATATGTCGGTCTCCGAGAGCCCTATTATGTAGACGTGTTTGTTTAGGCCACAGTGTCCTGTGGTTGCTATGATGTCTGCTCAGCTCATCCTGAGCATTTCTTCTGTCTGATGTATTTTCATTTATTTTTCAGTGGCCTAAGTATTTCATCCCGTTTATCAAATGTCTGTTGCTTCTTTTTCTATATCAGAAAATTCATCACGAAATTGTTTAAAGAAATTATCTAATGACTTTAAACAAAATTAATTAAAATTGGTGAACACTTTTTTTGTAAAACTTTTTTCCACATTATTGTCATTGAAACCGTTGCGTATTTGTTCGTTTTCGTTTATTTTCTAAGGAATAAGTTACTAAGGAATAAGTTCCACCATTCATTTTGTTATATGTATTTGCAATTTTGCACGCAAATTTATTATTATTAGCTAAGACGTTAAAGTGTAAGTTTCGTTTCTTTATGTAATGAATAAATTAATTGCACATACCTCGGGGCCTGTAAGAGCCCGGGGTCCGATACCTGCTTGAACCGAAACTGGTTAGAGCCCTAAAAGGTATAATGCAAAGTGCCTACTAGCTATTTTATTACCGCAGATCCCGCCGGATTGCTCAATAATAGGGAATTACAGCTTATCACTATCAAAAAAAAAAAAAAAGCGAACTTACAGTAGCAATAGATATATTGTAAGTCGATGATACATTACAAGAAATTGGTTTTTATACATGAGCTTTATTTACTTTAGAGACTTCTAGAAGGATTTGAAGCATTGTCTTATAAGGTACCTAATGAATTTGCATAGTTTGTTTAAGTTAGGTATGGTCTCATATCGAGTCAGCTACAACGCTGTAACTAAAATGTATTAATTCGTAATGTCATTCGATTTGAAACCTTAAACTTAAAGTATGAAATAAAAAAAATTTAATGAATACAGTAGAAAATATTCTACTGAAAGTGAACATAAAAGGGGGTGAATCCTAGGTTCCATAACTTACGTGTAGTTGATTTTTCAAGTAATAACTAATATACAAGGTGTTTAAGATTTACTGTTACCCAAAATTACATAAAAACAGTAAAAAATATTTTGATTATGTAGGATTGTAGTTTATGATGTTTTTTCTTTTATATTTTTAGAGACAAAAAGCACGACGACGCCCAAGAGGCAGAAGTCTGTTGGAGCTGTCACGCGGGCTGCAGCAGCCGCTGCCACGAGTGCCGCTGCAACCCGGCCGCCGACACCAACCGAGGACAGGATGATGATACTCCCCTCCGAGGGTGTCGTGGCACCTTCGCCGGTGTCCTCGGCATCCGTGGAGTTGATCGAACCAACACCAGCTGTTGTTATAGTATTAGACTCAGAGACATCTGCTGCTGAGGAGCCAGCAGCAGGTCCAGCAGCAGGTGCTCTGAGCAACATTCTAAGTAAGTGTTTATTAAAATTTCATGCAACTTTCAACTTTTGCGTAATCAGTCAAATGTATTTGAAAATAGTTACAAAAATTCTTACAAAGTTTTTTGTTACAGAACAACGATTACTAAAGGAACTGAAACCTATGATCGCCCAGGGTAAGTGTAAAACATACTCTATTTATTCCTTATGGATTACATACATCTTATAGATTTCAATGATTTTATCTTTTTTTTTTAATGCTGAAAATCGTGGCAGCTTTTCACCTCCTCATTCCAAGTTTTCCTTTTCGATTTTTTCCTCTCGTTCACCCTTCATATTTATGTTTCCTCGGCATCCCATATCTTATCCCATTTCATATACATGCGCCAGCCATCTTGGTTGTGCCTCTTGGATGTTTTGTTCTATTAGTTGTACTTTCAAGTTTTTTTTATGGGTTTTATTTTAAATTTTGTCCCTACGCCTTTTATCTTCAATTGTTCTTAAAAACCTCATTTCCATACTTTTAATACGACTTTGTTGTTTTTGGTCGTGGTCCATGATTCGCAACCGTACGTTAGGATACGGTTAAACATTTTGCGATATATCTCTACCTTTGTTTCTTTGGGCATCTCTCCTTTTCCAAGAAAATATTTCTTTATCGCCATAATAGCCTAGCTTATTCTCTCGTTTATCTCTCTATCTATCTATCTTTTCGTTAAAGTATAGGTGCCATCATAGGTATTTATAGCTTTTTACTTGTACTTGTTGTATCCCATCCAGGCTTCGATTATGTTCAATCTCATATCTGTTCTCTTTTTATAATATAAAGCTGATATGCACTCACCTACATTTTTGTAATGCTTCTTCACTTATCTATCTCGACGCAAAAATCAGACCCTGTGTGCTACGGTTTGATCTAAATCCGCATTCGCTGTCGTCCAATGTATGTTCAACTATCTCTCTGTTTGTTTTTTAGTATACTTGCGTAAAGCTTTCTTGGTGTAGTTGATGGTGAAATACTTCTGTAGTAGTTACACACTCTGCTATCTCCTTTGTATAGTATAGATGTATAATAGCTACCTGCCAGTCTTCAGGGACCGTTCCTTCATTTGCCTGCCTCTTCCATGTGATTGATTATTTCTGGTGTTATTTCGTCATGTGCTCTTGCCTTGTCCATTTTCATTTTAGATTTCGCTTTTTCTAACTCGTCCGTTGTAATATGTACTTCTTCTGTTTCGTTTTCCTCCGCTTCCTCCCAATCCTGTATTTTTTATTTGTTTTCATTTTTCTATCTTTTAGAAGTTTTTTAGATAGTCTCTCCATCTATGCACGATCTCTTCCTCGTTAAATAGTATAGATCCGTTCTCATCTCTTATTTGTTAATTCTCCATTGTTTTCTATCCATTCATTTCATTTTCTACTGTGCTATTTTTAACTAGTGGAAATTTTTAATCTGTGTATGTAGAAATTTGTGATAATTTTCGGTATTTTTGCTCTTTAGTAATAATGTTTAACCAATAATGTTTATATTTTAGCCTCACTAAGGATGAAAGATAGACTGTACCACGCGTTGAACCAGGTGGAAAGAGGAGGTAAGATATTAACGATCATTCATTGTTGAACACACGCGCGCACCATCCACACACGATTACTGGGTGTCCCAATAATTTATCACCCGATTTGTGTTAATTGTAACTTTAAAAATAATTTTAAAAAACGCAAACTGCAATCGACAGAAGATAGTTTAATTCAATACAAGTTTTGAAAATAACATCAAACAAGTGTTCGTTGTTTTCTATCGCCCAACGTTCAATTTAATTATCTCGTTTTTATTTCATTTGTTAGTTTTATCGTCGATTCCGCCAAACTTGCAGAATTTTTTGTATTTCTCCAAACCATATGTGTTTTTCGACTATATTTAAAGGAGCAGGACTCGAAAAAAATATTAATATTTAACAACATGGTAATGTCAGAACGAATCACTCTGCTACTTTAGTTGACAATAGTGTCTTAGTGATTGCTGACTAGTTGAACTTTTAAAATAGTATACAGGGTGTTTCTTATGCCCGTTCAAATCGGCTACACTTCTAACACGAATGAGTGATTTTTTTTAAAACAACACCCTATATCTCGACATTTTCATATCGATAATTGAAGTGTCCTTAAAATCTATAAAAGGTTTATTAAGTCTATAGGTAATATTTTTCGAGTTATTGCCGTTTTAATGAAAATTCACCGGCACGAACACAATATTCAGTAGGATAAAACTAGTAGGCTTTGGAAATATCTCGAAAATTTGCTTTCAATGTCAAATACAATGATATTTTTACCTTTAAGCTGATTTGTTTTACACTTTTATGTAACACCAAGAAATTTATAATCGGGCAAAAGTAAAGACGTTGGCTTCATTTTCATTATTTATTGAATTAAAGAGCTTTAATCAATCTTTAAGCTGACTCTCTTTACTATATTAATGAACAAGGGTCAGGTTAAAGGTTGGTTAAAGCTTTAAAAAAAGTAAAAACCCAAACTGGGAGAGTTTAGAAGCTTTTTTTCGGACTCTTACCAATTCAGTTTGGTAAATGGTAAGATTTGCCGGTAAAACCTAGGATTTATCGAATTTTGGGTTTTTACAGTAACATATACATATAAATATACCATTGCGTTATATTAACATATGATATATTTATTTACAGCCACACTCACGGGGATTCTTAGCCCAGACGGCAGTCAATTATATGAGATTGGGCGAGAAGAGGAGTTGCGGGCCATTGAATTATGTAAGTCTCTTGTCTATGAATTTTTATTTTTTAATTAAGCGCCGAGTTTTGAACCTTAGTGTTGTCGCGACCTTTTTAAACGCAAAAACAATTATTTCAACTGTAGTTGTAGCAAAACAAATGTGTTAAGAACCATGTGAATAATAATAATATTTATCGGGTGAAAAATATATCACGCTCATCTTTTTTTTCTTTAATGCAAACGAAATTTTAGACATAAAATTTATGTGTATTTTAACATTTTATGAAACGGGAAGCAATATTTTTGCAGCTAAAATTTAAAAAAAAAACTACTTGGTATCAACAAAACCATTTGAGTTTTTATTTAAGAAACTAAAATAGCTTTACATAAAAGAAGATTCTGTTTTGTTGCAGTTACGCAGTCAACTACGATTAATGAGATATTGTAACTTTTAGTATTTATAGCGCGTCTTTTAACTAAACAAAACAAGCCATTGGTGTTTTTGTATTAATTAAATAGGTGCAAGAGCTACTAACGTGTTACACGAAACTGCAAGTATAAACAATAAATTTTAAGTGAGATTTTTACTGCCTCGTGGAGTCTCCCCAGCATAAAAGGTGAATTCGGGTTTGTGTTTAGCAAATACAATTTTAATAGTGATAAAACCGGTTAAAACCGGTTTTGGAACATATTTATTTCGTTTTCGTTCTTGAACGAAAAATAATAATTTCGTTTTCGGTTTCGTTTTCGTTCTTAAAAAAAATTCGGTTAATTTCGTTTAAAGTTTCGTTTTCGTTCCGTTCTCAGTCCCTGTTTTAATGTAAACCTAAGACGCGCGAACATTTATCGCAGGATATCGCGCGTCAACTCGACGCTCGTGTGCAGGGGCGCTAAAATAACAAAGTTACAATCATTTGCACCAAAACCGAAAGCGTTGTAACAGTGTGCGTGTGTTCGGATTATTTTGTTTTAGTTCAGCTTGTTTGAATTAATAACTAAAGAAAAAAGGGGATGAGCCTGATAACATTTATATGTCTATACAATGGTGATGATTATTTATTGTTGTTAGCTTTGAATGTTGGAAAATAACTTATGTTTTAAATTTATTTTTTTCCAGTTAACTACTTACATAGGGACCTTCAGCAATAAAACTATACTTATCGAGTAACACGCCGTCCTTTGACTATCAAAAATTTTTAAATTCTATTTTAGTTTTATATTTTGTTATACGTATTACTTATTACTTATTACTACTCGTTCTTAAAAGCGATAATTTCTTCGCCTATTCAAAAAATTCTGTTGCACTCCTGCTAGAATAGTAGTAGAAACTGCATTTCTCCTGGTTACTAAGCTCTCTGCGGCTAAATTCACCTTATGCTTTAGTTTCTGAAATCTTAGTCAAATGGTTCAATACACAGCTTTAATTTTTGTTACTTTCCGCTCTAAACAATTTTAATTTAAACGGAAGCAATGTTGGATTATTTTCTTTCAAAATCTCTTGCAAGTTTGAGACTCGTAAAATTATGTATGACTGCATGTGTGGATGGCGATGAGTGTGTGTTTTTGTAAGTGTATTTATGTGTCCCCCTCTGGTTGGGGGGACCCGGCAAAGCACCTCAGGTGCAATGCTGGGAGCAGAATTTCGCCAGAGTCGCCCCACTGGTCGTAAGAGGCGACTAAAGGGGTGTATGAATGGGTGAGATATGTGGATTGCGATGAGTGTGTGTTTTTGTAAGTGTATTTATGTGTCCCCCTCTGGTTGGGGGGACCCGGCAAAGCACCTCAGGTGCAATGCTGGGAGCAGAATTTCGCCAGAGTCGCCCCACTGGTCGTAAGAGGCGACTAAAGGGGTGTATGAATGGGTGAGATATGTGGATTGCGATGAGTGTGTGTTTTTGTAAGTGTATTTATGTGTCCCCCTCTGGTTGGGGGGACCCGGCAGAGCGCCTCAGGTGCAATGCTGGGAGCAGAATTTCGCCAGAGTCGCCCCACTGGTCGTAAGAGGCGACTAAAGGGGTGTATGAATGGGTGAGATATGTGGATTGCGATGAGTGTGTTTTTGTGTATTTATGTGTCCCCCTCTGGTTGGGGGGACCCGGCAAAGCACCTCAGGTGCAATGCTGGGAGCAGAATTTCGCCAGAGTCGCCCCACTGGTCGTAAGAGGCGACTAAAGGGGTGTATGAATGGGTGAGATATGTGGATTGCAATGAGTGCGTGTTTTTGTAAGTGTATTTATGTGTCCCCCTCTGGTTGGGGGGACCCGGCAGAGCGCCTCAGGTGCAATGCTGGGAGCAGAATTTCGCCAGAGTCGCCCCACTGGTCGTAAGAGGCGACTAAAGGGGTAAGTATGAATGGGTGAGATATGTGTTGCGATGAGTGTGTGTGTAGGTTTCACTATACTTGTGGCAACTTGTGTGTGAATAGTCCTGTACTGTGACACCTTCGAAAATTGTGACAACTTACACGCGTTGCCACAATTTTAAATGAGATTTTCTAAGCACCAGACGCTGCAAAAAGCGACATACTATGCCACGTCATGAGTCTATCATAAAAATACTCGATTCTTTCATTGGATTTCTTTTTTAAAAAAGCGTAAAAAAAATATAACATATTTGGTAGAATTGTGTAAAGTACGTCACTATTCAGGTTTATTCCCGTGGTACACACTTTAATATTTACGGCTACTTTAAAGTTGACAATAGAGTGCTGCCCCCTATTCTGTTTTGCGCTGTTGCCACTGGGTTTGCCAAATATAGCTTTAGGAGAGTACAGAACGGTCGAGTATATTAGTTATTTTCCAAACGTTTTTTAAAATGAAAGTTGGCTTGTATGTGGTAAAAAATAAATAATTTATTGATGACATATTCAATTTTTTGCATTTTCGGAAATGACGCCTAAGCATTTTTTTTTTAACGATACAACTTATATATTATTACATTTTCCGATGCATAATAAAAAACTGCATTTAAAAACATTATCACAGAAAGTTTACTTTTAAAATAAAGTTTATAAAATAACTATCAAAAAATCAAGGTGGTACATGTTAGGTTAGGTTAGGTTTGTCAGTTTGTCGTCAAACTTTATTGTTGTTGATCATTAAAAACATTAATAATGGCATTGAAAATTACAAAATTTAGAGCAATTTGATTTTTGCTAATTCTGCAACTTTTACTGCGATTATTAATGTTTTTAATGATTAACAACAATAAAGTTTGACGACAGACTGACAAACTGACAGTAGTGTCATCTTAATTTTGTGAAAGTTATTTTAGATATTATATTGATGTCAAAACTACAGGGTGCGTAAGGGTGGCCGCGACTTTTTCAACGTGTGTGATTGTATGTGTGAATGGCGATGGATGTGTGTTTTTGTGAGTTCGTGTTGTATGGATGCGTGCTAACACACCCACTCCTTTCAGACTCCATTTCGCACTGGCACCTATCACACTCACTCGCTCAGTCCCACACGTACTCACAGAATCCATCATTCCCGCGTTTAGATGTGTGCACTGGGTTGGATGTTGAGTGGATGGATGGTTTTAAAGGTGGTTAGTGTGTCAGAACAGATGCTTGGAAAGGTGAAGATGTGCTGCGTGTGTGGGAGAGTGTATGCGTTTGTGTGCTCTTGGTGCATGAGAGAGATGTGGGACAATGGCATACTGCACGTGTGGGTTTGGTTTGTGTGTATGTCGATGGGGCTGCGAACGAGGTTGTACAGTTTTGTGTTGTTGGTAGTTGACGGAAGGTGTCTCGGTATGCTCTTTTGGCCACCGACAGCCCGGAACATGCGACTAGGGACCACTTCGATGCGTATTGCGGCCGTGGTCAAAATCGAGTTGATAGGAATTTATTTAGTTGGTGGTGTTGGGATGTGATACTTTCTAGCTTGCTTGAGCGGCGCAAGTAGTTATACGACTAGCACTTTGTCACCGGTATTTCGCGGATTTTTAATTTATATTACGATTTATTTCTAATTATTTAAAAAACGCATGGAAATGTCACTTCAACTCAGTCATCGGCTACTTTCAAAGTATACAGATGTGTAATAGCTCCCAGCAGCGACGATAATTAAAAGGTGACCCAGTCACCCAGTGATTAGTGGACTAAAGAAGTTGTGAAGTGATAAATTAAAATAAATAAATAAATACGTGACGGCCATGTAAGTTATACTGCATGGCGAATATGAAGAACAGTACCTAGTGATTAGAAGAGATTAATCCAGTGAATATGGAAACGACACCAGCAGAAGAAGACAATTTGTACTATAAGGCATGACAAACAGAATTAGCGGCCAAAAATATGCTGCAACGAATTGTTGAAGAGCTAACTAAGGAAATCGGGGAACTAAAGCCCGAACTGGAACAACTTAAGAATAGGCCTGGTACAAGGACAGCACAAACGCAACAGGATATCCGAACGGACGATTATTATACAGACGAGGATGAACTCGAATGGGAGACATCTAGATATGAAAAAAGAAGAGAGAGCAAGAAGAGAAAAGCCGAGGGATCACCCGAAGTGTCACCAGAAAAAGAAAATCAAATAGAGAGCGGACAAGCCAAAGAAATACGGAGACCACCCCCAATAATATTGGCCAATGTGGTAAACTATGAGGCAATACGTAAACTCCTAATAGAAAAAGAAGTTAACTTTAAAACCTCAATGTTACCCAGAGACGAAGTTAAAATTAATTTGGAAAAAGATTGTGACACAGAGAAATCACACAAATGGATGAGAAAAAAATCGAGTAGTATTGTTACGAGGATAAACAGCGACGGTCTACAAAAGTAGTAGCAAAAAGATTACATCCTTCATGTTAATGCAGTAAGCATAATGGACGATCTCCAAGAGAAAGGCTATAAAATTATTAGTGCCATTAACATAGAAAGCAGAAAAGGTAAACGACCCTTACCTATCTTTACGCTTACTTTCGATAGAGACAGATATCAAAAAATATACGAAATAAAAGAAATTTTTGGAATGAAAGCTGAAATTGAAGCACTGAGGAAGAACAAACTTGTACATCAGTGCAAAAACTGCCAAAATTTTGGGCACACTCAGATATGTTGTAGAAAAAATGCAAAATGCGTAAAATGTGCAGGAGACCATCACACAACTTAGTGTAGTGTAGTGAAGTGTAGTGCAACGAAGAACACCCTTGCAGTTACAGGGGAAGCAAAGTCGCAAAACGTCTCAAAGAAATAAGGAATAATAAAAACCAAACAAATTCGGGAAACAACTAGACCAACAAATTAATGAAGAAGCTAAAACGTCAAGACTGCAGGTACAAGGTGCCGGAAGTAATAGAAGGCCCTAATGACCAATAACATAAGAATCGTCGCGGGGAACGCAAATGGATTACTTAAACAACAAAATGATGTGCTGGTGTCCATCGAGTTAACAAATAGATATATGTCTAATTTCTGAGACACATTTTACTAATGAATCTTGTTTATAAATGAGAGGATACAATGTTTACCATGCTATACACCCACAAGGCTAATCACTACTAAAGGTCGGTAACTAATAGTAGCGATAAGAGAAAATGACAACAGTGAAGCTTATTCTACAGGACGTCCCACATATTGGCCAACTGACCAAAACAAAATACCCGATTTAATTGATTTTTTCATAATTAGAAAAATTTCTATAAATAACATGAAAATAGATGAAGAACTAGATCTATCGTCTGATCATTCTGCAATCTCACTTACACTTAGTGATAATATAATTAAAGAGGAGAAGAAAAAATACCTAGTAAATACATATAGGTACAAACTGGGAGGAATTCCAAAGAACCCTTGACAAAAGAATTAACCTGCATGTACCCATAACTACTAAAGAACAACTAGAGCTAGAAGCTGAAAAATTTATTTGTGACATGCAACAGGCAACTTGGAAGAATTTAAGTTTCTATTGAAGGGGTATAATTATCCAAAAGAAATTAAAGAGTTAATAGCTGAGAAAAAACGTGCCCGACGTAGATGGAAGGAAAATAGAACATCAATAAATAAGAACGCAATAAATAACATCACACAATTAGTAAGAAGAGAAATTAATACAAAATATCAAAAATCAAACAATGGAAAATTACTTAATGCGACTAACAAACGACAGCTTGTGGAGAGCTACTATAAATCTAAAAAGACCTATACCACAAAATCAGCCCATTCGAAATGGACATGGAACATGGGCCAAAAACAACAAGCAAAAACCCGAAACTTTTGCTGATTGTTTAGAAAATATATTTCAGCCTAAGAACCTGGAAGACGTGGAGGAAACAGACATTGTAAGGAATAATGAAGAAACAAGGACTGGTGAGCCCAAAAGAAGTCGTGAAAGAAATAGAAGAAAATATTAAAGTGAACAAAGCTCCTGGCTTCGATTTAATAACAGGATTAATCTTGAAGAAACTGCCTAGAAAAGGTATAGTTAAGTTAACGAACTTGATAAATGCGTCCTTTAGACTCAAATATGTTTCGAGAACATAGAAAATACCCAAGGTAATGATACCAAAACCAGGAAAGCCTCTGAATAAGGTAAGCTCATTCAGACCAATATCGCTACTACCAGTTGTAACCAAAATTTTTGAAAAACTATACATAAAACGATTTAAGGCCGATAATAGAAAAAAGAAAACTACTTCCGGACCATCAGTTTGGATTTCGGGAAAGCACTCCACCATAAAACAGGTTCACAGGGTAACAACTATAATAGAAAATACACTCGAAGAGAAGAAGGTATTTCTGGATGTGGCCCAGGCCTTTGATAGGGTCTGGCACCCTAGGCTCCTACAAAAGCTGCACAAAATTTTACCCAGACAACACTGTGAACTCCTGGAATCTTATATTTGTGAAAGAATGTTTTGGGTTTGACAGGAAGAACAGTTTTCAGAGATAAAAAAACATAAATGCTGGAGTACCGCAGGGTAGCGTGCCCAATATTGTATCTCCTGTATACATATTATGATATCCCTCAAACCACAAGAACAACTGTAGCAACCTATGCAGATGACACCGCAATATTAGCGGTGGGAAGTAGCGAAGTGGAAGCTGCAAGTAAATTACAAGAAGTCGTAAACAATATGAGCTATTGGACCAATAAGTGGAAAATCAAACTTAATCATAATAAATCTGTACATACTAGGTACGTTCACCAACAAGAAAATAGAACAGCGAACTCCCATAACCATAAATGGATTGACCATCCCATATTCAAATACAGCTAAGTACTTGGGCATGACTCTTGATACCAAGCTCCGCTGGAACGAACATATCAAAAAAAATGTGAAAAACTGAGGCTGTAATATAAAAAAATCTATTGGATACTAGGTCGCAAATCCAAACTAACGGTTTATAATAAACTGCTGTTGTATAAGCAGGTCTTAAAATCCATATGGACATATGAAGTACAGTTATGGGGATGTACCAGACCATCAAATACCACTAGGATACAAGTGTTTCAAAACAAAGTTCTAAGGGATATTTTCAATGCCCCTTGGTATGCGAGAAACATAAACATCCATCGAAATCTTAAAATACAGACCGTCGAGGCAGAAATCAAGAATTTTCCCTAAAATATGAAGCCAGGTTACACGACCATGTCAACATTGAAGCATTCAACTTTTAGAACATTCTCAACTTCGAAGACTCAAGAAATCAAAACCACACGATCTAGTGTAGTGCAGTGCTAGTTCTTGGTGAAAGTTTGTGTGCAGAACAAAACAAATGTACACCATCAGACTAAAAGTGCAAGTGGCCACTGGGTCAGAGTTCTGGAGATTGCAAGTAGTGATTTAAGTTAAAAATAAGCTGCTGGTTAGAGTTTAACACTAGTTGTAGTTTCAAGTCATTTAAAAAAACTCGGTAATTATTGGAAATTTTTTTAACACAGCCTAATGATTAAGTGTGGCACATAAAATGTTTGTGGTCATAACTTCATATAGAATGTTTGTGGTCAACATATCATTCACATCATACGACGCTATATGCTTTAGTGCATTGTTTTGACCTTGCCGCGGTGATTTTTCCATCTATACGGTTTCGGTAATCCGGGGGTAACCACTTAAGTTGAGGCCAACCTTGTTGTGACCTTTATGTGGAAAGCTTTCGCTGCGTGCGAGCGAGATTCAATGCCCACCGACCAAAGTATCTTCCGGTTCTGGTGAACGGGACTTGATCCGCAGTTCGGCCAGTTCTATTGATATCTTTGGTACCACTTTACCTAGTTTAAGTTTAGTTGTAAGTTAAGTATAAGTTTAATTGTAAGTATAATTATAAGTTTAGTTGAAGTTAGTTGTAGTTAGTTGTAAGTTTAATTGTAAGTTTTTGTAAGTTTAGTTGTAAGTTTTTTTTCTTTAGATGCGGACCAGGCTGTGTGATTACAGGCGCAGCGCAGGCCCTTGCAGTTTAGTTATAAGTTGAGTTGTAAGTTTGTCTTTTTTTCAGATGCGGACCAGGTTGTGTGATTACACAGACGCAGCGCAGTCCATTGCAGTTTAGTTGTAGGTTTGTTTATTTTTCAGATGCGGACTAGGTATTGTGATTAAAGGCCCTTGCAGTTTAGTTGTAATTTTAATTGTAAGTTTAGTTGTAGTTAGTTGTTAGTTTAATTGTAAGTTGTTGTAAGTTTAGTTGTAAGTTTTTTTCCCTTTAGATGCGTACCAGGCTGTGTGATTACAGACGCAGTGCAGGCCCTTGCAGTTTAGTTATAAGTTTGTTTATTTTTTAGATGCGGACCAGGTGGTATGATTACAGGCGCAGCGCAGGCTTTTGTAGTTTAGTTATAAGTTGAGTTGTAAGTTTGTTTTTTTTTCAGATGCGGACCAGGTTGTGTGATTACACAGACGCAGCGCAGTCCATTGCAGTTTAGTTGTAGGTTTGTTTATTTTTCAGATGCGGACCAGGTAGTGTGATTACACAGACGCAGCGCAGGCTTTTGCAGTTTAGTTGTAAGTTTAATTGTAAGTTTAGTTGTACGTTTAGTTTAAGTTTAGTTGTAAGTTTAGTTATACGTTTTGTTGTAATTTACAGATGCGGACCAGGTAGTGTGAATGTATTTGACTGAGTAATCGATATTAGGCTGTTTTAAATTATTTTTGATTTCTATTAATTTTTTGATGCGTTAGAAATAAATTGGTTTTTTCAAAATTTTCGACTTTTTTAATAAGTACTTGTGACTTACAGCGGGTTGGAAACTATGAGTTCTAATCTATCAAGCGGGAAAGTATCAGACTCCGACACTGTCGACTGGGTCGTTCATAATCATTATCCTGAAACAGCACCGTTGGTGTTGGGACGGCGTAGTGTTTTATGGGCTTCCTTATTCCTGCTCTTGGTGGAGATCGTTGCTTCGATATTCCTTGATTTGAGCCCGGTTAAGCGTTCTAGCGGCCGTCACGGGTTGATTGGGTATATCGTTGATACCCCGGACAAATATCAACAACACAAAAATGTACCTCCTCCGCTCCCCATTTGCATACACACCCATGCTCAACGCGTGCAATTTGCCATTCTCCCACAATTCTTTCATGTAGCATACGCACACACGTGCATACACTCCCATACACATAAGCACATCATCATCCTCCCAGCCATCCGTTCCGATACACTTACCACCTACCACCCACTCTTTTGCATCCAACCACATGCACGCATCCAACGCGTGGGTGGTGGATATAGTGAGTGCGTATGAGACTGAGCGATTATTTGAGTGGGTGCGATAGGTGTCATTGTACGAGTTGTGAGTCTGAAACGGTGTGGGTCTATAGCAGTGGATCTCAAACTTTTTTGTCTGGCGGCACACTGAAATCATTGAACCAAATTCACGGCACCCCTATTATTATTATTATTATTATTATTTTTAAAAAAATTTTTTTTTGCTTTTTACAGAAAAAAAAGAAAGTTATTTAAAGTAAGTTTATTTTCAAACAGCACAAAAACGTACAAAACAAAAGTTATTATAAAGTGCTTGGTGTTAACATGTGAACTTAATGTGAAATATGTGCGTGATGGTGTTTGCATATTTCTTTGATATTAGGTCGTGTTTTTGAGAGACATACTCTCATCTCATTTTCAAGGGTTTTTAGTCTCTCTCTCTTCTTTGTTTTAATATTTACGAGTGCAGAAAATCCTAGTTCACACAAATACGATTTGGAAAACTGCAATAAAATATTAAGTGATTTGAACCCTATATTAGGGTGTTCCTTTATAATTGTTATCCAAAATGAATTCAGACATATTTCTGAATGCTTCAATCTTAACGTGCGATCGTTACGTATATTAATTAATTTTTCAATTTCTATAAGACTTGAGTCACTTATTTCAGATGTTGATTCTACAAATGGATTTCTAATCCAGTCGTACAAATTAACTGATATGTCTGGAAAATAATGGTTAATTTGTTCTTCTAAAAATGTTAAATGACTTTAACTAAGCTTTTGCAAATCTTTGTTATTATATTACAATTCGGCAACTTTAAGAAACATTTCTACACTATTTGAGTTTAATTTTATTTTCCACATTTTAATTTGTTCTTTAAAGGGCTTAATTTTATCTGCAGAAGTCACAATATTTTCATTTCTTCCTTGCATACTGGAGTTCCACTTGTTCAGGTCATCAAATATGTCTGTTAAATAAGCTGATTTGGAACACCAAAAACCAAATAATAACTTTTATTTAAGCTTTGTCCAATATAATTAAAATATAGGAGTATAATTTTTTGTTTTAGATTTAGATATTTGTAGCAGTTAAATATTTGGTTTTAAACATATAAACAGTTAAAAATTTCGCGGCACCCTTGTGGCGTACTTACGGCACCCTAGGGTGCTGCGGCACCCAGTTTGAGAACCACTGGTCTATAGGCACGCATTTAACATTTGAATGGGTGTTTGTTTCTATGGAATGAATGAAATTATATTGTATGTGGGGGTATGTGTTTTTGTGGGGTATGTGCAGAGCCGGTCTTAGGGTTTGCGGGGCCGCATAAAGTCGCTCTTTAATCTCTTTATTTACATGACCGTATACTACAAAACTTATTCAAAAATTATATTAATCAAGTTGGAAAGCCTAAATAAATATAGTTAACTTTCAATTTAACGACTATAAAGCAGTGGGGTTAAATTACTTAATTTCCTGTTAATTCCTATACAAAAATATAAAATCATGATAAAATCATTTAATCTCAGTAATAAAATTGTGTCCAGTTGTACAGGCATATACTTAAGTAGACACAAGTAAAGTTAAGACGTGTATATTGTGGATTTAGTGAGTGTGTGAAACTGAGCGAACGAATGTGTGTCTGAAAAAGGTGTGGGTGTGTGTATGTATGAATACAACGCGTGAATGGGTGCATGTTTTTATGGGATGTGTGAAATTGTATTGTGTGTGGAGAGTCTGGTTGAGCAAGTGTGTTTGTTGTGAAAGCTAAATTCTATATTTACCACAGTTGTAAGTAGGGGAGACCGGGGATAAAAGTAAAATTTTTTTGTTTTTATTTAATTTCTCATAGATTATTACAAATTTTTTACATCCAAACTGGTTTAATGATAGATTGGACATTTGTCTTTCTTCCAAAATATTTATTTCGTGTGTTTCGTAAAGCAACTGTTAGAAATTTTTTTTTTCTTTAGTAAGACAGCTGTTACTTTCAACCTCAACCTTGGGGCTAAAAGTAACAATGATTGGGGTAAGTTGTAACGGCAAAATAATTTACACAGCTCATAAGTAGTGGGTAAATATATTAGTATTCATCAACAAAATTAATATTTTATGCAAAAATACACATTAGCAAAATGAAAAAATAAAAAAAATATATTTTTGGTACAATACAAAATGATAAGTGAACTATGGCATACCAGGTAAGGGCGGTCCCAGATTATAAAATTTATACTGGATCATAATAACGGTTTGTTTTCTTAGAAAAAAAATCTAACCGCCCTTTAAACTGACCGTCATTCGTTAAATCAGTAAAAGAGGGTCAGGTTAAGTTGGGTTGGTTAAAGCTTTGTTAATATTAAGTTATAAATATTAAGGTAATAAAATAAAAACAATGGCGGCTGGTAGGAAAACCAAAAGTACCAGATCTTACCAATTTACATGGGTTTTATAGTTTAAAATGCTTTTTAAGAAATGATTTAGCTTTACATACATTTCCATCATTAAACCGATATTATACCTATACTGAGTTTTATAATTTAATAATTTGAGACTGCAGTTACCAGGTTTGCCAAGATTATAAGTACATATTTTAAAATGTGAATCAAAAAGATACAACAAACTGGAAAATTATTCCGACAACTCTTGTATATTCTCATCTACGAAGAAAGCCACCAATTATGTGCTAAGAGTGAACATTTGCAAGTGAAAACATTAATTGGGGTTGGTTGTAACACTTTGTTACTTTTGACCCCAAGTGTACACAAAAAAAATTCAGGGAATCCACAATTAACCACTATTCTAACGTCAAATTGTATTGCATCCACCAATAGCCAACTAAATTTAGAACAAAATAATATAGGTACTTTTTCGTTCCTATTTTAGAGATCGCCTAAAAGTTACTCGACGGATGAGACAACGCAGTAACTTTTAGGCGGAAAATAGTGACTCTGGCTGGCAAAAAGTTAACCTCTATGACAGATGAAATCTAGCAATGTAGGTAGGGAGCTGGATGTAACTTAACATTGCAAAAGCGTTTAGGGCGATATAAAACAAAAATTAAAGAAACTATAGGCACTGTTACAACCTACCCGTGTTACTTTTATCCCCGGTCTCCCCTATCTCTAAACAGCGAGAAATTAAATTTATAGTTCAACAACTTTTTCCGACACTTCCTTTTAAAACTTAATACAAATAGAGTTAATAATTGCAAACTTATTCCGAGCAATTCTTTGAATTACAGAACCTATATTCACAAGAAGTTATTTTGGTAGTTCAAATGTTATTTTTTTGACAGACTGCTAAAATTGAACTTCTAGAATAAGTCACACAGTAAATAAAGCCTTATAAAGGAAGACTATTGCATTTATGTTAAGAACATTTCATTTAAAGCTGTACAAAATGCTGTATTCATGAAAATATTTTAATAATTTATTGTCACACGTTTAATTTTACGTATTTTAATTCAGTTTTGAAATAGTATGAGTATTGGGTATCTTCTAAATCCAGTTTGAATAAATTATATGTAGCAACAAATTTCAAAACAATCGCCAATACGTAACAATAATTTGTAAAGGGTATCACAAAATACTCGATACTTAAATTTTAACTTTTTAAATTTTTCATAATGTACCTGTGGAAGCAATGTATATCAGAAGAAAAACCGTTATTTCTACTACTATTCTAGTATGTTTGCTACCTACATTAAACGCTTTTTGTAGACACAATAAAAGCCCAGAATTCGTAATCACGTCATGTCTGCCATGTAAAGTCACTTGTTATTTTTTTAAATCTCAGAACATGTTTTGCATACTTGTTTGTTGTGTTCAGCAGTTGATCTGCGAAAAATAATTTATAATTATATATAATACCGTATGAATATAACATATAAATCTCAATTATAATTTAGAAAATAATCGATAGTCAAAGGTTGAATTAGTAAGCAGCGTTAATGTATTGGTTATGAAGAAACCTTCGACGCGGTTCCAACCCGGAAACAACCTGTATACATTGGACATCGGCCGCGGAAGCCTACAACATAGATTAGCGTTAATGTTTCTCCGGCGTTGCATATTTATTGTACATACTTATAAAAAACACAATATTCCCAGCTTTATAAGCTGATGTTTGTTCGGGTTTATAGTACCTATTTATTGTACATAATAAGCTGATGTTTGTTCGGGTTTATAGTACCTATTTATTGTACATAATAAGCTGATGTTTATTCGGGTTTATAGTACCTATTTATTGTACATAATAAGCTGATGTTTGTTCGGGTTTATAGTACCTATTTATTGTACATAATAAGCTGATGTTTGTTCGGGTTTATAGTACCTATTTATTGTACATAATAAGCTGATGTTTGTTCGGGTTTATAGTACCTATTTATTGTACATAATAAGCTTATGTTTGTTCGGGTTTATAGTACCTATTTATTGTACATAATAAGCTGATGTTTGTTCGGGTTTATAGTACCTATTTATTGTACATAATAAGCTGATGTTTGTTTGGGTTTATAGTACCTATTTATTGTACATAATTATAAAAACACAAAAACAAAAAAAAATACATATAAAAAAATCCAAAAACATGTTAACTTAAAGATATTCCCAGCTTTATAAGCTGATGTTTGTTCGGGTTTATAGTACCTATTTATTGTACATAATAAGCTGATGTTTGTTCGGGTTTATAGTACCTATTTATTGTACATAATAAGCTGATGTTTGTTCGGGTTTATAGTACCTATTTATTGTACGTAATAAGCTGATGTTTGTTTGGGTTTATAGTACCTATTTATTGTACATAATTATAAAAACACAAAAACAAAAAAAAATACATATAAAAAAATCCAAAAACATGTTAACTTAAAGATATTCCCAGCTTTATAAGCTGATGTTTGTTCGGGTTTATAGTATTTATTGTACATAATTATAAAAACACAAAAACAAAACAAAAATACACACAAAAAAATCCAAAAACATGTTAACTTTAAGATATTCCTAGCTTTATAAGCTGATGTTTGATCGGGTTTGTAGTATTTATTGTACATAATTATAAAAAACACAAAACCAAAAAAAAACACATATATAAAAATGCAAAAAAAAGTGTTAATATTAAGAGCTAGTTTGTGAAGATATCCGTATGTATTATTTTTTATATTTCTTTATATATTACGTTAACCAAATTGTATAATACATAAAAGTAGAGGCAAAATCGGGATAGTATTTAATTTATAAGCACATGCTATTATATATCTTAAATACTGACATTCATTATTGGATATGCCCTTTTAAGGAAGTTGTTGTTTTTACGCTCTTGTAATATTGTATATATTAAAAACATAAAGCTATTGTTTATAGATATTTATAGCTAGGTATTACTATTTATATTTCTTTATTTATGGCGTTAATCAATTGTTGTTGTTGATATTGTTTACTGTTTGACAGAGTTCTGTTTAAGTTACTATATTTTGTATGTATACACAGTAAATTCTCTACAAATGCATATTCTGTACTTGGATTACTTCATAAATGCAAAAACAATATTTCTATAAGTGCATTTTTAAACACTCAAATTACCTGTGTTTAAAAAATTAAATATAAAGAAGTAAATGATTAAACTGTCAGTGTTAAAATTATAATAAATTATGAAGAAAATAAATAAAAAGTCCGTGATGAAGACAGTTAAAATTAATTGAACGATTAAAGACAAATGTAATATTTTAAATAAATTTAAAGATGGTGTTAAAGTTAAAGATATATGTGAGTACTGCCTTGTAAACCGTACTACTATCAATATAATTAACAATCAAAAAGGAGGATACCTACTGAAATCTACATCAAAGTGTCCTGTTAAAACAGGATAGCTGAAGACAATCAAGGATCTTCGTATTCCAGAAGTTGACCAAGCACTTTAGTACTAGTTTTTAAATGAAACGCTAAATAAGAATATTATTATAAATAAAATCCTGAAAATTTCATCGCATATTTGATAGTAAGACTCGATTTCAAGATGGTGCAGGTTTCATCGAAAAATTCAAAAACTACGTGGAATACGAATAATAAAAAATCCGGGTGAAAGTTTGTCTTCGAATAATTCCGATGCTCCAAATGTTTGGGATAAAAAAAAGAAGAATTAAAAATTCTGCCAGAACATGCAGATGAGTGGATTAGTATATAAATCATTTTATGACAAGACAACAAGACAGTATGTTCTAATAAAAAAAAACAGCACCTGGTATTAAACAATCTAAAGAGCGGCATTATAGTGATAATGCCTTGTGTAGACGCTACTAGTACACAAAAGTTGCTTTCGATGATGATAGGTTAATCTCAAAACCTTCGTTGCTTTAAAAGCCACATTATACCGAATTGGTATTATACCACCAGCAAATATGCATGGCAATCACAGGGATTATCCAAACAATGGTATTTTAAATGTTTTATATCCCAAGTCTACAAACATTTAACACATACAAATTTTGAAGAAAAATCAATATTGCTGTTAGATACTGCCACATCTCATATGGCTGAAGACGTTTTAAGAACAGATGATGGTAATTACGCAGTACATTTTTTTCCTCCAAGGACGACGTCAATTTTACAACCCCTTGATTAAAGAAAAATCAAACATTTAAAACAAAAGTGCAGACAGAAACTTTTTTATAAAATTCTAGTAATGGATGGAAATGAGACACACTCAAAACTAAAAAATATAAGCGGGTTAAACCTATAAAAGAATTGAAATTATTTAATTGGCCCGAACGAATGTCCGATTCATGACAGTTACACAATACTGAAGATGATATAGTAAACTGCCTTACAGAAGACACCAATAAAGAGTATGGAATTGATAACATTATCGACATAGATTCTATTAAAGATGGGTTATATGCATCTCCTAAAAAACATTTGACCCTAACAATGTTGTATTTAAAGAGAATTTACTGTATTAAGTTTATAAAAAACTGACACAAAATGAAATTTAAAAACACAAAAACTTTATAGTTAAGAGTACTAATTGTTTTCTCTCTATTAGCTAAGAATTCTATTGGTATCTTTTCGTTACTGGTAGTTAAATTCAAAGTTGTTTTTATTTATAACTTAAGAATCATATTGTGTGTAAAATTTTACCTAAGTTATTTTAGAAATGTGCCTATTATTTTCTTTTTTAATCATTATAAATGGGGTTAAAAACATGTCTTTATTTACACACCTTCCACATTTAATCAAACTACCGAGTTATATTGTTTTGTACGGTACATTAAAAATAACAGTTGTTACCAAATACACCGCATGAAAAAAAAAGTCAGACTCATATCTTACGTCATTACCAGTTTCACCGAAAGTTACGGTAATTTTGTTTTTCAAACGGAACACCCTGTAGGTTTTTACATTTTAGAATTTAGCAATTTTTAATGCAGCTAAATTATTTTTCAAACTAATACCCAAATAACGTTTTACTAAATTTTGTTCTTTTATTAAATAGAACTTAATTAAATGAATTTTTTTAAATTTAAATCGACCCTTAGATAATTTTAATCGGTTTTAAATGTTTAGAAGCGCTGTTTTGAAAAAGTTAATTTTTCAAATTTAACTGTACTGGTTCATGTATTGGGGACATTTTTAACGAATCCTGTAATGGCAATAACTTGCATTTTTCTCATACTGCGATTTTTTGAATTAGGGTTAATACTTTATAAACTTCATATTCCTAAGGTTTGTTGAATTAAATTGAATCGGTGAGTGGAAAAAGGAAATAACTCCATGTTTTGGTCATTTTTAACTGAGATAGCCATTTTGTTCTACAAACCTAAGCGCATTTATGAGTAGAAGAAGGAATTAATTCCAGTAATGGTTACCACTGAAACAAGGTTGAAAATATTTCATTGAGTGGAAGGAAAAAATAACTCCTGGAGTTAGTACTATCTTCAAGCGTGTTGTTCGGAGGCATAATAGGTGTTATGTACCTCAGCAGTACAATAACATGATCAAAAATTAAAAAAAAAAAAAAGTTTACGTTTCATGATGTAAAATATGAAGAGATTTTAATGTTTAAGAAATGGTGACCAAACTATTTTAAAAATAATGTACAGGTTGGTTCAAATTCGATGGGATTGCATGGGTATCTCGGTTAATATTTAAGATAGAGAAACGGTCAAACTTCCAAAAATGTGCAGTTTTTTGAGACAAACTCAGAACCGTTTTCAAAAATATTCTATAATTTCCGGTTTTCGAGTTATTGAATAAAAAGTGTTTTTTTGTCAAATTAATAATGTGTCATATCTCGGTTATTGTTTTAAATATCAAAAATATTTATGAAGATTATTTTAAGATATTTTTATGCTTAATTTGATTATACTAAAAAAAAATTTTTACCATCACCGTTTAAAAGTTATGACACAAGTTTACCTTTTTTTAAATGGGAGCAATAGTTGTCTATGACCTATTTAAATTCCTTATTTTTTTCTCATTCTAAATATATAAGGGTTGATGTATTTATTTTCAATCATACGCAAGTTACAAAGGTTTTTCAATTTTTTTAAAGATGAGAAACAAAAAGTAGGCTGTGGAAACAAAAAAAATCAAGAAAAACAGAAAATGATTGAATATATTTGACAACTGTTCTGAGTTCATCTAAAAAAGTGCACATTTTTGGTAATTTAACCGTTTCTCTATCTTGAGTATTTAGCAGGGTACCCATGCAATCCCATCGAATTTGGACCACCCTGTACTGTGTATTTATTCATTTATTTTCGTTTATGAAATAGAAATTTGACTTTTTGTTGGTATAATAATGTTTGCTTTCTTATAAATACAATGTATTTTTATTTATCCTTAAGCAAAACTAGATTTTTGTTTTAAAAAATTATAAAAATTTCATTGATTGGAAAAAGGAATTAATTCCAGTTCCAAAAAAAAATTCTGTACAATTTATTAATTGACAAAAATAAAAATTAATTGCATTTTGTTATCCTCTAGAGTGTATCTGACAAATATTCAATGGTGTGTTCTGATGTAAACCTAAAACCAGAAGCTACAAACAAAAAAATGTTGTTTCCCAAAAATAGTGAATTTTGGAGTTATTTCCTTTTTCCACTCACCGATTTAATTATATCCCCACAATGTATCTACTAAAATTGCAAAACAGACATAATTGTAGCTGTACGGTTGATTTTTTCAATTATCGAATCAATTACTTCATAAGTCAAACCTTTGATTTTAATTGATTAGCTCTCATCGTTTGATAACACAATTTTATTTGCGAATAAATGAAAACAAAAAAAAAATGGAAAATCGTAGATATATTCTAAAATTGTTTTAGAGGTGTAACAAACTAATATTTTCACGGCAAAATTAAAATAAAAACATTTAATTAAATCTAATGCATTTTATAGATGTAAAAAGAAGTGTTTTTGAAGCAAGTGCAGTAAAATTATCAGCCACTAAATTATTAACGATCTGGAATTATTTATACAAACTAACTACAACTTCAAACGAGGCCATAGGTTGGACCATTTGGAAGGACAATTACATAGTTGCATCAACTCACATTACCTACGGCTCTCCGTCGTGCATTTTGAACATAACGAATCTGTTTATGCCCACCTCTATAAATTCTGATATCACATATACCGATAATTTAACCTGACACTTAAAATTAACCCTAATAAGCTTCGTTTCGACCTGAGATCTAACCTTGACCGCCCATGAAACTGAAAGTATAGTTAATGGTTTTAGGGTTACTGAAAATGATAACTCACGATTACTGAAAATATGATGTGGGTGTACACCGGGAGATAACTTTATTAATTAATTTGGTCTTATCTCCCAACGATGGGAAGTTATTTCGGTTGGTTTATACAGACATGAACGTAGGTGGATAGATATTTGGATCTTGTCAAACGCACGTGACACGCTAACGCCCTAACAATTTTGTTGTCATTTATGTTATTATACAATTATAAAGTGCGCGCCACGTCTGTCAGTCGCAATTGTTGTTTTGAAGCTTCAGACCTTTGTTTACAACGCGGAATTGTGTGTTTGCAATTATGGAAATGCACTGCTAGCAATTATCAGATGCGAACTTTTCGCATCCGTAATCGAATATTATGTTTATTAATGCAACATGCTTTTATGCATAACACAAACATACCTGCAAACTTTACTATATGCACTGCTGGTGAAAAGTTTAGGATCACCTCAGTTTATAATAATAATAATAATAATAATAATAGATTTATTTTCCTTTCAAGTCCATTACAAGAAATATTAAAATAATACAAGTAAATAAAAAGGTAAAAAAAATAAATAAACAGGTAAGTTTAACGGATAAACAGGTAAGTTTAACGAAGTTATCTAGTTAAGTCAAACACAAAGAATGTTGTTTAGAATATAATATCATTTTTACTAAATAACATAAATATAGGTATATTTATTATTGAAATATTAGAAATTAATCACATTAAAATTGAAATTACATCATATAAAACAGGAATAATAAAAATTGTCGTTTTACTGACTTCCTCAAAACAGCCGTATTTGCATTTATTGGCATTTTTTTACAAATCTTGACATGCAAAAACTACTTTTTTTATTGTTTTTGGTAGAATACACTTCGATTTTTTTGAAAACGTAATCCAAAACCCTTTTTTTCACGAAGGACAATTTTCTCGGAGCTTTCCATCGAGCCCCTTCCTTACAAACTCCATAGTACTTGGATATTGTGTAGTTCAAATCATGTTATTCAAGAGACTTTTTGCCTGTTTTTGTTTTAAATAGCCTCTGTAAAATCTTGATTTGTATTTAAAGTCATTATCCTGTAGCATGGTGAGCCCATTACCTATTGGCTGTAGCCCAGAGTTGACTTCTAAAGTTCTTTTATCTTCTTCTTCTTCTTCTTAATTGGTTCCTCTTGTACTGGGTGAGGCTAAAGTAATCACCCTATATCGGAAGTTGCTGTCAAATCTTTGTTTGACAGGCATTGTCAGTTCTGCTTTGACATTTGTGAAGTAAACACATGTAAAATTTTGAACGACAAGCTATGGAACGCTATACTCCTCACGAACGCGGATTATTGGTGACTGTTTTTGACGAATAATCGTTCACCGATTCTGACGCAACGAGAATTTCGGCGCCAATTTCCTGGCCGTCCAACACCCACTGCTCAAACTCTGCGGCGTTTAGCCAGTCGCCTTGAAGAGAGTGGTGGCACAAGAGACTTAGGTAGACGTGGCAGACCCAGAAGCAGCCGTTCTGCTGAGAATATCGCCGCAGTTGCCGCCGATGTCGTAGAGTCGCCTGAAACGTCAACCAGGCATCGTGCCACTCAATTCGGCATGAGCCAACGTTCCATACGGCGAATTCTGGTACACGATTTGAAGATGTTCCCGTACAAAGTGCAATCAGTCCATCAGTTGTTGCCTACCGACCGTAATTCACGTGTAACATACGCTCAAACCATCATTCATCTCAACGACGAAGAGGACAATTTTTCGGATAAATTAATCATGAGCGATGAGGCTCACTTTCAGCAAAATTATCGCTTCTGGGGCACTGAAAATCCTCAGGTAACCCATGAAGAGCCATTACATCCGCTCAAAGTAACTTTTTTTTTTGAGGACGATGTGGGCCAAACACTGACAGTGAATGGTGAGCGCTACAGAGTCATGATAACCGAGTTTATGCTGCCTCGATTGCATGAGTTGGAACTGGAGGACATGTGGTTCCAACAGGACGGAGCAACGGCGCACACCGCACGAGCCACAATCGACATATTGGAGGAAGCATTCCCGGGTCGCCTCATCTCCCGTTTTGGCAATTTGCACTGGCTAGCAAGATCGCCCGATTTAACAGTTCCGGGCTTCTTTTTGTGGGGTTTTCTAAAGTCACGGGTCTATGCCAATAAGCCCCAGACTCTTGCGGCTCTAAAGGACAACATCCGAGACGAATGCGCGAACTTATCGCCGGATGTTTTAGCACAAGTGATGAAAAATGCCATAAAACGCGCCCGTCTGGCTATCGGCTGTGGCGGCGGCCATTTAACAGATATCATCTTCTCGAATTGATGTGACAAAATGTAAAGGTCCAAATAAACTAAATCCACAAGCAAAACCAAAACTTTTCATTCATACAAAATTTTACAGCCAAACAACATTGGATGATTACTTTTGCCTCACCTTGTACCTTTCGCTGTCGAAGTATGCCTTTCTATTTCTGTATTAAGTTTGTCCACTCCTGCCTATCGTTAGCTAATTGTTGCACATCTCTTCAGCCGACTCCTTTTTCTTCTAGTCTCTGTCTGACTTCTTTTTCCCATTTTATTCTTGGTCTTCCTCTATTTCTTTTCCCTTCTATCTTCAATTTCCATTCTATTTTCGCGTATCTACTTTCTTGCGTGCTTAGTAGATGTCCAAGCCATCTTAATTAATTCGTCTCCATCTTTTTATTAATATCCGCCATTCCCAGATTATTTCGAACAGTCAGGCAACTTTTATTCCTTGCTGCGACGAACGAAAATTCTCCTCTTGATCCAACTATTTCGAATTTGGAGTCATCGGACCAAGTCGATTTATAAAATATGCTATTGTCCAATCTCGGTGATTAATCGCCAAATTTTTATATTGTAGACAAAGAAGTGTTTTATTTTCACAGCAATGCGCCCAAACAAAAATTAAACTTTTACAACAGCACACATTTCCATCATTCTCATTGTGAGGCTTAAATTGAAAATTATTGAGCCAAAAATTGCAGAAATTGGTTATAAACGTTTAAAAAAATTGAACTACAGCGGGCAGTATTAATTTTTTAAATTGCTTGGCTTTAATCATCAATAATAACCAACTTCAATCGTAATTAAAGTGCCCAACGCTAACAATTTTCTTTGATGTTTAAAACTGCAGAATCTATTGCGGACTGTGTTAATTTTTTTGCCATCATTTATCATTTGAATGTTTCTCTTAAGCGCCAATTGCACTAAAAGCTTCTTCAAAAGCTTGATCGTCATTTAGTGTTCAAACGCGTTCGGAAATAGATAAGAGGTGGAAAATTAATGCTGCTCTTGGTTTTTCAATTACGCTGAAGTGTAGCTGACTCATCCACACCTTTCAACTTTAACAAGTATTGCTGAATGCAAAAATAGTAACCAAAGCTGCCCGAATACTGTACTAGACTGTAAATTGCAATAAGCTCAAAAATAAAAGTATACAGGGTGAGTCACGACGGACGCGTCGGAGTTTTATGGCAAAACGCTTTATATTTTCCAATTTCTGTCGCTGTTAGATTATGTAAGTCAATAAGGGCTACATTTTAAAAATATTTTCAAACATACAGGGTGCTCCAAAAAAGAGTGGCATATCAAAGTTATACTTTTTCTTATGGAACACCCTGTATATTTTTACATTTTTGGATTCCTCTTTAAATTTAATTTAAAAAATGTAAAAGGTCATACGGGTCTAAAATTAACCGTTCTCGTAAAAATTGCATTTTCATGAAAATTCAGTATTTTCAAAAATTTTCAACATTTAAAAACTTTGAGAAGTCTGAAGAAATTCGCTTGGAGATAAGATTGACAATAGATTATGTAACACTTTGCACCACCTACATTTTTACAATATTATACAGGGCGTCTTTTACGCTTGGTCAAACTTGTGAAACTTTAAACATCGATAACTCATTTTTTTTAAATACAACCCCTTATATTTTTTTACACCGTCTTATAGAAAATTTAATTCTCTTTCGAAAACATTAATACTGTTTTATACCTAAAATTGATATTTTCCGAGATATCGCGATTTTATTGTTAATTAGTAGGTCAAAGTAGTATTTTCGAGTAGGCTATGAAGGTAGACAGCGGTAATTTGAAACAATTGAAAGAAAGAACAAGAAAGGTTTAGTTTTATCTTTTGCCTACGCATTTTT
>OX393581.1:1567400-1850694 GCA_947652605.1 Elmis aenea | reverse complement strand
ACTCATTTTTTTAAATACAACCCCTTATATTTTTTTACACCGTCTTATAGAAAATTTAATTCTCTTTCGAAAACATTAATACTGTTTTATACCTAAAATTGATATTTTCCGAGATATCGCGATTTTATTGTTAATTAGTAGGTCAAAGTAGTATTTTCGAGTAGGCTATGAAGGTAGACAGCGGTAATTTGAAACAATTGAAAGAAAGAACAAGAAAGGTTTAGTTTTATCTTTTGCCTACGCATTTTTGACATTTTTTTATAATGAAGAGCAATCTCACGTTAAATCGAGATTTCTTAAAATTATTTATGCATTTATTTATTGGACCAGTATGATAAGATGATTACTAAATCCTATAAATCATTTTGTTGTATGTTTATAATACGACACTCTGTTCTACCAAAATGTCTTTGCTTAAATTCTGGTTCCACGCATTTTGCAAACATTGTGTTTTATACAGTGTGCACAATGTTTAATATAAGTAAGTGTTTATGGTGTGTTAACTAAAATATAAATACAGAAAATATTTCAAATTGGGAACGTAGTAACTTTAATTGAACATTTATAAAAATATTTCTAGTGATAACTAAAATGTAATAATAATTCAAAAACAAAATTTAACAGCCGATTGCAATAAATGTTCAACATGACGACCATCCTCTTGAATACACATTGTGATCCTCTTTTCAAGTGAACGTCTTACATTATGCAACATATTAGGAGTGATTGCCTTAAAAGTTTTTGAATTACTATTACATACATTTTAGTTATCACTAGAAATATTTTTACAAATGTTCAATTAAAGTTACTACGGTCCCAATTTGAAATATTTTCTGTGTATTTATATTTTAGTTAAGACACCATAAACACTTACCTTCATTAAACATTGTGCACACTGTATAAAACACAATGTTTGCAAAATGCGTGGAACCAGAAGTTAAGCAAAGACATTTTGGTAGAACCGAGAGTTGTATCATACAAAAAAAATAGTTTATATGATTTACTTATCATCTTATCATACTGGTCCAATAAATAAATGCATAAATAATTGTAATAAATCTCGATTTAAACGTGAGATTCCTCTTCACTATAAAAAAATGTTAAAAATGCGTAGGCAAAAGATAAAACTAAACCTTTCTTGTTTTTTCGTTCAATTGTTTCAAATTACCGCTGTCTACCTTCGTAGCCTACTCGAAAATATTACATTGCCCTAATAATTAACAATAAAATCGCGATATCTCGGAAAATATCAATTTTAGGTATAAAACAGTATTAATGTTTTCGAAAGAGAATTAAATTTTCTATAAGATGGTGTAAAAAAATATAAGGGGTTGTATTTAAAAAAAATGAGTTATCGATGTTTAAAGTTTCACAAGTTTGACCAAGCGTAAAAGACGCCCTGTATAATATTGTAAAAATGTAGGTGGTGCAAAGTGTTACATAATCTATTGTCAATCTTATCTCCAAGCGAATTTCTTCAGACTTCTCAAAGTTTTTAAATGTTGAAAATTTTTGAAAATACTGAATTTTCATGAAAATGCAATTTTTACGAGAACGGTTAATTTTAGACCCGTATGACCTTTTACATTTTTTAAATTAAATTTAAAGAGGAATCCAAAAATGTAAAAATATACAGGGTGTTCCATAAGAAAAAGTATAACTTTGATATGGCACTCTTTTTTGGAGCACCCTGTATGTTTGAAAATATTTTTAAAATGTAGCCCTTATTGACTTACATAATCTAACAGCGACAGAAATTGGAAAATATAAAGCGTTTCGCCATAAAACTCCGACGCGTCCGTCGTGACTCACCCTGTATAATCGTCGATGGAAAGCAATTTTGCTGTAAACGCCAAACTATGGAAAAAAATTTATTACATCACTTTTCTTAGTTTTTTTTTCTGCGTCGGATGGTCTTTATTTCATAAATGTACGACAAACAATAGAAACTGAACGCTAATTCAAAAGTACTGTTATTTTTTTCAAATTAAAGGAAATTTTGCAGTACACGCCATTAAAATCGCTCTTTTTTCTAATGTTGGCGTATAAAGCAATCATGCTGTCTCACTTTAAAAGAGATTTCGTTTACAGCAACTACTTAGTTTAGATATGGCGTATACAGCATTTATGCCGCCCAAGTATTTTAAGTCAAGCCGGTTACCACATACCTACATTAGGTTAACTTTTTAGAATATTTGATTTGTAACAACGATTTATACGGATGCAATTAAGGAACATATTGTTTGTAAAGCATTTGCCTAGATCTAGTTATTCTGTATTTATATCGTTAATACAATTCGAATTACTAAAGATAGATTGTTTTGGGGTTGTGACGTCATAACAGTTCGTTGCGTAAGCAACGTGCAATTGACGTGACCGTATGTGTTATTAAGTAAGGGTGTTTGTCACATCTATCTACACAATAAACGATTTAGAAGGTGCTCAACTCAACTTTAATTTGTATAATCAAACAATTCCTATTGCACAGGCAAAATATAAAGACCTAAAGAATTTTGTGGAAAAAATATAATACCAAAGAATGATGCACATTAGTATATTAATTTAAAAACCAACTCAACAATACCTGATTATTTAAACGATACAGACGAAGAAGATAGTTATTAAACGGAAGGTAAGAAGGAGTTGATTGCAAATAGAAGCTTTAAAATGGTTTAGTTTTATATTACTCACCTAAAGTAGTTACGTTTGATGCATTTATACTAGTTTTTGTTTAATAGAGTATCTTATTTATTTGTTTTTTTATGACACTTATAAAGTCTAAAAAATAATTATTTGTTATTAGTTTCTTTTTGTTGTTTGAATACCTCTTACAATTATAGTCATTTATTTAAACGTGGCTTTCGTGGGCATTATAATTATAACATTGGTAAATTATTTAATTCCCATGTACTTCAAACAACTTATTACATACATACTTTTCTGTGTATACGACAAGACAAATGGAATATAAAATTTTATGTAGTTGCATTTACAACCCACCAAACATACGTTTATTTACATTTTTTGTCTGTACTACATTTAGAAGGCCATTATTACTACTTGAATTTAATTCCAAACATTGTGACATGGCGTTTAAGACATTTCAATGGAGCAGCATTTTCAACGTGTGTTTTGCTGGCGCTAAAACGTCATTAATTTATAGTTATGGACGATTTTTGTTGTTCTAATAATATTCATTTAATTATTTGACACCTACATTCCTTGAATTTTTTATTGATAAAATCATTATTTAAAGGACAGTAATTATTTTTCCAAAACTTTTTGCCTCTCCTGTAAAGTTGTAGTTTTGGCGTTTACAGCAAAATTGCTTTTCACCGACGATATGCACAATGTTTGATTTGTTTCAAAAGGTAGCACGTTTAATTTTTATTAATCAGTGTATAACAGGATTTAACAAAATAATAATTTAGCATTATTAATGAATAGGCAGGTTTACAATTCACTCACAAAAATCTCACAAAAAATTATTAATGCTGGTGAAAAAATAAGACTTTTTAGTCTACCGTTTTAAAGTATGCAAGCAGAAATGAACCCTAACTTTATTTTTTACTCTAGTGTGTTTAAAATCAAAAGAGCAAGAAGGCTAGAAAACATTGTCTGTAATAATTCAAAGGCTTATTTATTTACCAACTTCGTATTCTTTGTTTAAAACACATTAAAAAATTCTTATAAAAGATGTACGTACACTTTAAACATGCCCGGAAAATAATGAATCATAAAAAGCAATAAAAATCAGATTTAGAATTTAAATTATAAACTTGTGTACCGATAATAGCATATTCTTCCTTGCACACTGTTTTTACTTGTATGCTTTTAAAAGTTTCCTAACAGCATCATTTTATTGCTGAAACTACTAACCTCTAACCGGAAAAAGGAAATATCCAGGCGGTGTAATATAGAAGTTTAATTTCATTTCAACAAAACAAACCATAAATTCCGTGCAGGATAAAGCTTTAACAGTCAGAAATTATTAACAACTAACACATGCAGCATTAATTTTTCTCGACAGTAATTAACCTGTAGCTAGAAATTGCCATAAAAATAGTAATTAAGTGTTATGCGAGAGAACCAAAATTAAAATTTTTATAGCAACGCTCTCTTGACCGAATTTTCGTAAGAAGTCGACGGCAGTAAATGGTTTTTAGCTTATTTCTTGAGCGACTAAAAAACTTGTGCATTTCTAGACGAATGTAAACATCTGGGGATGGTTTTTATTTGGTCCTTAGCGTCAATTGTGGTTACAAAGATCACGTTATTAATGTTGTTTTCGGGAGCAACGTATTTTTACTTCTTGCGAAAATAATTGGTCCATTTTTATTGCAAGTTTATTGGGTTTTGCAAAAAAATAAGTCAGGCGTGTTAACACTAACAGTAATTATTTAATAGACATAAAGAACTTAAATCAATAGAAATTATTAACTTTATTTTGTTTGTATTTAAGAGCCTGGATGTATTTAATATTGTTTTTTATGGCTTTCTACAGCAGGGGTGGTGTTGTTTTTTAAACTGCTAACTGTCTTCCATGCTTCTCTTAGGCGTGTGCTTCCTAAATATCGATCAATATTTTTGCACTTATTTTCCCAAAATTACCTTTTTTAAAAAAATGTCGTTTTTGACCATTTAGTAATTTTTTTTTGTCAAGACATTAGCTTAACGTGCCCTATAAATTTAAAAATTGTATGCAATATCGTTTTGAATTAAATTTAAAATACTCCTGCCTTCCATATCAAGAAATCTCAAAATGCTCTGCTTTATAAATTGCCAAATTAAAACACCCTGAGACACCTGTTGAGTATATTTTCTACTTGTATTACCATAACCAGGAGCTCATGCAGATAGGTACTTAAGTAAGAGACGCTCAAACGTGTGGTTCAATTTTTCTGAAATTTTTACCACATCTTGAGATACATTATCTTCACATGCCCTATCAATTTCAAAATTTCATCAATCCTTATTGTGATTTTATCTAAGCTCGTAGGAATGGAGTAATTTGATAAATATACACAAATCTGCAAATACTTATGCAAGAAACGCTCAAACGTGTGGTTCTATTTTTCTGAAATTTTTACCAAATTTTGAGATACATTAGCTAAACGTGCCCTATCAAATTGAATTAAATCTACCGTATAAACTCGACAAAATTGTTTCTATTACATTTATAAAGCCGAACCCAAAGCAGCTTGATGTTGTAACCTGATTAATTAAAGTTAAACTTTAGGTATATATCCTAAATAAATACGAATGTATTAATTATAATCAAAATTAGAATATCTGCTTATTTATTAATGCACGCATTTGGATTACACACAAATAAAAGATCAGATTTCAACACAACGTAACACAAACAAACAAAAATGAGTTCGCTGCAACACTGCGTAAGATAAATTCAACATTGATTTTTTTTTTGTTTCAATGAAGTAAAACCTTAAAATAAGGCTTAATTTTACTACAATCTCAACTCCTGCCTATGGTTAGCTAAAGTTATTCAAAAACATAGTGCACTATTGTTAAACATGGTCCATACAAGTGGACAACAAAATAAAATCGCTTATCTAAAACTTTAATCACCCCTACTAAGTTATATTAGTTAAATATTTAAGTGCACCTACCTAAACTTAAGTAATTAAATTTTTATTTGACCAATAAAATTAAAGCGTGGCTAAATTGTTGTATTTTTTGTTGGTTGAATTACGAGTGACTTTGCTGGTGATTATGTTGTCATTTCTCATATTTCATAGCATTAAGGTTTCAAGTTTTGGGGAAAGTAAAAAGTGTAATCCTTTGCTGCAAAGCAAAGTTAAATTTTTAGTTATCATCGCCGGCAACAAAACCGCTAAGACCGTAAGCGGATAAAGTTGTGTATGATTTTATGTGTAGCAGGCACTACCTCGCAATTGTATTTCATCTTGGGTTGGACGAAGTCTTGTTTTAACAAACAAGAATAACAACAAGATGAGTTATTCACAAGAACAAATTCTAGCTCTATGTAACGTTTATATGGTTAACTTATCATTTCAACTGTATGCAAAACCAGCAGCGTATTATATTAGCAAAATATGAAGCAAAAACTCAAACCATTGAAGTTTCCTTGAAATAATCTTCAGGGCTGAAAGATTTATTACCAGGGCAAATAATAAATTATTCAACCTGGCCATAAAAAAACTTCCTAGGGCTTAATCAAATTTTATTTTTCAATGATACATTCTTTGATAAGTATACACTTATTCTACCGTTTTCTCAACATTGGTATTCCATTTAAAAGAAAATCTTTGGACAATTTTGTAAAATGTTCCTATACATCGTCTATAGGTACTTCTTTTATCATATTTAAAACGATGCTTAAGAATTATTTACACTTACAGGCGACTACACGAGCGTTAAATCTTTCAAAAGATTCATAACCCCCAATGAAATTTTGTAAATTATTCAATTTCAACTCAATTTTTTGATTTGTGGGTGTAGAAATACTTTGTTAAATAAAATAGGATTAACACCTTTAAAACCATGCAATTTAGCCGTTACAAATTTTTTACAAAAGCAACTTAGAATGCACAGAAAGTTTAAAAAATGTAATTATAAAAATGAAGTGTTGTATTTGGAGTACCTAGTAAAATTTCGTCCCTGCCGCTATTCTATTATTCAGATCTTCCTCCAGATCTTCCTAAGTACCATTCTCTGCAATTATTGTTCCTAAATATTTAAAAATCGCTACTCGCTCTATCTTTTTGGTCTAGCATAATTGTAACCGGTTCATGATTTTTCGCTATAACCATAGCCTTTGTATTCGTTATATTAATATTCATATTATATCTACTTAATGTATCTGCCCATATGTCTAGATTGAATTGCAAGTCCTTCTCGGTTTTAGCCAATACAACCACATCATCTGTAAACGCAAATTCTGTTCTGCCGCAAGAAGGAGTAGGTACCAAAAAAAACGAAGACGCGAGTTTTAATGCAGTGTACGTACTGATTCTCACGTACAGTTCAGAAACTTGAACAATAACGCAAAAACAAGGAATACAGGCACAGAAAATGAGATTTCTGAGAAGAATAGAAGGATGTAGGCTGATCAGTAACAAAAAATTCAAAAAAACCTACGAGTAGCAGGTATTAAGAGAAAGATTGAGACGAATCAATTAAGATGGCTTGGATATCTACTACGCATGCCAGAAACTAGATACGCGAAAATAGGATGGAAAATGAAGATGGAGGAAAAAAAATAGAGAAAAACCAAGGATAAAATGGGAAAAAGAAGTGAGACAGATACTAGAAGACAAAGGAGTCAGCTGGAAAGATGTGCCACAAATAGCTAACGATAGGAAGGTGCGGAGAAACTTAATACAAAAATAGAAAAGCATTCCTCAACACCGAAAGGTACAAGAGGAACCGATTAAGAAGAAGAAGAAGAAGTGTTGTCTTTGAAAATCTTAAGCTGGTGTCAACTTTAAACACCCTGTATATGCCAAAACTTTTAAATATTTTATGTATATAGTATTAAACAATTATTTTAAACGCCGAATTGTATAAAACTTTATTGTATTTACTATTTAAAACCGAAGATAACAATATTTAATTAAGATTTTCTTTAACATTGACCAATATCCTTCGTAGAACAATAATAATGTATCAATTTTTTGATATTCCACTAATTTTAAACATCCAATACTTTCTTGCGTTGTTAAAATATCCCTGTTTGATAAGACAATACAATCCTGTAATTCGCAAATCAAAAAGATATAATAATGTTATACGATACATATAAATAAGAACGAAATAAGAAAGGCAAATATAAAATATCCATCTCTAAAATAAATGGGGTAGAATGATGAAAGAATATCTCCTAAGAGAATACAAAAATAATGAAATTGACTTAGCATTACGTAAATTCAACAGAACTCAAGTGTATACTTTGAAGTTACTACAAATGTTGATGAACCAAATCCTATTATAAACGTTTAATAAAGATTCAGAATATTATGTTCCTAAGAAATTGCGAAATATAGTAAAAAATTTACTTAAAGATTACAAGTTAAGACATTATTACGGCAAAAGGAATTTTGATCCTTAGGTAATGCAAAAATATTTAGTTTTTCTTACACATTTTACTTGTTTTATTTTAAGTTCTACATCATTTTTTGTTGAAGAAGTAGTGGATTAAACAAATTTGTTTATAATTCTGGCGTAACATATTTCGTTATTATTTTTTAGACACTTTTTTTTAAATATTTAATACAGTGAAAAACAGCTTTAAAGAAAAGTCCAGTCTCTGGAACCTCAACTGATGTTACAGTGAATAAATTTCTTTAAGGATAGCTTTTGAGTAGTTTTATTTCATTTTATGTTTAAGAATTATTTGCCCAGAAAAATTCTATCTATGGAACTAAATCTTGGAATGAAATTGGTTGAGTACTAGTTGTGTGGTGATGCACAGTTATTTGTTCGCAACAGACCTTTTTCCAGATAGCTCTGTTATTTTTATTTTATATAGATGCAATTTCGTAATAACAAACTGCAGGAGATTTTCTGGTTTGATTAGAACTCATAGATTTTATTTGTTCTGTACAAAAAATACAACAAATCTGTTTTGTTATATACGACTAAGAAATAAAAATAAAGTTACCTTAGTTCAATAATTTATTTTTGCAATCCAAATGGCAGATTATTGCTGTAGACTCTTTGCTTGGCTATTTTTGAATAGTCTTATTGAAAGACTTGTTAATTTTTTTTACATTTTAAGTTATATTTGCAATCTCTCTACTATGAAGTATTAATCAAATTTGTTGCCAAAATACTGTTTTTCTTTCGCTAATGAGTCTTTAGTAAGGCCTGCAATATGTTCTGTTTTCCTGACAAATTTATTTGTATTGTCAAACATACCAAATTCGATAAAGTGTTAAGGTTGCCCTATCATAACTTTACGGTACAAATTAAGTTAAATATGTTAAGATGAATCACCTAACTTTATAACTTTTTTCATACTTTTCACTATTTTTTAAATAGCAATTATTTACCCTCAGTTGGTTAAATTATTGATTAAAAAGTTTTTAATAAAACTTTTGAATGGAATTTTATGTAATTTTCTAAAATTTACAATATTTTGTTTACAGTTGTCTGCATATTATCTAAGAATTTTACAGGCACCCTTAACAATGCATTTTCAGCTAAAGTTTGCCCAAAAAGGCCTAAAACAGCTCTTCAAAGTTTCCACAAACGTTACAAGTGTATAACAACATTGCATTTTAGTTAACAAAAATTTAATGTTTTGCAATGGTCTCCATACTTTCTAAAAATCATAAGAACACCATGCTTAGGGTGTCCTTAACATTTTCACTAAATATAAGGACCACATAATTTAATACTGTTAATTAAAATTTTAAGACGTTCAGTTATTGTTGAAGTCCAAAATTTTAAGACGTTCAGTTATTGTTGAAGTCCAACCTAGTACAAAAATCTAGAATTACATTCGTTCGAATAGTTGCAAAAAAATTCAATTTCATCTTCGACTTCTCCTTTAGTTTGCAATTAAAGTTTGTTGGCACTTTCTGAGAATTCCAATATTCCTGTTAATCCAGTTGTAAAATGATCCGGGAACTAAGATGTACCTACGCTAAGCGAGCTTTGTGAAAGCTCCGTACATCCGAGCAATGTGTGGTGCAACACATCTTAATTTTTAGGACTTGATTACTTTTGCAAACGCAACCTAATCTCACGCTGATTAAACAGTTAATCTAAAAAAATAGGGCAAAGAGTGTTGTGTGTTTGACATTATAATGTATTGTATTTACTTCGGAGCGAAGGATCCAAGATACGGAACATTTGGAAAGTGATCGCTCAAAAGTTTAATTATGAACGTGAATATTTTGAAATTATAAGATTCTCTTTTGTTCCCTTTTTTTTGCTGTATCTGTTTAATAATGCATAGCAGTGTTTTAATTTAGAATGCAATTTAGCTTTTTCCGTTTTTGTGGAATGGAAGTCAATTTTTAAATGTCGCCATGTAAAAAGTACGTTACATATTTAATTTATTCTACTCACAAAATTCGTTATTAAGTTCTGGTATTCGCGAGTGGGTGCATGAAAAAAAAACATTTTTTTAAAGGGTCTTGTAGTTTAAAGTAAGTAAAAACTTAAATGCATTTTTTTATATCATTAATTAGAGGTTGTTGTTTAAGGTTTTTTTTTGTAATAAGATAAAGTATTAAGCAATAAATATCCTTTATATTAATTTAAAAAATCAAACAACGAAATATTTCGTTTTGTGTGGTGCATATTAACTTATTACGTTTGCCAGCTTATATTGTTAAATTAATAGCTAATAGACCTTTAGGATAGCTTTGAAATTATTGTGTTAGACATATAAAAATCGCTTTCTGTTACAATCAAGGGATGAAATACGAGATTTTTTTTTACGAGACCTACATTGTTTCTTCGATCTATCCCATTAACTTTTTATAACCACAAAAGCATACTTTTATTAGTTCATAAGTAGGTTGTTTTCCTTTTTCTAAAGAGCGCGTTTTTTTGCGGGACGACTACGGACGTCTTTGTAATTTTTTCCCTCTTAATTCATTTTTCGTTTGACTTTGATGCTGAAACAACTTTGTGCTCTTTTAGACATTATTTATTATGCTACAGAAATATGCAAGTTGTAATTTAGAGGTCTGTTGTATATCAGATAAATTGTTGATGGTAATATTTTGGATGCTTTTTTGACATAGCATAGAGCCAAAAGTAATTGTTACAGAAATTGTTACAGAAATCAAAACTTTGCGATTATTGTAAATCATAATAATTTTAACAAATTACAAAACTAACTACAGCTTATTTTTTCATGAACAAACATCTTACTTACACATAATTTTATGCCAAAAGGTTGACAAAAAAGCTTCTTTGTTTCTGACACAATTTTTCTGTGTAAAATAAAATAAAGATTAAATATTCTAAACGTCTGGCTCTGGAGTTTACCAAAATTTGCAATAAATTGTATGCGTGCCAAAACAAATGCCTTTTAAGATACCGAATGTTACAATGGCGTATTTTTTACGAGAGATAAGAATGTACTAAATAATGCCCAAGATTTGTAATCTACTAAGAACTTCTGAAAAAGATTCGTTTAGTACGAAAAAATATAGTAACTTTAGCTAAAGGATAATTAATATAATCATATTTAAAATATGTTTAATTTATAATGCATTTAATTGATTAGGCTCCTGTTTAATTAAAAACCATTTGACTTAATGTTTTACTGACAAAACAGAATGGCAAGTGGTACATAAAGAAAAAAACTTGACGTAAGATAAATAAGGTTAATTTATAATCACTTTTATTTATTAGGAATCTTTGTAGAATTGCTAGACAAGTTTTAAAATTGCAGTTTCTTTTTTATCGATACAATTTCGTTTATTTTTAAAATTCATTTCTTGGTGTAAATATGTGATTAGTAATTAAACACAAACCTTAAACTACATGTGCTTATACTTATAACGAATGTTTCAATAGGAAGTGTAGAATTTGAAAAGCAGAACATTTATCGTTTGTCAAACTTTTTAAAGTTTTTATTTGACAGCTGTCCTCTGTATGCTAGTAGAATTTATCATGGGGCGGTACACAATCGCAGAACGCATACAATTCGTTGAATTCTATGACGAAAATTGACGTTCTTTTACAAATACACTTTGCAAAATTTGTGCATTTTTCCCGGATTATCGTGTACCAAAAGAAACCGCTATTCGAAACCTAGTAAAAAAATTCAAAGAAACCCGTTTTCCACAAGTTCTAAAGACACCAAAGCCCCTTAACACATAACAATAATCTATTATGTCTCTTTTCTATAGCGAAATTTAAAAGCACTAATTAGTGTAACTAAAAACACAAGTTCCTACATCTCTTGTTGAAACACCTACTATAGATTCATCATTGGATTAAAAACAATCCTGTTTTGAATACTGAAGTAAAAAATGTGTGTTTAAAGTGGTGTTTGAATTATCGGATTTTGTAAATGCACTTGTGTCATTTTTACCGCTAGCAATTTTGTGTTGATGGTGATTAATCCAACATCACGAAAAGCGACAGTTTTTAAATAATTCCACTTTTCATGCGCATTTGAAATATGCTTTTCGTCCAACGAAATATAAAACTTTTAACAAAACGTCTGCTATAACATTAAAATCCTAATAAATAATCAGTTCGTGTACAGAAAACAAATTGATGAAGTTTTGTAAGTTCTACTTAAAAGTACGTTTAAATAATACATTGCAATAATGATGAAATGTTTCTTGTTATATTGCTGTTCCAAGTTCCAATAGCATTCTGGTTTATTTGAAACGAAATGAGGAACATTTCAGGTTTGTTTTAGGTGAAATGAAATATCGACAAGTTAATCAGATAAAACTTCACACAAAAACCCTGCAAATAAAATCGTCAAGATGTAAAAGTAAATCTTTTTCTCGACAATAAAATGATAATGAGGTGGATGGTACAACTGCACAAGCTCACGGGGCGTAACTTTCAAAGTGTTTCAATCATAGGAGACGAGATTTCCACCTTAACTTTATTCTAAGGACGCAAGTGCTGTTTGCAACTTCCATTTTGCACAACTTCGATGTTTACTTTGCTGTCTTTCTTTGGGTTTTCACATTATTTGATATGCAGGTATAGAAGTATGCGTAAGTTTTCCCGTAAACGCCACTTTCAGCAATTTCCTTTTAAATTCCTTATACTTATTAAAGTGGAAGTATAGTTAGGCTAATGGCGCAAACTGTAAATACGCTGAGTATTAATTTTGCATCTCTTAAATGCCGAGTGGGAGCGGAAAAACTTTATATTAAATGTTAAATTCCCTGGACTGAATACGCATTCTTTCAGGAAACTGTAGTTTTAAAGAAAATTGAAATTTTAGTAACGCGATTTATAACAGCTATTAAAACTCAGACAATAGAAAATATAATGTTCAACTCTGGCGTTAAAGCTTCGTTTTTTTTGCGAAAACGTTAATTTAAACGTAGGAACTTAATACATATTCATTGTTTAACACCTTAAGTTAAGACGTTTTGACGGCAAACTGTCAGTATGTTATAACTTCGTTAAAAAATACAACTAATAAAATCTCGGTATTATTTCTTATCATTTGTAAAATGAAAGCAATTTTCTGGTTTCAACGTTTTTATTATAGCCAGTGAAGTTTTGACGCGACTATAAAATAAGAGTCGTTGTAGAATAACATTTTTAATATCAACACATCGTTGGAGCAAAACAATTTTATATTATTGTTTGAAAGAAAACTCAAGACTTTTTGTTTCTTTTCATGAGTGTTCATGTCTTGTTAAACTTATTGTTTGTATCTGGTCTACCCACAACTGAAAAAATAATACAATTTGAAATTACTATCGTTGTGTAAAAAGAAATATTTTTTGTAAAATTAACTATTAAAAAGTTAATACAAGTAGTACATTTATATTTGAGTTTGAAAAGAATTCAATCAGAGGCGGCTCATCCGTAGGGGCCGAAGGACTTTAATGCAAGAACAGTTTCAAGACTCTAGTTTATTGAAGAATTGCAGTTAGTAATAACATTACTTAAATTTAAGTGTAGTAAAAATTATTAACTTAAATTTATTAATAGTAAAAAAACCAGTAATGATACTTAAATGTTAAGGAAATTATAAGCAATTAAATAGCTGATTGGGTTTTATAGATCCTAAATAACAATATACGAGGTGAGCGCCAAAAATTCCCGGCGACTGTGAAAAAAACGGCGTAGGGTCAAAATTAAATTTTATTTCATCAATGCACTTATTCTTATTACATCGTTTTAGCAACAATTCGATACCCCTAAAAAAAATTCCTTCTGCAAAATGTGCCCAAACTGCAGCCTTCGCCTCTTGGTCGTCACTGAAATGGCACCCGCGAAGGTCCTTTTTCAAATTTCCAAACAGGTAAAGTCATTGCGGGGTTCATATCTTTACTATACGGAGGGTGATCGATTTGTTTAAAACCGCAGTCACGAATTGCGGCTTGAGCAATTCCGGCAGTGTGTTCGGGGGCATTATCGTGCAGTAAACGCACGCCTCTGGTAAGTTTCCTACGTCTTTTCTCCCGAATATTTTGTCGTAATTTGTGCAGGAGTGCTGCATAATATTCCCTGTTGACTGTGGTGTTGCGTGCTTTAAAATCTATGAGAAGAATGCCCTCACAATCCCAAAAGATCGTAGCCATCACCTTTTTTGTCGACTGACAGACCCTAAACTTTCTTGGCAGGGTTTCTCCTTTTCGCCTCCATTCCATCGATTCTCTTTTGGACAAAGGATCATAATAAAGAACCATGGTTTCATCCCCTGTATCAATTGCCTTCAATGCGTCCACAGGATTTTCTCCACAGAACTCCAAAAAGGATCGAGCACAGTCAACACGACGCTGGTACTGAACTGCTGAGAGATGTTTGGGGACCCACCTTGCACTAATTTTATTCGTGCCAAACCGACATTTTTGATAGTTCTTTTACCTTCAAGCGTCGATCCTCTAATACGAGTTCCCCCACAAGGGCAATCTTGTGGTCCGTCACCACTTCCACAGTCCTTCCTGTTCTTGCATAATCTTTCAAGGATTCTTGCCCCATTCGAATCCGTTTTGACCAATCTTTTACCATAAAATAAGACAGGGAATTGTCCCCGTACGCCCCATTCAGTGAAACTTTGATGCTTTGAGGAGAAAAACCGCGAGTAAGAAATTTTATAACAGCTCGATACTCGATTTTCGTGACTTTTGACATCGTGATGAACGAATGACAGTTATAAGAAAACTGAAAGAAAACTAACTGATATAAAATTCATTTTTGTTTTTCCTAAGGTTAAAAAAATTTGACCCGCCTGCGATACCTAGATCTATGTCAGGCCGGGAAATTTTGGCGTTTACCTCGTAGTTACAGGATTTTGTGTGTTTATAAGTGAGGGGTGAAGAAACAATGCACATAAATATTCGATTCGGCATGGTTGCATATTTTATTTGCTACACCCTGAAAAAGTTTTGAACAAAGTATGAGGTGCAATGGGAGTTGAATGTTTGCATCCAGTGGTAACATAGTTTGTATAATTAAATAATTTATCTTAAAAGTAATCTTACATGGCTATGAGACAAAGTCTCCCTGCGTAGATAATTAACATAAATAGCGTAGCTTTGTATCAGTCGGTTGGATGTTAGATAGCATTAAAACTTTGCGTTAGTTCTCGGAATCACATCTTCAGTGGTAAAGTTTTGGCACGTATGTTATGACGAGCCTACAGTAGCTGGCTGCTCGTGATCCGTCAGCATAATAAGGGTGTACGTGTGAAAGAACGCCACCTGGTGGAGTACGTGGAATTGTCACACCACCGTATCGTCGTTTCACAGTCGCATGAATGTCCAATTTTACATTTACATAACATTAAGCACGCCTTGCATTTGCGTTTTATGAAAATACGTAAAATTCAGAGGCGTAGTTACATCACAGCAAAAGTTGGCAGAGTTCAGTGGCCCTTATGAATTAGGGACCCTTCTTCGGCAAGGCCTATAACGATGCAAGTACGAGCTTAACACGCAGGGCTTCCTAAACTTTTGAGACAACGGATACTTTTTCGGAGCCCACTTTGATAATAATAACTCCTTCATCAAAAACTCGTAGATACCATAAAAATAAACCAAAATTGTATTCAAACACTCCACATACATGCTTTTTGTTTCCTAAACATGTAAAACACCCCAAGCAACGCATTTTTAACTTTACTTAAAGTGTGATACTTGCTCCAAGATTTTTTTGTAAAGACTGTAGATCTTACGAATTGTTTTCCTTATTTCACAGTTATATTCTTCGCTAAGTTGACTTAGCTTGGGTATATTAAGGGCTCAAAATGATATCTTACGCAAGACCCCAAAAAAAATTTGCAACGCCGCTGGTAGCATTTGCACATTTACGGATCGGCGTCGTTTTCGACCGAAAAATCTTGAACCGGCGACGTCGTGGAACCAATCATCCAAGAGATATGTAAGCAGAGACGGAATTACATACGTGTACAGTGCTGGAATTATCTGTGAATTCCAGAACGGATTTACTTTATTCGCTTGCCGTGAAATAGAATTGTTTACTGAACAATGCTGGTGTTTACTTTTCGTTGAACAAACGAACATGTTTGTGTTTGTTAAATCTAGTGCATATTCTAGGAATACGTTACTTCGCTTCAGAATCTTAAAGAAGAAAGTTACTTTTAAGTTTAATAGACGTTCCAACCTATGACGTATCAACTAACATTGAATATTATCGTCATCTTTGCACTTTCTCGTTTAATGGAAATTTTAAAATCAAATAAAAATTGGCTGTACTTGTCACAAGGTGCGAGTAAATATATTGGAAAATATTCCTGAACAAAGCTGTTTATATTTATTTTCAAAAACCTCTCCTATAATAAAATGCAGGGATGGAATAACGTTTTAAATCGTTACGTTATTGTATAACGTTATTTATTATTTGTTTTCGTTACATAACGTTATAAATAACATTAAAAAAATGAATTGTTATGTTATATAACGTTATATAAATAATGATTAAGTATTGCAAAAAAAATCGGGAGGTGATTCCTTATCGAAAATTAAGGGGGGTCTTTTATATAATTTTTTTTCCATAAATCAGAACTTTTTGGTGAGTTGAAATTTTGCAATTTAAAAATACTTTTTTGAAAGTTTGATTTATTTGGAACCTTTTTTTATTCTTTAGTTTTTCTCTTAAAACCTACAGTTTTTGAGTAAAAAATTTAATGAATGAACATGATCCATTAAATATTCTAAAATAAAACGATTCATTTTGGTGGTTACCATGGTTTGATTATGTTCATATTGGGTAGAATTGACGGGCGTTTTAACGTTGTCGCCGCGTAAACGTCGAAATAAATTACACCCGTCAATTCTACCCAATATGAACATAAACAAACCATGGTAACCACCAAAATGAATCGTTTAATTGGAATATTCATGTTCACTCATATAATTTTTTGCTCAAAAACTATAGCTTTTACAAGAAGTTAAGGAATTTAAAAAAAAATCTAAACAAATCAAGTTTAAAATAAAAATTAAATTGCAAAATTTCAACACACCAAAATGTTCTGACAAAAAAACCAACAGGGGTTGCACTTTTTATCCCCCTGTGAAGGTGGGATATGATTGAAAAGATTACTATGGGAAACCTTTTAATAAGTATAAAACATCTACCAAATATAATTCTCCTAAATTCAACCAAATTTGAGAAATAAAATTAAAACCTAATTTTACCACTCTCCTTTAGGGGGTGTAAGGTGTAACTGCGAAAGGAGACGTCCAACGAAAACATTTTGTATGAAGGAACCCCCTTATATTTCGATAAAGAATCACCTTCCGAATGTTTTGCATTATTTAGGAAACACCTTTTATAACGTTATAAAAATAATTTTAATTTGTAACTCTGAAATTATTTTTGGATCTGTAAAATATAAATTTAAAAAATAGTACAAATTACGTTGAGATACTTTATTTTCAATTTAATTTCTAAAATGCAAACAATATATTGTATTTTCTGAAAATTAAAAGATAGCCACATAAAAATTTAATTTATAGAGAATAACGATATAAAATAACTTTTAATGAAACGTTATCGGTTATTATAACGTTATATAAAGTTATTAAAATATCGTTACTTTATTGTATAAAAAATTATAGTTGAACCGTTATTATAACGTTATCGGGTATCGTTACGTTACGTTTTCCATCCCTGATAAAATGCAAACCTTTTTACTACTAATCAATTTTACTTCGCCATTAAATCCGTTTCAATACTGATAGTAACTTTCATTCATGATCGGTTTTGACCATTAACAAAACCGAAAAATATTGAAAACCGATTAACGTCACGAGTCAAATCCAATAAACAGTACAACATATTAGTCCAAACGCATTTGACTCTACCTTTGAGGGATTAAATGTATAATGTCATTATAAATTGCCTTTACACGTAGCGCTTGGCTAAATTTGGAAAATATACCGAACTAATCAAATCGCCCTCGCCATGCATACCGGAAATTTATTGGTTCAGTCACTGGATTTATCGAATGCACGGGGGTCTTGTGGCTGTCAGCAAATATGCTTTAGAACTCGACAAACGCTAAATGCCATCCTGTTTTAAAAATTTTACAAGCAACATACGTGTGTCAATCACTTTGTAAATTTAGTTTGAATAATGTTGCCTGAACGTTTTCAATCAGAAGCTTTCATTTTAAATGCAAAAAACTAAAATACATGGTAAATTTGGCTTTGTGTTTAAAAGAAAATGTGATAAAAAACTTGCTTCTAGGTAATTAGTATAATAGTCATCTTTTAAAATGAAAATTATATAGATACCTTAACCTTACTTAAGTATTACTGGGACGATGACAACAACCCCCATGGCGGCAATGGAAGTGTTGCTAAACTTACGTCTTCTTCACCTTGTGGTCAAACCACAAGCACTAAGAGGGGTTTATCGACTAAAAATCACCTCCAAAGAGGGAAGACGTAGAGGGCACATAGCTATTCTCAAAGAAATCGACACGCATCCGACACTAAGTATGATCTCGGGTAGAATAAACAGGACGCAAGCCATAGGGAAAAAGTTTGGAATCTTATTCCAACACGGGACCAATGAAAGCGTCAAGAAATAGAGCTAAATGGCCTACTCTGGTATACGGACGGGTCAAAAACGTAAAATGGCACAGGCTGCGGAATATGGGGAGCAGCACAACTGAGACAATGCACATCTGTAAGCCTTGGACAGTGTGCAATCATATTTCAAGCCGAGGTGTACGCTATGCACTTATTTGTAGAAACATTATTAGAAAGAGATTTTAATAATAAAAATATCTTCATAGTGTCCGACAGCCAAGCAGAGTTAAAAGCTCTTGGCTCGTTGGAAGTAAACTAAGGACTTGTTCTGAACTGCATACAGGCACAACGTGCTAGGAAGCAGGAATAATGTTCAACTGGTATTGTCTCCAGGGCACACCAATATACCAGAGACCGAGAAGGCCTTCTTTCTTCGGACCAGAACCCGTAGTTGGTGCATCTTATGGAACAGCCAAGCGGTGTCTCAATGACATTAATACAGGGGCATAATGCTCATTGGAAAAAAGTTGCAGGATAAGCCCATTCAATGGTCTCTAAAGAAAATACAAAGCTGAGTAGACATCAGAGCAGCCACAGGACACTGTGGGCTTAACACTTCTATACCGATATATGCATAGGGTGTGGTAAAGAAGAAGAAACTCCTCTTCACGTAATATACCAGTATACATGATTCACACCCTATTGGCGTAGACTTCTAGGGATGGAAAGAGCCAACCAAGAAGAGTTAAGAAAAACATCCTTAAAGAAAATGATGAAGTTTTTTAAAAATACAGGACTCCTGTAAGGGGCTTTTACCAGAGGGTACAATAGACCAATAGATCGCAGTACAGGAACCCGAAAGGGAACCGACTCCCCGGAAATTAAAAAAAAAAACTAAACCTTTTCAAATCACGATTAATTCCTTAAGAAATTGAAATATACAAGGATTTTATTTCAAAACACGCTGCACCATGATCAAAATCCTTTCTTTGGCTTGATATCTCATTATCATAATGCAAAAAAATGTTTTATTCAAAGCGATTACCCCTGAAAAAAATTCAATGCTAATTGCCGGATTCATGAATATTTAAGTCCTTTGCGAACTTTTCACCAACTTAATAAAAGGGCCATGTTTATGTTTAATCAATTCTGATAATTACAATTACCTCTCATTATACGGTTTAAATGTTTTAAACCAGTTATGAGATAAGGTTGAATTGTTTTTTTAAAGACAAAATCCGCTTAGACACAATTGATTATAATGATGTAAATTAAAAACAACATTTAAAGTAAATGAAACAATGGCCCTGGAGCAGAGAAGTGAGAATTAAATGAACGTTTCAGTTTATTTGAAATTCGGATACAGCTTTTGTTCGGTTGATGGTAAAATAACCACGTAATTTAGTAAACAAATGATTTAGTTGTAATTTAATAACTCATCTTGTGTCAAACTCAAGTTAAAAAATAATACAATACATAATTACTTACTCAAAAGAACAGGCTGTTTAAAAATTCTTTAATTGTTTACTCGATTTGTTTTTAAGGTGGGGATTCAAATGAAAACGCAAACGTGTAATATACACTTAGTAAAAATTCATTTGCGATTTTTATTTGAACGTCCCTTGTATACAGGAGTTTACAAAGTTTTTTATGCTAATAGTATACATACCTACTTGGAAAGGCTATACTAAATAGATAACGTGTCATTAAGTGTAAAAATCATTTTAACGTACCTTCGTAAATGCTATCCGTACTACAAATGAAAGTTTTCACTTAGTTGCTTGGCTACCGCATTCGGAATTCGCAACTAAAACTTTCAACAATAATAAACAACAACTTAGTTTAACAATTCAACTATTGTCTATTTGGCTATCAAACTGTACTGAAGGTATTTCACTTTGTACTTTCTCTAATAGCCCAGTGGGTAAATAGAATAGCTATCGAAAAACCGTTCACACAAATATATATTTTTTGTGAAGTTTAATAATGATTTGTGTGTTATTATTAATTAATTTTAGGTGTTTCAACTGCAAAAGTCATTAGCACCGCTTGTAATTTTTTTGATTAGATTACACTGTAATGGCACAAAGATTTATTTGTAAGTTAATTTTGTTCCAAGTTCCCCTTTGTGTTAATAGAAACCGTTCCATTGTAGCGTTGACATTAAGCAGGTCTTGACTATAAGGGAAGTGCATTTCTGGGTCTGTTTTTTTTTAAAGACTTTCTTAGTCTTGTAAGGGGAGTTTTGATGCCTAAGCTTCTTAGTAGAGGCCTAGTCTGGTCAGTTGTGTAGTCTATTTTGTCTTGATTTCCGGGTCTGTTTTCCAGTATATTTTTAAGCTCGTCAAGATGATTGTGTATTCTAATAGGTTTTCTGACATTTCGTCTTTCAATCGTACCAGATTTTTCTTCTAACCCGACCTGCCTGGACTTGTAGATCGATATATTTTCGATTTTTCTTTATTTGTTTCTGTTGCGATTACATATGATGATTCTGACACATCTGAGAGAACGAATATTGTTCGTTTACTGTGTTCTTTGTTTGAGAGAGTATCCATGCTGATTACATTTATTTGTTTTGGATTGTCGTTTTGTTGTTTTTGGTTCATCGTATGTTTGAATGGTGCTTTTGTCGTTATTTCATTAACACTGGTCTGTGGTATATCCTGTTTTTTTTTCGCAAAGAAAACACGACGTTTTTATATGAAAGGAAAATGTTTTATTTCCTTTTTGTTAGTGTTTTTTTTTTTGCATTGACGAAATTGGGCGTCTGAAACTCATTGCTTGGGCATAATCATTTTCTTTGTTTTTGTTACTTAATTTTTTGTACAGTATGTTTTATAATTGTCCTAAAATAAAATACATAAAACTTATAATCGCATTCTATTAACCTAATCGTTTCAGAATTCTCCAATTCAACCAATATTTTACCTTTAACAATAAACGACTTATACCGTAAAAGCAGGGATAAATTTTGTATATTAGTTAAGAAGTATTTGGAGATAATTATAGTCTCAAGTTGTGGGTTTATGAAAATTGTTAGGAATTTTATAAACAAAGTTTTTGAAATTGAATTTTATGCAAATCGCAGTCTTGCATTAAAAATTATACACCGAACGCAAGTTTGTTTTTATTTAACAGTTGGTGTCTGGTTGAATTTGTTGTTTTCGAAACAAAACAGTTTTTGCATTTTAATTAAACTTGCTAGAAAGTAAGCAAGGGGATGGTCGAGATAAAATATTCAAAAGTTTTTAACCATTTATGCAGATACAGTTGGAGTTATGAGTTTATATTAGCTGAAGTCTCTCGGGCGTTAAATATCATTAAGTGTTATTTACCTTATTAATGGTAATGGATTGCATTTATAAGGCACCTATTTTGTTTTAAGTAATTTGGATCATTAATCCTAAATTATTTTTTTAAAAAAGATCTTTCGAATAGCTAGGCCAATTTAAAGATTCTTATGTATTCATTAGTTGCAATCCTATTTATTTGGTAAATAATTTAATCCACAAGATTACCACTGATATATCTATATTTATATTCACAATAACTGTTTTCAAGCAATTTGTGTTAGCTTATGTTTAGCGTCAGTTTCATAAATTTGAAGAAAAAAATCCCGGTTACAACTCGGTCCCATAGAAACTTTACGACCTCATTATTGGCGACAATATCTTTCCCTGAAGATGTTTTTTCAATTTTGGATACAAATAAAGTTTACCAAGCTTACGCATGTTGAATAGGGTAGGATGCTTTACGACTTGTAAACCAACATCTCCGATACTAGCAAAGCGATGAAGGATTTGTGTGTCGGGTGTCTTGATGAAACAGCATTTCTCATCGGTTTTCTCTTGCAGCGTCTCTTGATCTAATGGAGCATTATATTCTGTCTAATTAATCTACTGTGTAGTGTGTACTGTTCCTTATTTAGACAATTATTTGAACGTATTCATTTCTAATTGTCGAGTTACTTATAACTCTTGCAGTTAGTTATAACTATAATTAATTAATACATGTGCATTTTAACAACATAAATTTAACAAAACAAACATACAGGGTGTCCCAAAACCCCGTTTTTTGTTTGGTTTTAAAAATTGCCCGACTCTTAAACTGACAAGGTGGTTTTTTGTCTTGTAATTGGTAAGGTTGAGTTAGACGAGCCCCTCTGATTTAAAATGTAAGTTTTCTGGGCTATAGTAATGAAAAGTACATTTATCTTCGACCCTAAATTTAAATTTAGATGAAACATACTGTTATGAACAAAAAACGTCAACCAATGCACAATTTTTTTAAAAGTGAAGTGTCTTAAAAAAAATCAGTTCTTGAACAAACGCTTTATTATTTTTTTTGCTGTCTGGTGAATGTCACTAGTACTTACTTAAAGACTGCTGTAACAAATTTTATTAAACAATTAAAAGAATGGGAGTTCCATTTAAAATTGTTACCAAGTCTTCAGATATGTTAGTTTAACTTGCCCTGTCAATTTTAAAACTTTATCCCGGCTATTTTTGAGCTTATTGCACTTTGTGGAATGTAATTTGTTAAATTAGTAAAGCAATAAATATTTCATGCACTTATATCTGCAAGGTATTCACAGACGTATGAATGGATTTATCTAAAATTGTTACTCAGTTTTCAAACACGTTAGTTAAACATTTTATATAGCAAATCTAATTAACTTTGCATTTCCATCATGAATACTATGCTTCAGACAAGTACATAAGTAAAACTCAAAACATTTCATGATAAACACAAAGTTGACGTATTATTAGAATAAGGAAGCAAACATTGTTGGTAAAGTGCAGAATGTAATTAGCCCCTTGTTGCTATTTACCAGAGATTTAATGTACCACCTGCAATGAACAAAAACTTACATAGCCCTGCAGTTAATGTTTAACTACCTTTGTCGCGTCCCATTTGCAAACTTTAATTTGTGCATGTTCAAAACTTCCTTGCACCTCGTTCTTGTGTAGCGATAAGATTATATCAACGCTTGTTTAAAATTTCTTGCAAACGATTTTAAAATTGAAATATAAAAATGTTATAAAATGTTTCATAGTAGTACAATTCATTAGTTTAAATGCAGTTTTAGACTACTGGTATTTTCTTAAGAGGAAAGTAAAATGTAAGCTTTGCAGTTGAAACTGTCGTTCTGATTTTAAGTACATTGAAATTAAAATATCGCCTTTAAAAGTGAATGAATAAATGGGTAATAAAAAGAGTATTAAAATTATAAATCAGAGTTATTTACGTAGTAAATTTTTTTTAAATTTTAATGTGTTTTTACATAAAATTTTAAGTGTCTTTAATGTAAAAGAAATTTGTTCATTTAACTGCTGGAAAATATTTTAGTTATTTTTAAACAAAAAGTTACAAATTAAAATTAGAAATGTCCCTTAATTATAAAGTATCTTATAATGTATCCAATAACGATATGTTAACTGTAGTTAAGTACATTCTAATTTATTAAATTTTTATTGAATTAAAAGTCTAAATCTTGAATAAGCCTCTCCGACAAAAAAAAATTTAATTAGCAGTAAAAATTCTTAAAAGTAGGTACATGTTTATTTGCATTTGGTTACTTTAAAAAGTGTGTCTTTTTTGCTACAGAAACTATAAAATTATTGTGCTTAATCCAAAAACCAAGTAACATCCTAAGCACTGATTTTAAAATTAGTATTTTTCTTAATGTAGGTAACTTTTATTGTTTAAAAACAGCCTAAAACTATGTTTCACAGCTTTTTGAAATTTTGAAAAAGCTCCAAATGTTTGCATTTTTTGTTGGAATAACTTTGCTAAGCCATAATATTTTCTAGGAATGATAAGAATACCTTAAGACAGCGATTCTGAACCAGTTTCCATCAATGTATTCCTTGGACTCACTGAGAAGCGTCATGTACCTTGTCAAATAGTCCATTTCAAAAGAACTTTATTTATTAATAGAACATACAGTGTAAAAATATTTAGGGCAAAAATTGTTGATTCTTTCTTTCCACCAATAAACTTTTCCTGGCATTGTATTTGACACAAACCACCTGTAGAAATTTCACGTCACCTTTGGGGTTCATGGACCCCTGGTATAGAAGACCTGTTTTACGGTTTTAATGTTACCATTCATATATGTGGTATATAACGCAAAAGAGGTACCGACGCCTGGGCGTCTTTTGCTAAAATTGACAAAAATGCCTTCGTTTATGTTAGCTTAACATGCCTAGGTAATTTTAGAAGCATGACTTAGATAATTTTTTAGTTATTGGATTTTATATGGGGTGTTGTCTTACGGTATTAATCTTATAATCGATAGATGCAGTATAAATTGTAAAAGAGGTACCGACGCTTGGGCATCTTTTGCTAAAGTTAACAAAAACAGCTTTAACTATGTTAGCTAAACATGCCAAGGTAATTTTAGAAGCCTGACTATAATAATTTCCTAGTAATTGTATCTTATAATTGGTATTATCTTACTGTATTAATGTATCAACCATATATTTGCTATATATTGCAAAAGAGGTACCGACGCCTGGGCGTCTTTTGCTAAAATTGACAAAAAGTGCTTCGACTAACTTAGCTAAACATATCCAGGTATATTTAGAACCATGAATTTAATAATTTTCTAGTTATTACATCTTATACAGAGTTTTATCTTATGGTATTAATGTAATCATCCATATAGCAGTTTATTTTGGAAAAGAGTTACCGACGCTTGGGCGTCTTTTGCTAAAATTGACAAAAACGGCTTCGACTATGTTAGCTTAACATTCTGAGGTAATTTTAGAAGCCTGACTTTAACAATTTTCTAGTTATTGGATCTTACATGGGGTATTATCTTACGGTAGGTATTAGTGTTATCAACCATATATGTGGTATATATTGCAAAAGAGGTACCGACGCCTGGGCGTCTTTTGCTAAAATTGACAAAAAGTGCTTCGACTAACTTAGCTAAACATATCCAGGTAGTTTTAGAACCATGACTTTAATAATTTTCTAGTTATTACGTCTTATACAGAGTTTTATCTTACGGAATTAATGTAATCATCCATATAGCAGTTTATTTTGCAAAAGAATTACCGACGCTTGGGCGTCTTTTGCTAAAATTGACATAAACTGCTTCGACTATGTTAGCTTAACATGCCCAGGTAATTTTAGAACCATGACGTTAATTATTTTCTAGCTATTACATCTTATACAGAGTTTTGTCTTACGGTATTAATGTAATCATGCATGTAGCAGCAAATTTTGCAAAAGAGTTACCGTCGCTTGGGCGTCTTTTGCTAAAATTGACAAAAACGGCTTCGACTATATTAGCTAAACATTCCCGGGTCATTTTAGAACCATGACTTTAATAATTTTCTAGTTATTACATCTTATACATAGTTTTGTCTTACGGTATTAATGTTATTATTCATATAGCAGCATATTTTGCAAAAGAGTTACCGACGCTTGGGCGTCTTTTGCTAAAATTGACAAAAACGGCTTCGAATATGTTAGCTAAACACTCCCAGGTAATTTTAGAAGGCTGACTTTAATAATTTCCTAGTAATTGCATCTTATAAGGGGTATTATCTTACGGTATTAATGTTATCAACCATATATGTGGTATATATTGCAAAAGAGGTACCGACGCCTGGGCGTCTTTTGCTAAAATTGACAAAAAGTGCTTCGACTAACTTAGCTAAACATATCCAGGTAATTTTAGAACCATGACTTTAATAATTTTCTAGTTATTTCATCTTATACAGCGTTTTATCCTACGGTATTAATGTAATCATCCATATAGCAGTTTATTTTGCAAAAGAGTTACCGACGCTTGGGCGTCTTTTGCTAAAATTGACAAAAACGGCTTCGACTATGTTAGCTAAACATTCCCAGGTAATTTTAGAAGCCTGACTTTAATTTTCTAGTTATTGGATCTTATATGGGGTGTTGTCTTACGGTATTAATGTTATGCGGTATATATTGTACCGACGCCTGGGCGTCTTTCGCTAAAATTGACAAAAAAGGCTTCGACTATCTTAGCTAACCATGCCCAGGTAATTTTAGAACCATTACTTCAATAATTTTTTAGTTATTGTATCTTATACAGGGTGTTGTCTTACGGTATTAATGTTATCATCCATGCGGTATATTTTACAAAAGAGCTTGTTACACATAATATAAATTATAGTAAATTGACCCAAAATTTTTGGAAAATGTTTGTTGTCTGCCTGTTTTTAATATGCATCTGGTAAATTTAATTATTTTATGTATGTTACCGTTCGAAGTTCACTCACTTAGTTCTGAAAATAGATAAGTAGGTATATGCAAACAATAAGTTTGAGAAACTTTATACTGTTCTTAAGTCGATAAAAGCGCCTATTAGCTAACATGAGAGGCTTATTTATAGTCGAAACATTAGAGATCCGTTTAATTTTATTATTGTAAGAAGATTCCAGTAAACGAGAACAGTAAATATGTCTAGCTTTGTGTTTTGTCTAACTTTTAAACATTTAATCCGTTTAAGAAGATGGAGTTTGTAGCATGCTTCTATTTGTAGTATGCGGTACAAGCTATTATCATGCTTGATTAATGTGTTTTTCGATAGAAATCTCAATTAGTTTACTTCGAGAGTCGTCGACCAATACCTAGAATAAGTTTTTCCGAAAATAATTAAACAAGTTGGCAATAAATGTCGCAGAATCGGTTATTATTTTCATTTGAGTCGAGAGAAATTTGTTCAATTCACTGGGGAAGTTTCGCCAACTTTATAGGCCTTCGGTTTCATACCAGAAAACTTCCATTTTTTTTTAAACGAACATATTATGGAATACGCCAATACGATATAAAAGAAACATTTGCGATAATAACTTGGAAGTTTTGTGTTATTTTAGTTAACGAGTTTTTGGCGAAATTTGGAAAATAAAACTGTATTCCGTGACCGATGTACGTATCTATTCAGGATGTATCTTAATAACTTTAAGAACGAAACACGGAAAAATGACACGATTTTTTCTTGAAAACTTCGTCCATAGGCCGGCTTAGTAAAATATGGACCGCGTATTATATAAGTGGTTTCATTTCATTTGTAAAAAAAATTGAGAAGGCAAATATAGGTACACATTATTTAGTGTAAAATTAATTCGTAAAAAAATAACATTTCATATTTTAAAAGATTCCAAGCTACTAATAATTAACTATCCTTGGCAAATATTTGTGTGGTAACACATTCCAGAAATAACGCAACAATTTTATTGTCCACAAAAAAATCTCAATCCTTATGATTATTTGCATCGTTCTGTAGCATTCACTCCCAAAGTTATCAAGATACAACCAAAAGAACAATTCATAACGAATACTTTATAAGATTTACACAGATAAATCAGTTCCACTGCAAGTTTCTAATAAAAAGCTGTATTTTTGTCTTCTCGTAGAAGCTCTATAAATCTTCCTTCGATATACTGTTAAAAATAAAACAACTAACGCCTGATTCTTCTTGGACGGAAGCAACCAACAGTTAAATTGACAACAATACAAAGGCTATTGTGTCTTGCAACAAAGATACAGTCTTAGACAAATGAGATGGTTTTGTTAATTTCGGTTAATTCTGTAACTGCGCTTTTATTTAAGTCGGATTTGACTAGCGACTTATAAACAACAATCACAAAACGTTGTCTCTAAACACTTATTTTTAATAATTAGTAATAAATAAATATTGTTTATGTAGTTTGTTCTGCGAAAGGGTTTCATTAAAAGCGCCAGGCTTGGCTTAGCGAATTGCAGCAAATTATTTAAAAGTTAGCAGAAAAGTCATTAGCGAACGCGAAAATGCAAATGATACTTCATAGTTGTTAAACTGAAAAAAGTTGTTTAAACTGTGGAATATTTTATAGTCATATACTGCAAGACATAATTACAGTTTCATTGCAGGATTTTTTCAGTAAAATAAATTGGTTAAAATTAAGTTTTTCAAAACCACTTTTATAGAAAAAAGTTGCAGGTACAGCAATTTTTTGAAAATTAGTTTCTAATTTATTACTTTTAATTAGTGAAAACATTTTTTGAAGTAGCGAGTTGTCAAACAAAAATGTTCCTTTTAAAATTATTCTGGAATTTAAAAATTGAGCTGGTTATATTCTGATCCCGTTATTTTTAAAGATAAAACCTAAATCATCCACAAAGTTGTTTGAATGTCAACTTATTCCGTACTTTTTCAGCTTTTATGCAAGCAAGAATACGCTTTTATATGCAAGCACGTGAATATCATATCTTTGATTCATTCTGCGCTTGTTGCACTCCTGCAGATACGTAACCATCTCTATGCATCTCGAATTTTAATGCATCATATTGATGTTAGCTGTGTGGTGAATCTAAAGGAGATCAACCGTCTTAGATTATTATGTGGTAACTAATCAGATAAATTGACATGGAGTGAATTATTGCGAATATCCTGTGAGAAAAACACTATGAGATTTTATGAATTGGTGATGAAATACTTATAGTTATTATAAGCAAAGTATAACAATAGCAGTTGATGATAAAAAGTACAAGAAAAATGAAAAAAGTTAAATAAGGGGGGAAATATATTCCAAGAATATACAACTAACCAATTTTTAATAATTTTGTAAGCTGTAATAAAAATAATTTTAGGGTTCTAAACAACTTTGTGGCTGTTATGCATTGAGTAGACGCTAACATTATTTTAAACAACAATTTTAATGCTTTGCCATCTATCACCATAAGTTGCCAGATTTATTTTATGGTTCTTGACAACTTTCACTATTTTATTCTTGAGGCTTTCGCGGCCGTTATCCATAATACAATCTTGGTTTCCGGGTTTGGAACCGCGTCTTCTATATTTAGAAGTAGTTGACGTTTCGACCATTGTGTCTTGGTCTTTTTCAAAACGACTAATTTGTGAGGGAAGTTGCTGGGTTTATATATCCAGCTTGTGGAGGCGTGGCGTTCTGCTTGATGGATTTGTTCTGCCTCAGTGATTTTGTAATGACTGGTTTCCAGATGTTTGGGAGTTGTATGCCTGTGTCTCTGTTGTAGTTGTTTGGGTTCTTGATGATTTCCAATGATTCTCGATATAATCTTGGCCAGAAATGGTTTGCGCGGGCCAGTAGTTTTGTTTCTCTGAAGAGGATGTTGTGTCCTGTACCCTGGGCGTGTTCTGCTACCGCTGATTTATCGACTTGTTTTCTTGTTGTTTGTCCTTCGTGTTCTTTAAGACGCGTTTGTATACTCCTGCCAGTTTGTCCCATGTATACTTTTCCACAGGAGCAAGGTATGCTATATATTCCCGCGTGGTGTAGTCCTGTGTCGTGTGTTCTTCTTAATTTATTCGAGAGCTTCAAAGGAGCGTTGAAAACGGTTTTGATTTTATGTTTTTGTAGAAGCTTTGATATTTTGTTAGTCACTCCGCTGATGTAGGGCAAGTATGTCGTAGCGATGTATTCTTTCTTTTCTTTTCCTTCTTTTGGCGTGGCATGTTTTTGTATGGTACGAAGTATTTGTTTACGCTGGTAACCGTTTTCTTGCAGGGCTCTCGTGACCATGTTCAGTTCTTCTTTGATGTTTTCTGGTGTGCATATCTCTTTAGCCCTATGTATTAATGTGTTGATCACCGATTGTTTTTGGGCCGGGTGGTGATGTGATGCAGCATTTAGATATCGGTTGGTATGGGTCGGTTTACGGTAAACGCTGTGGCTAAGTGTTCCGTTTGCTTCTCTTTTGACCAGTATGTCCAGTTCACTAGCCTATCAACAACAAAAAAACAAAGAAAAAGAGAATCAATCACTGATTATTTGTTTTACTTTTATATTACCAAAATATTTGTTAATTCAATTTTTATTCATACTGTAATAAGATAAACTAGAATAAAAATCACAACATACGCTATTTATGTAGCAATTTTTAAACATTATATTAAAAAAAGAAGTATTAATATATAAGAAACAACTTTGGGCTAATGTAAAATAATCTGTAAAAATTACGTTATAAATAAAAACAATCACATTTATAAACAAAATTTGTGATATGCTTATATGCGGTGAAAAATTGTGGCGGCGAAGAATTGTGGACGAAGAACTGTGGGCGAAGAATTGTGGGCGAAGAATTGTGGGCGAAGAATTTTGGCGAAGAATGTTCCTAGACCCAAATATCTATATTGCTAATACTTGCAATTTCTTGTTACACACGGAATGTATATAAAGCTAATATACATTGGATTGGACAACGTAAAAAGCGCGTGTAATGATCACGTAATTTTTAAAATTTAAAAAATCTGACATTTGACGTTGAAGATCTACGATTTGTAAAAACTACAATAAATATATGAAATTCTGTTTTAAGGTTTGCAGTGATTCGCCTCGTGTTGTAAACCACTGGTGTCTGGACTCTGGAGTGTCTTCTTTTACTTTTAAATAGCAATTTGTTTGCCTGAAAATCGCGTAATTATTTTATTCAATATGTGGACGATTTCAGCATTCCTTTACCAGCTTGTACAAATGTATAAAGTTGAAATCACATCCGACACTAATCATGTAACATAATTTAATTATCGATTAAAGTCCTACATAGTTTACAGTAAACCTATTTTCCAGTTAAGCGATCCCCAATACGTCACAGAAATCGCATTACGTCCAAATACAGAAGTTACCAGCTCAGAGTTCAACCGCTCCGCATTCGGCGGTTATTTAATAAAATACATTAGTCCAAACTCCGCTTAATTATGCCCTAATTACCCATGAGAAACATAACCAAATTTTAATAAATCATCAGCACAATTTCCTGGCAAAAATAATCAACTTTAATGCGGTTTGGTCCCGATGGCACGAACTTAGCGTGAATAAAATACTATATAAACACAGGGGGGGCGGATTGCCACCTCGCAACACCAACTTCGGATACTCTTCCGACTAATGCAGATTAACGATTAATTCTGGTTGCGTGCGATGAGCGCATTCGTTCTGTTAAAAGTGTGATTTGTGCAAAAGTCTTCGACGAGGGCGCGTCACGTTAAACGCGAATATGATCTAGACCAGGAGTGGCCAACCCATATGATCTTGCGGGCCACTTTGGAAATGCATCATAACTCCGCAAGCCACATATAAAATTATATATCCCCATATTAGATTTAGATACACTATAGACATTTTTTTGGAGTGAAAAATTGAAACATAATGAGTTATTATTATTGTGTTTACTATTATTCTTACATGTAAACATAGATAATATAATAATAATGATACTAAACGTACATTGTAAAGAAATATACCACACTAAAAATTAAATATAAAAAATATATAAATATAAATAAAATTCAAAAAATGATATCATTAAAAAATATTTATTTTACTAGTGCGATATTTGTTTCTCCACTCTTTCACTTAGCTTTTGCAAATCGATCTCAATTTGGGTATTTGCACATCGTACCTAATTGGTGTTGCAGGTTAGCGTCCGTTATGTTTGAGCGTGTTTTGTGTTTGGTCAATTTCATTTTCGAAAAAAACGATTCGCAGGTGTAAGTTGAACCAAAAGCGCTAACAACTTTTTGTGCCAGATTTCTCAAATTGGAAAATTTCTCTTTTGTGACGTAAGTGTTATAAGCTTATAAGAATCTATTTTTGATTCTGTTGTTTAAAAAATGTGTTTTAATTCAATATTGCACTGTAAGTCAACCAGTTCCATTTGGAGATATTCTGCGGCCGACTCGATTTCAACATGAAAGGGAGATGAGTATATTTCAAAAATTTTGTTGTATTTGTCTTACTGTAAATTACTGAATCGGCTTTCAAAAGCAGCTGTAAGTTTTCTTATTTCTTTTGCATATTTGATGTAATTGTTACATTTTGATTTCTTAAATTCTTTCAACAATGGAAAGTGGTGAGCGTTATTACTTTCCAATTGCGATTTAAATAACAACAATTTCTTCTGAAATGCTTTGATGTGATTAAATGTATCGATTATAAGGCTATCTTTTCCTTGCAATGATTTATTTTATTGATTAAGTTTTTCGACAATATCCACTAAAAAGCATAAATCCAATAACCACTCAATTCTTAATTCTGGTACAGATCTTTATTGCTTGTCATTCATAAACAAGTCAATTTCTTCTCGTAACTCATAAAACCGCTGTAAACATCTTCCACGATTTAACCATCTGACTTGACTGAAGTATAGAACGTCACCATATTCAGAATCTAATTCTTTCAGAAACTCCTTAAATTGTCGATGCGGAAGTGCATGTGATCGAATGTAATTCACTGTTTTTATAACTACTTGCATAACATGATCCATAACTGTAAACTCATGAATAAAACAGGCAATATTTGTAATATATTCGCAAGAATATTATTTTAAAATCAAAGTTAATTTTTTCTCATAATTTCGACAGTAAATTTTTGAATATATGGATGCACAAATAATGTAATTTTTTTAATACATTGGTTTTTACTACTTTGGCCATTATAAAATAAATATATTTTGTAAAAGTGTGATGAATCTCGCGGGCCGGAAAAATGTTCAAGGCGCGGGTTGGCCACCCCTGATCTAGACCAACGGTTCTAATCTAAACCAGTCTCCATGAATAATAAATAATTTTTAAACAAATTCAACAGAAATAAATTGGAAATAAAATTAATTTGTCGTTTATAATTGATTTTTAAATATTTAATTCAAAAATGTGCAGTGTTGTCATGAAACCCATATCCGAGTTTTAAAACAATAGCTGAAATCATACAATTGATTATTAATATTTAATATACATCTTGCACAGAAATTTTCAATGCAGCTTTGCTGATTTCCCATTAATTTCAATGTGCACATTACAGCAACTAGTTTCTGGAATATAATTTCTATACACTATATTTGCTTTAGATTTGTTCCATATATTGAACTGTTTTAATTAAAGTAGCGTTCTTTGTATAATAAGTAATTAAGCTCGTACGAGTTCCACGCTAAATTTAAAACGTAACCTTTTTAAATTTCACGCAATTATGAAGTTAATGGAATCAACTTGATTGAGGCATTTCCTGTGAAGTGCGCGCTATGATATTAAGAACCAGCTGACTGGATAATGTGGTCGGCACTTGAGCTATAATTGTAACACAAGAGGCCTCGCGATCTTTGTAGATTCGCATACGCTCCGCATGATTGGCGTCGATTAAACCTTTAGTATAAAAAGCTTCTTGTAAAACGATGACGTCACTGCGGATAGTAATAATCTTGAGCCGAGAATGCTGATCAGGCGCTGGTTAAGTGGACCGCCGGTGCGCCCTTACTCGCATTTAAATATCGAACCTGCACTGTTACTGACAGAATTCATATGAAACTCAATGCAAATTTAATAGAAGCCGGAGATTTTATTAACGCGAGGGTCATTTTAGATTTCTCTTTATGTTCGCTTCAAATTTATTACACTTAAAGCCGAAATTTAATAATACGCAAGCCTAGGCTAGAGAGGATTGGCAAATGTGTAAAATGCTGCATTGAAATTGCCAATATATAAACATTGCACCTAATTCTGATACTGAAAATTCAATATTAATGTTGATCCGCCGTTAATTTTAGATTTATTCTTCTTGTGTATTGTTTGTTTCCGGGTTGGAACCGCGTCAAAGGTTTATTCATAACCCTGAAGATGTGCCCCAAAAAGTAGGACGAAACGACGGCTATGAAGCAACCTTCGACGTGGTTACAAACACTAACCATTATGAATTAGATAGGCCGGTCGTTGTAATTTATGTTGTTTTCATGACAACCAATCAACAAACTAAAAGTTTTGAAGGCCTATTGCTTGTCGCATTAATAAATTTGTAAAAATGAACTTTAATAACGAAGAAAAACGCGATGTGCTGCGAATTTTTTATTCATTTAATACGAATGTTATATTGTCAAGTCAACGTTAAGCAGAAACATATCCAGAAAGAAGACAACCCTTGCACACATATTTGTGTACGTTAGACAAATAATTAGGTAAATATGGGTCTTTTGTCAAACCCAGTAGATAATATGGCAGAAAGGTTTCAGATGGAAGTAAAAACAACATTTTTATTACAAACAGATCCGGAAAAACACCATTTTTCTACGTCAAATAGAAACTTAAGTAAATTTGTTAAAAGCATGTGATAAAGTATAACAAACGGTATAAAAAAATTCGTAGCAAATCGCGTTTTTCTTCGTTATTAAAGTTCATTTTTTAAAACTTTCAGTTTGTTGATTGGTTCTCATGAAGAAACAACATAAACTACAATGACAATGGTTATTGTATAAAACCTTTTTTTTTTAATTTGGCAATGAATAAAGAAGTAAAGTACCATGTGTGATAAATCAATGAATCCAGAAAAATAAATGCTACTCCTATTTGATTATGTAAATAACAAATATTGCGCCTAGAAGAAAAAATAAAGTTGGTTGTCATAAAACAAAAACGAATCGATTTAGAAAAAAATTGTAACCACCGTCCGATGCGGCTTAAAAAGTTGCTTCGGCAATGTTTTTACATATTTAAAATATATCAAACTCCAAAGGCGATTTTCAAAAATCGTATTTTCCAGTTTTTCCAAATTTTTTTGAATACCGGTTGAAATATTTCCAATTTCTCTTCAGATTATTATTGAGCACGAAATCTAGCAACTTTGCCAAATTTAAACCTATACTCTAGCTATTATAATAAGCGAGATTCCCATGGTCGCCCTAGAATTTGAATCATCCTGTACAAAGCATTAGAAACAAAAAAAAAATGAAGCATCCTAGAGCACAGACATGTTCTGTAATTTCATCATGAAAAACGATAGTTCCGTGCTGTTAGGGTCTGATGTAATGCCTGCGGTAATAAGTAACCCCAGAATAAATGGACCTGTTTTTCTCTTCAGTTTCCTAAGTTACTCCGAGCGAGCGCCGAGGTAACTAGATCCCTATTAAAAAATATATTACTTGAAAGTGCTATTATGATGTTATTGGTTGTTATTGGAAATGGGGGTCGAGCAAGACCCAACTGCTGAAAAATTGTGTTTCCCTAATAGCATTAAGTAATTAAAGCCTGCCTCGCATGTTTCGCGAAAACAACTTATTATCTTCACTTTCTAATAAAAGGCACTACTGAGTTGGTGCGTGAAGAGGAGAATGAATTATTGATTGTGGTTTTTCGCGTTACAATTCCCTTTCCGTTTGCTCTGTTTCTTATAATTTGTGATCGCAGTTACCAATGTTACACTGTTCGACGTTCGAGGCGCTTCTTAATGGCATATATTTATTATGATTACCAAGAGTTAACTGGAAATTTTATGTTACACATAAAATGAAACGTTATTCAGTAATTACATTGATTAAATTAGGTAATCAAGAAACTTGTTGATGTGTTCCAAGCCTGCACAAAGAAAAACCCACACACAACTTTCTCTGAATTTCATGTTAATTCATTTTTTATATAGAGAGTGTATTGAAACGTATAAATGAATCCTCAGTTTTCAAGGATATAACCATAATTCTCTCTCATCCTTTGAGCTTCTTTTTAAGAATTATTGTACAGATATCTATATTCCCATATTTATAAAATCGTCCCTTGAATATTTCAAACATACTGAAATACCGTCGGTCAAAGTATGTCGCGTTTGTAACAAATCTCTGGATTCAAATAAATCGCTAGAATCGCACAATAGCGCCATTGTTGCGAAAACTTCACGATGTTGGTCAGTGAACAGTATTGTACTGGTAACGCAAAGCATGTAAATATAGTTAACCTTTATAGAACTTTAGTTATTTTGCTTATTTTGAAAATTGAGGTAAAGTTGCTGAATTTATTGCGTAGTTAATTCGAAGCGATTTCCTCTTTTTTTATTTCTAAATCAGATTTTAATACAACATAGAGATTCTCAGCTGTTTAGTTCCTTTCATCCTTTCCAAATCTAATAACTCTTCAGTAACATTTAACTTTATATCTACTCCACAAAAAAAATTACAATTTTAGCGGTATTAGATACATCCGTTGATTCATAAAGACAAATAGCATAAGATAAAAAGTTATTAGCAGTATATTTAAGAGTTAATATTACGTTTTCTGCCATTTAATCAATTTATCTTGCCCCAGAGAATCTAAATAAAATAATATTAGAAAAAAACTTTTTTTCAGGGCAAATAGAGTTCATAGCCATTTCAATACATTCTTTTATTAAACAACAATCACAGAATGTTTTCAGATGTTTGACTGAAATATTAAATGTTTCAAAACCTGCTCTTGTTGTTTACTCCACTATTCTTTCTCTTCTTAAAACATAGGCTGCGGAATATGGGGAGCAGCACAACTGAGACAAGGCAAATCTGCAAGCCTTGTACAGTGTGCAACCATATTTCAAGCCGAGGTGTACGCTTATGTGCAGAAACACTTTTAGAAAGATATTTTAATAATAAAAGAATCTTAATAGTGTCAGACAGCCAAGAAGCGTTAAAAGCTCTTGGCTCGTCGGAAGTAATCTCAGGACTTGTTCTGAACTGCATATGGGCACTCAACGTGCTAGGAAGCAGGAATAATGTGCAACTGGTATGGTGCCCAGGGCACACAAATATACCGGTGAACGAAAAGGCAGATCGCCTAGCCAAAACTGGCAGCGAGACACCTTTCTTGGGACCAGAACCCGCAGTTGGTAAATCCTATGGAACAGCCAAGCGGTATCTTTATGACATATTAATACAAGGGCATAATGCTCATTGAAAAAAAGTTGCAGGACAAGCCCATTCTAAGGCTATTCTGTCTCAAAAGAAAAGACAGAAGAAATGCTCAGGATGAGCAGAGCAGACATCAGAGCAGCCACAGGACACTGTGGGCAAAACAAACATTTCTACATAATAGGGCTCTCAGAGACCGATATATTTAGAGGATGTGGTGAAGAAGAAGAAACTCCTCCACGTAATATGCCAGTGTGAAGGATTCACATCCTATCGTATCGGCGTAGACTTCTAGGGATTGAAAAAGCCAACCAAGAAGAGTTAAGAAAAATACCCTTTAAAAAAAACCTGGAGTTTTTAAAAAACACTTCTTTAAGGGGTATCACCAGAGGGTACAATAGACCAATAGGTCGCAGTGAAGGAACCCGAAAGGGGACCACCTCCGCGAAAATAATAATAATAATAAATCTCCTATTAATTTTTCATATTGCTTAGCACTTTTTGACATGTAATGACACTCAATGTTATACTCTTTAAAAAGTGCTATGCTTATAATATACAACTACTGAGCCGCGGGCCGCATAAAAATGTCAGGTTGCACAGCCCTCTACATTAAAGTTGGGCCCTCAAACCATATTTTACGTACTACACAGGTCTAGGTCTTCTAGAGCAATTACCACACAGAAAGATGTACATAAAACACATTAGCTATCACCAACTTTATTATTTTTTAATTGCTTTAGATTTTTCTGTGGTTGGTATTTAACTACCTTTGCTTATGCGTAAGCTATAAAAGTGGGAAAATATTTTGACGAGTCACCTAAGGTACAGAAAAGGACTAGCTGAACGTTCAAGTTTTAACAGGAATCGGCTAATGAGATTCTTAAAAAAAAATTGTACAATTTATCTTGCAGATAGATTGCTTCTTATAAATCGGTAAATATTTCATTTCACTAGTTTAAAAATAAACTTTATTAACCCTCTGAATTTTGTCATTATCCCTAATAAACCTTTTTAAATAATATTACATCATTGCAGGCGCCGTTAAGGATTGTTTTGAAAGATTAATCCTCTTTTACAGCCAAGAATTATGGGCTGCACGTGTTAGCAACAAACTTAAAAAATCAATGATGCCGTGATGTTTATTATTTTAGCACAACCAGCTTATTGCGTTTAGGAAACGCCAAATTTTCGTGCCACATAAATCACGTTATATAAAATGTTTATAAGATGCCAAATTTAAATGATAAATTTCAACTCTCACACAATGCGTGCGTGCTCGTTTAGTTCCTCTACGTGTTTTAGCTTAAGCGCAGGTAAAAATTTAGCGTGTATTTTTCCCGTTTATTGAGCTTTTACGTCTTATTTGATGCACATTGGATGTCAGTCGACATTCATTAAAATAACTAGCAGGTAGATATTGAATGAACAGTTTTTAAAAACGTAATGAAGTGAAGATGGTGCATGAGCAAACATAAATTAATTCTTTTTTCATTCTAATAATTTGTACAAAGTTATTCTGATTCAATTGATTTTTGTAGTTTTTTATGTATAGACAGCTATCGATTTGCAAATTAAAATAGTTGTTTAATTAGTTTGTGAATACATGATGGTGGATGTTTTCCTGCTTAAATTTATTCAATACTGTAATCCAGGAAATAGTGTACCTGTTTGAAAGCAACTTTAATAAATAGATTAATACAAAAACTAATTTCCTGTTCCAATAGATGTAACCACATCCTTTTCATTCAACCAGTATTACCAATGCAGGTAAAATTTATAAAGCCATAAGCATGTAACGATAAAATGCAGTGTTTTAAAAAGTCGGTAACAAATTTGTTTAATGGTTGTTCAAACAAAATGGCAAAATTCTAAACCAACACCCAATTTGGTGCTTTTAAGAATAGTGTGCATTATCCGGTTGTGTTTTGATGCTGTTCATAGAAGCTTTTATCCAACATAAATCCGTCCGTTCATTATCCAGGAGTGTAATTTGAAAGATTAAGGGCATTGTTTCTCGGCTCATCGTAGAAGCAATCAATTATTGAAACTATTCTCTTGATAAACACCTTGTTGACGTTGGAACGAGTTCCTAGTTTTGCCGAAACGGTTTGGATTCGTTATGTTGTTTTATAAACATTGAAACGGAATGTATTTCGAATGTTGCAAAATGCTTCTGTAGAGAAACAAGGCATCATGTTTTTGTGATAATAATCCACGACTACCAGTTTATTAAAATAAAAACAGTAAAAAATATTTTGTGCAACGCACCAAGGTTTTTAAATATTTGTCAAGTGTTACCCTTAGATAAATTTTTGTCGAAATATTAAAAAAAAATAATGATGGCTTTATTGTGTGACTATTTTTAAAACCCCTATTAACCCATAACAATCACCAGTTTATTTAGTAAATAATTAAAAGTATTTTTACAGCTCATACATTTTTTAAATTAATGTTGCTTAAATTGTGCAGTTCTCAAATATTTACGGTCTAACACAAAACTATTTCCCGACGTGCAAACATTCTTTAAAACGCTCATAAATGTGATTTATTTTTAACACTTGCCTCCATAAACTTTTTCTAAACAATTGTAATCCTTTGAATTCCTCCAGCGAATGCAGTTTTATTGGTTCAAGTTGCTCTGTAATTCCTTTGCTTACATAAACTTGAAAGATAAATTGCAGCGTCAGACTGTTTATCGTTCTTTTTGCTTAATTTTTTAAAGTTATATCCTGTTGTCGCTTGGATACCTCTTTCGTTCTTTAAATATGCTCTAGACGCTTTTCTTTGCATTAATGTAATCAAACAAATAAAACCGGGGTTACTGCCAATTTTATTTAGAACAAAGTACCCATCAAACTTCTATGTATCAACATTTCACATCTGTTCTTTCATGCATCGTTAATTCGTCTGCTAATGTAATTGCTTTTGTACTAGAACAAGCAACTTACCAGGGAAGGTCACGATGTGTTGTCCCCTCCCTTATAAGAAACTATACAAGGTGAAACAGAAAAAACATCCTTTATTACAATGAAAACTGTTTTTTTTTTTTAGATCTCTAAGAATTTATTTACAAAACTTATAAACTGCACAACGGTTTGTCCAAAGTTGTACTTTTGTCTTAGTAAAAGTGTCCAGAAGTTATTCAGTATTACCTAATATGGGCCTCAAGTAAATAAATTAATTGAAAATGTATTTACTAAATAACAAACTGTGAAATGATGCCCTATGGACCGTTGTCTCAACTACTCTAATTGTACTCTATATTAGATAACTATTCTGGAGATGAGAAACGGTTGTATCATATTTAAAATTGTATAATTTTAGTTTGTTGTTTATTTAAATTTCTATGAAGTGTTCTTGAAAAAAGGCATGCAAATTTCAACAATTTTTAAGTTCGTTGTTTTTACTGCTCTTAAATTTAACCTTTGCCCACTGAAGTTTAAGAATTAAAATTTTACGTAAAGATTTTGCGTATTTTTATGATTTCTTGTATTTAGTGTCGCAATGAATATTTTATGGGTAGGGCTTCTATTTTATATTGCCTTTTCCTATCACTTGCTCTGCTTAAAACTAATGCAAATTGCTTTAAACTTGGTATACACGTTATTTATAGCCAAATTAAAGATTATTAGTCCCTAAATAGGCTATTTCATTTTTCGTGAAAAATGGGAAAAGTACAAAGGCTATAGTCTTTGCACTTTTTTCGACAAAAAAATCGATTTTCTTAAAACTAATGCAAATTGCTTTAAACTTGGTATACACGTTATTTATAGCCAAATTAAGGACTATTAGTCCTTAAATAGAATATTTCATTTTTCGTGAAAAATGGGAAAAGTACAAAGGCTATAGTCTTTGCACTTTTTTCGACAAAAAAATCGATTTTCTTAAAACTAATGCAAATTGCTTTAAACTTGGTATACACGTTATTTATAGCCAAATTAAGGACTATTAGTCCTTAAATAGAATATTTCATTTTTCGTGAAAAATGGGAAAAGTACAAAGGCTATAGTCTTTGCACTTTTTTCGACAAAAAAATCGATTTTCTTAAAACTAATGCAAATTGCTTTAAACTTGGTATACACGTTATTTATAGCCAAATTAAGGACTATTAGTCCTTAAATAGAATATTTCATTTTTCGTGAAAAATGGGAAAAGTACAAAGGCTATAGTCTTTGCACTTTTTTCGACAAAAAAATCGATTTTCTTAAAACTAATGCAACATGCTTTAAACTTGGTATACACGTTATTTATAGCCAAATATGTACAAATATGCATAACTATAATTTTTTTAAAAATATATTTGCCTAAAAACATACTTTAATAACAGTTTGCTAATAATTATGATGTATTATTAAGTTATGTTTGAACCCCAAGTCAAAATGACGCTTGATAAATCCATTTTATACAAAAATAATAAGCTGTTGCCAAAGTTTTGCAATAAGATTTAGAATTAAGCCATGAAGAAAACCCTTTTAAAATGATCCGCTAATTTATATACACCCTCACACACTTTTGAACGCCTTCTTTGTATTGCTTTTCGGTTGCCAACTTTGATATCTTGGAGTTTCTCCTTTCTAATTTAGCGAAATGTCAGCTATAAAAAGTAGAAATTCTCGTCTTGTCACTTGATTTATTACTTTGTCCGATTCGTAATAAATTCTGTTGTTGATAACGTAACATCCCGCTTTGTCAAACGATTACATGCTTTTTGAAGTACTCACTTAGTCGTTTCAACAGCGAAGAAAAGGAAAATTCAATCACAAAAAAAAACTGCTTGGATACTGTTTAAGGATATTTAACAATGGATATATTCACTTTAAAGATCAAATAGTTCATAAGCAATGCATTTTTTATTTAGTAGTATATTTATTAGTTCTCCAACTGTGTTACTAAAGAGGTTTTTAGTGTTTCTATAGGATAATTTTTCATATATTTGCCCCAACTAAAAATCCGGTCCCTGTATCAGCGCACGCCACTAAATCTGATTCTTCAATAATCTATATTTGATCATGTTCGCACGCACAAAATGTGCGTCCCATAAAGCCGTTCCAGTTATATTAATGTAATCTTTTAAATCTTGTTTATCGATTGTTATTGAACTCGTTGTTACATCAACGCAGTTATTAAATGTAGATCACAAAAGACTGGCGTTCGGTATTCAATACGACCATCACATATGGGGTTATTTTAATTAACGTGTATTTCATGATCATATACTCTGCAATTGTTTTATAAATTATTGTTTGCGGTATAGGTTCGTTATTGTTTTATATTAAACGGATTCAATAAAGAATTGAGAATGTGGACATTGTTATTGCAAAGTTAAACATTTAATTGCAAAAAAGGATGCTTGGTCAACTTTTTTTATCTTCATAATTACTACAGAGCAAAAAAAAACTTTGCGAAAAATTACATGCAACACATTTTTGCTCTTCAATAATTTTAATCCCAGTAACAACTTTTGGTGTCCTACACCTAACAGTAAAAGGACTCATGAGTCATGAATAAATAAATAAATAACAACTTTTTGTAAGCAACAGAACTTGCAGTTAACCAAAAATTGTACCTACAGAATTTTTAACCTATTTCAAAAGCTTAAGCCAGTGTTTCGCAACATTCTTAATATCAACTTTTATTGCGCCCTTTTTTTCAACTCTTTGTCGAGCCAAAACATTCAGTTTCTTTTTATTTTTAAATCGTCCTTTAACTGAGCTTACTTAAACCTTTTTTATGTGGGACAGCTGTCATTTTTAGAATGTATTTTATGTTATTGTGTTAATACATAGTTAAGCCTTCGATTTTCAATTTTCTTCTTACTCCCCTTTTAGATATATCACGCCGCCCACAGGTGGAGAGTTACTGCCTCAAACCGTTCCAAAAATAAAGAAAAACATTCAATTTTTAATTTTTTTTGTATATTCACTAATTTTTTAGAGGACAATTCTAGCAAATAAAAGGGTAAATGAAAAACCCTCTTCGGTAATAATAATACAGCTCACCAAGTTTCTTAACTACTCGATAAATTACATATTAAACATTTTCTACAGCACGATTTATTTTTTTTATATTAAATATTAGATAAAATTATATATTTTGAACAATTCACGAAAAAATTCTTGTTCATCGTTGGAACTATCTTTCTTTATGCGCTTATATTATGTAAATTGGCGTGTTTATTATAGCTTATATTTCCAGTGGTAATCTAGTAAATGTCTCGTGTTTTTCTGCGCTTCTTATCTTAAGCCTATAAAATTACATTAAATAAGTGCTTTCTTGGAACATTTCGTTTCATGTTAAATGGCGTGAAAGCTTGTTAGACTTAAATTAGCATTATAGTAATATATGACTTCGGTATTTACTCACCACTGAATTTATATATGGACTATAAATCTGTTTAGAAGCTGGTTAAAAAAAATAATGTCCTGTAACATTATTTATTAAACAAATTGGCTTTTTGGTAATATTTGTTTCCTTACTTAATTATTTTACGTAATAAAAGTGTTCTGCCTACTAAGATTTTAAAGGAAAATTTCAAATGTTTTTAATTTTCAAACGATCCTATAACTTGGTTTTATGCTCTTATCCTAGTTGGCATTTTATTTCTGCAAAGCTTTTGTTTTACGACTCATCAAAAATATCTCTTATAGATATTGCACTTATTATAAATTTAAAAAATCTGTATTTATCGGTGGAATATAAATATTAATTTCTATAAAACGTCATCGTAAATTTAATTCAATTTTAAATATAGCTTAATATTTAACATAAAAAATTAATATATGCCATTTTTCGAAACATGAAAATAGGCAAGGAGAATTTAATTTATGTTAAAACATACTTTAATTACGCTGTCAAATATCAAATATAAACACTACATTTTTATGCAGTACACCTCAAATTCCTCATGTAATTTTCGCCATAAAAAGTAGTTTCGTTTAGATTATAATTATTAAAGTTTGAGGACATTAATTTAACCAGTTGAACATTTTCTTCAAGTAAAGTTTAGACCAGTTTATTTAATTGCTTCTGTGGAAATGCAAAATTGCGCGGTTGCATAAAATACCAGGTCGACATGAATTTTCACTGCAACTGTAATAGAACTGGAAGTTGTTGACAATAATTAAATGTGGAATAATTTATTGTCCATTATTGCACAATACAATTCCATCCGAACAGATAATGCAGTGTATATGTTTATTAGTATTGGCGGGGCTTCATTTTGTTGTGTAATTGAATTAGTACAACAAAGCTTGTTGATTAGAACATTATACAGTAGCAATTCATTGTATTTTAATGTTTAATTACTGTTGGATGTTTTATTTGTTTTATTTTTGTTGGCTAACATGACGAAAATTGTTAAAAATTGGTGTCATCAGAGCATGATATTGATTCGTTGGGCACACACCTTGCGATTCGTTCGGTCTTTGCTTTGCTGAATGTACCGAGGCACCGTCTTGTTGGAACCGAATTTGTTTTGTCGCAATAGAAAAAAAAAGTTTCCAACATGAAGTTGAAGCTCACAATTTTATTGTTTTTATTAAAACGTATGGCCCGATGATTCTATAATGAAACTCAAACCACACTGTAATTTTATGTTTTTGTGAAGCTTGAGGGTATATATATTTTAATTGAGTTATTCCTCAGCACCACCTATAGCTTCAACCCTTAAACATCTTCGGTAAAAAAGCCTCAAGTAAGACACATCGTTATTGCGGTCTTAGCTGTACACGTGACACCAAAACAGTCCTTCAACTTGTGATAATCTAAATTGCTGTGTTAGTTATCGTGATTGATCGTGGCTTCCAGGTTGTTTTGCCTTTCTTGCGCGTCATTCCGCATAATAGTCTCAGATCAGCTTGTAATCAAAGCCAGCCAACTCCTTGCAGATTATTGCTGAATTTGGAACAAGCATTTTGATATATTTTGGTAAAGATTATTAACAATTTTATCATTTTCGTGCACCATTTGAATAATGTTTTTGAGAAAAATATTAAAATTTCGATATTTATGAAGGTATCTAGCTAATTTATGAACGAGTGCTAAGCATAAGAGGTAAAAGGTCAACATTTTGTCTGGCTAGACCTATAATTTTTTTACAGGACATGATCAATCTAAATTGTTCTCGACGTTCATTCATTACTAAAACATTTAAATCGATCCCTGGTGTGTTCATTGATCAATATAAGACTGTTGTGTATTTTTGTTGGTGTAGTAAAAAATTTAATAGCGTAAATAGTGTAAAAAGTATCGACTCACATGGTATCTAAAACGGCTATCCGTGCAGCTCTAGTATTTCCCAACTTATGAAATAATACGCCACTTTCAACAACAAAAGAAATTGTCAATTAACTTGATTGTCACACTGTTTGACCTAAAAACCAAATAGATTATTCTAATTAGTCTTTTTTAAAGGTGTCTTTACTAGGATCCATTAAAATTGATTAATGCACCCATTTAATATGATATATTAATTATATAGACTCTGAAATTAATCACCAGAAAGTATTTGTTCACGCCATTGGTTTCATTTTATAATCACAAACCAACCCCCAGTGGTTACAGATACTAAAGCTTATCCACCAAGTTCTATCGAACTCAAAGTTCTGCAAAACTTCGGTTATTTGCACTAGTACTTGATCATTTCGACGTATTGCCGTGGTTCTAATTTTCCAATTTTCTTCTCTTAACGGTGTACGTGAAATAATATATTGTAGTAAGGAATATAACAGTTGTGTAGTTAGTTTCAAAGGAACATTTACTGTTTTAGCACATAAATAAACGGAAGCTTTATATGTTTTTAAATAGAGTGGGATTTGTTTACGAAGAATACCCGCGGGTAAAGTCTGGAACATGAAATCCACAGAGTTCTTTGTAGAGTGGGTTTGTCTTGCTGTTAACAATACTAGGTTATAACTTGCTCGTAAGACCTGTGATAGATCATTTGTTTATATTTATATTATTACCTTGGTTATGTTTAAAATAATTAAATTTATATTCTTCCTACAAAAGATGGCTCAAAATTTATCCAACTTTAAATAAAACGTTTAGTTTTAAAAATAACCCTAAAAAGTAGCAAAGCTGCATCAAATGGCATAAAAAATATGTTCAACATTTTTATGCACTTTCACTTCGTCTGTCACAATTTATGCAACTTTTTCGTCAGTAATTGAGGAGTTTTTATTTTATTATTAATCATGTCCTTATATACCGGTAGGTGTTAAGATAAGTTACAAAACATCAACCAGTTTCATGAATAAACACTGTCCACTCTCTCCTGTTCCTTGCCTTCCTCATACCCTCACTCCAGGTCATTCCTCTATCCTTCAAACATTCAGCCAACAATTGGTTCCATGCTTTCCTCGGTCTTCCTCTTTGTCTTTTTTTTGTAGTTTTGGCTAGCCCTATTCCTATCGTATGTCTTCCATCCTCCATCTTTACTAGATGCCCAAAGCACTTAAGATGTTGTTTTTCTATGTTCTCCAAAACTGGTTTAACATTGAGTTTTGCTCTTATTGTCTCATTTCGTATTTTATCTCTTCAGGTGATACCTTTGACGCCTCTTAAATACTTCATTTCTAGCGCCTGTATTTTACTTTTCATTTGGCTGCTTGATCCAGCTTTAGCATCCGTATGTCAGAATTGGTTTGTATATTGTGTTGTACACTGTCAATTTCGTTTTCTTCGATATTTCTTCTTTCCTTATGAATGTGTTATTAAGTGTGTATCTAGCATTTTACTAATTCCTCTTTGCTTAAGACTATTCCATACCTCTTTTCTGTCAGCTTTCTCGACGTCAACAAAACTACATAGATGGTGTTTTTTGTGTTCTTTTTTATAAATTGCTTCTTAATATGTGGTTTTGGACTCCTCTTACCTTTTTAAAACCGCACTAGGCTTCTTCCAAGAAGATGGATTATTGAAATAACTTTTGAAAATTAACAACACATTGAGTAAGCCTAGGACGCTGTAATAATAATTGTCTGATATTAAATTAGCTTTGATGGAAAAAATGTTACTTTAAAGTTTTTTAATTCAAACATAATTTATTAGTGTTTAAACACCTAGTGTTTTAATTTACAATAAAAAAAAAAATAAAAAAAAAAACATAATTTGTACAGTCAAAATTTAAATCCTTAATAATAGTGATAGGTTTTATGAATGTAATACAACACTTATGACTCCATATTTAACTTACATAATATAGAGTTTTCCCCCATGTACTCGTTTATTACATTCTAAAGAAATGAAAGCTGAAAGGCTTTCATGCCTTTCAATAAAAAATTTTGTATGTGCCTTGGTAACCCGAAATTTGACGTGAGTGGAAATAACTTAACTGATGAGCTTATATTAAATTTTCTCCAACATTACACATTTTTTACACTTTGCTCGTTATTTAGCTTTCAGCCCACATGCTGATGTTATTCTTTGCTAAGTTAAATATATGACGCTCTTATTATTATAAGCCCAAGCTTATAAGAGACTTTGCGGTTTAATGCGTTACATATACAATGCAAATAGGCCCAGGCGTTATAATAAATAATTGCAATTAAATTACTTGCGAATATTTATGTATGCGAAGAAAGAAGTTTAAAATTTTTCGCAAGAAAAACATTAAGAGTGTTTTATATTAAATATGTGTGTAATTTTAATCCTAAGAATTGCCTCATTATCTTAATTAAAATGCCTTTTGATACAAATTATTAACCAAATTTAAATTATCCACCAAAATGCAAGGCTGCACCTTATTTCGGTAAAATATCAAACGCACAGCAAATTTCAGCTAGTTATTGCATAAAAATTGGTGTTACTGTAAATGCGTGCGTACTGTCACTATTCCACAAATTTAATTAAAAAAATAATTTGATGGAAATAGATTTTAGGGTCTGTAGTATCACATGTATATAATAGAAATGTAATAATGTAATAGGTGGAAAGAGAATTTGCTGTAATGGCATGGTGGCACGCAAAGCGTCTGTATTAAAAGTTTAGCGCGGAAAGAGTATTAGATTTTTTCAACGCGCAGAAATCATAGACAAAAAAGGTTTCTGGTGGAAAAAAAAATGTTCTTAAATATTTATTGCCTTACGCTATGCATTTCTGTAAACAGTGTTTTGGATTAGGTAATAATTAAGGTTACTATAAAGAAAGTTTTTTATCAGCTAAATAAATTTTAACTGCTGTAACATTTGTATAAATTTAAAAAACAACACAATTATGTACCTTAATAAATAATTTCTTTCTATTTATATATTTTCTAATGTATCTAAAACAACTTGATATCGTTTTGAATTGTATGATTATTGCATTTACCATACATTTCTTAAACTACCTGCATGAAAATGCAATATAGCACACATAAGAAATAAAAGGGTTGACTATGGTTTAATTTTTTATTTGTTTATCACAAGCTGCACAAATTATGGCAATTTGAACAGCTTTTTATATATAAAAAAAGAGCTTCTTCTACAGGCCCACAGCTCTGTGATCCTCTTCCACTCTTTTCTGTTTTTGGCTTTGATATTTCAGTCTCTTATACCCTCTTCTTTTAAGTCTAATAGAACTTCTTCCAGATTAATTTTTCCCAATGTCGTAGTTATTCCTAGGATTGCATTCGGCTGCCTCCCTCCAATGGGCATAACTTTACATTTCTTCTGGTTTAATTGTAACTGCTGTTAATTTTAGCAGAGCTTGCGGAAGAGTATTTGACGCCACTAGGCAAAGAAAATTTAGGCGCCCTTATACATTATCGTACAATATGTTATTGGGAGTTTACCCAAATCGCGAGCAGAAATAAACAAATTTTAACGCGGATACTTGCCCAAAAACATATTCGCCTAATGATAAAACCAGACTTGACCCTTGGTGAACAAATTCTAGGTTACTAGTGTTGATACCGAAAAGGTTTTCATACAAATGCACTAAAGATTGATTGATTAATTGATAGGTTACAATAGATTCGTGCTAAACACACACTTTTTTGCCGTTTAAACCAGTGGTTCCCAAAGTGGTCCCTACGGACCCCAAGGGGTCCCTGGGATCATTCAGGGGGTCCTGATTTATTTGCCTGATTTAACGAGACTAATTTGAAACTACAAGGTGACACATTTTATTTAATCAAAACTAAAAGTGTAATATCTGCTTTTGTTGCAAAACTTTTGCTATACAAACAAAACTTGGGAAGAGGAGAATGTTCTCAGTTTCCAAATCTTTCAAAATTGCAAAATAGAGATGAAGATTTGTTTGCTTATTATCAACACTTAACGGCGCTTCATTCGAACCTCAACCAAAGATTTGAAGACATTCTTCACTTGGATATTCCCGACTGGGTGTTGAACCCTTTTGCAAGTAGTCAAATCCAAAGCACAAATGCACATGAATACATACTAATACAGGAGCAACTTATTGAGTTATCCACAAATGAGGAGCTGAAACCAATGTTTAAACAAGGATACGACAATTTCTGGTTACAAAAACAGATCCCAATTTTATATCCAGCATTATGGGTTATTGTACAGAAGCTTATGATTGCTTTTCCGTCTTCCTATTTGGTAGAACGTGGATTCAGTGTCGTTATGAGCCTCGTCACAAAAAAAAGAAACCGACTAGAAATTAGTACTCGTGGGGATTTGCGGTTGCTACTCACAAACATGGAGCCGGACATAAATACACTCATAACATCCCATCAGGTTCATCCAAGTCATTCATTTATTTTGTATTTTAGAACAAAAGTTATAATTTCAATAAATACTTCTTCAACAAAATGTTTTATTTATATTTTATTTTTACGTCACCATTTACCATTCAAGACATCAAAGTTAAATTTTTAATTTTTCTATTATGCATTTATGTAGTTTTTTACCCAGGGTCCGTGGAAAAGTTTTGACTATGAAAGGGGGTCCGTGGGCAAGTTTTGACTATGAAAAGGGGTCCGTGGGCCAAAAGAGTTTGGGAACCACTGGTTTAAACGATCCATCTGTTTTTAATCGTTCGTGAGATTTCCATGTGATTCATTTTAAATTATAATAATTTCATAATCTATGAAAATTGTGTCTTATTTAACAATTCTCGGCTGATTACGAGTAGGATTTGCACCAAATGTAATTACATCAGCTATAGAATCAAAATTTCTAGAGACTTGTACAGCGTCGGTTTGTGAATACTGAAAGGACTTTCACAACAGCTACATTTAAATCTAACAAACTACCGAAAAGGGTAGGCGCGCAAACTTCTAGACAACGATAACTTCATTAACGCACTCAATGGAATGGTAATAATATTTGACGTAACGAAACTGAGATGCTTCTATTACGACGTTAATTGTAATGATTTCTTTTGAAATTTAATCGCAAGTGTTATCCCTGTACAAGTTTTATCACAAATTGTGTATTAATTTAGCGAAAGCTCGTATAATGTAGCGTCAAAGGTATTTTATGGTTGAATACAGTCAAAGAGAACAAAAGTAAATGAGAAGAAAGTCGTGAATGAGTTTTATTTGAACACTGCGAACAATAGGCCATTTTGTAATATGAAGGTTGCGTAGGTGTTTATTTAGAAACGAATTTCGTTAGGCTTGTAGCATTGAAAACGTAGTTTGTTGATTTTTCGATATACATACTGAATAACAATATAGATTATCTTACAAAAACAAATCAATTTGGTTCTCTGAAAGTGTCCTTGTCACTGTCGTGAAATTCTTTTAAACAATTCTCAGCTGATTTAGTTCCTTAAGTAGTAAAACTAATGTGAAATATGGGCGAGACGTATCCTTAGATTAACACAAGCAGGGACTTTATACTTTGCACGCTTTTAGCTTATTAGGGTCATTTAATTTTCTTTAATTAACTTTCTTCTTCTTCTTCTTTACGCAACAAAGGTGCTCAACTGACACGGTTACCTGGGTCCAACTTAACGTTTCACGAACTGGGAAGCGCTTTTAAAGTTCGCCGTGACAAAATCTAGATGTACGCACTTCGTTTTTTTACAGCTAAATTCTTATACCGAAGAGAGGCGTTTAATGCTTCGTGCCAAATTATCACAACGTTCTTTCGCGTAGCGGCTTCAATGCATGTTTCTGGGTTAATGTGACAAAATGAAATGGAATTTAATTAATAAATGGAAGTGTGTATTTGCCAAGATTTAATCTTACTGTCGCGATAGTTTCGCTTGCGTGTCGTATTTCATGACGAACTCAAAAACATTCATTTCATTTAGGTTGCATGTAGGTCAAATTTTGCAGTGTACGCTGTACTATAGCAAAGGATTTTTTAATACAGTTTTACTTGTTACATGACCAAAAATACTAAGATTAAAAAAAACGTAAAATGTTACCGCTAAAAGTTTGGTACACATTGCAATACAAAGTATTATTATTAGTGCCTTAGTCCTAGCATACGAAAGAAATTAATAATCTACCAGTCACTCACTGACGTCTCTTAGTTGTTTTAACATTAAGGGCACTTTATTCTTATGAAGTAACACAAGCACTGACTTGATTTTTTTTTGTACGTTCTTAACATTACATTACACCAACTCAAACGGTTATTTTCTCCTAAGTCCTCTTTCTATGTTCGTTGGTACAACCCCAGAGCTGTATACCATTCGTCTACATTGGTTTTAATATCTGCTTGTTACAGTAGCAGCTTATTACGCACTGACAGAGCGAAGTTCCTTACATAGCCAAAACATCCTTCGATATCTAAAACCTAACTCATCTCCTTTCTTTCTGACATGAGTTTTCTAACGAAGTTTAGTGTCAAAAGCTAAGCCGAGGTATTTGGCTCTGTTGGCGTATGGTATTATCTGGCTATTCAGGGTTACCGGAGTGTGTTCTATCCGTTTCTTGGTGAAGTAAATATGAACTGACTTGGATTCGTGAAGTTTTATGCCCCACCTAATGTCCAGCTCTGAAATTTATTGAATGCTGTTTCTTCGTTGCTTTGCCTACAGCTAGGAAGGCTATTCCTCCAGCAAAAGTAGCTATTGTGTTGTTTTCTAGTTCAATACAAGTGATTTGGAAGAACAAAATTACTCATATTCAAACTTTATCTTTGGGCTCTACCTCAAAAATGGGTTGTCTCTAGAAAATTCAATTTAAAACGGAACACCCTACTTACAATTAGCTCTTCTTAAACATAAGAATACGGAAGTTATTTAGCATGTCTCAGAAACTAAAAAATGTTAACCAAGGATGCAGAATTTTAAATTTCTATAATTTTTACAAAGACACTTGTTAAACAGAACTGGAAATTACATATATTTCAAGAAGTAGGTACAACATGGATGGTATTGGTTAGGATTTTTACTAATCATATAAAAAAAACTAGCTTGCAAATTTAATCATAATTTATTTTATGGGATTTCTTTTTTTCATGATTGTTACACCCAGTAGAATTTTAAAAAGTCAGAATAACTATTTAAGTAATAATTGTTACTTAAAATAAATAATAAAGAGTACAATCCACAAAAAAGCATAATATTTTTTTTAAAACTTTGGGTTACTTTAATTTTACATGTATTGGGAACTACAAACTGTTATTGTACAGGGTGGTCCAAATTCGATGGGATTACATGGATATCTCGCTTTATAGTCAAGATAGAGAAACGGTTAAATTACCAAAAATGTGCAGTTTTTTTGGGACAAACTCAGAATAGTTGTCAAATATATTCTATCATTTCCGGTTTTTCCTGATTCTTTTTTGTTTTCACAGCCTACTTTTTGTTTTTCATCTTTAAAAAACCTTTGTAACTGAATGGAATGGGGAAAAAATAAGGAATTTAAATAGATCATAGCCAAGTATAGTTTCCATTTAAAAAAAGGTAAGTTTGTGTCATAACTTTTTAACGGCGAGTGTACAAAATGTTTTCTTAGTACTTTCAAAATCTACATGAAAATATCTTAAAATAATTTTCGTAAACTTTTTGATATTTACAACAATAAGAGAGGTATGACACATGATAAACATGAAAAAACAGTTTTTCTCTAATTACCCAAAAACCGGATATTTTTCTGAAAACGATTTGTCTTTAAAAACTGCACATTTTTGGTAATTTAACCGTTTCTCTATCTTGCCTATTAAGCGAGATACCCATGTAATCCCATCGAATTTGGACCACCCTGTACTTTTTAAATTTTAAAATTTCTTTGTATTACTAAAAAAAAATTTACAGCTTTTTTAATGTTGCTTAACATTTGCATAATATATAGAAAGATAAGGAGGATAAATATTGTTTGTTTTATTAGTCTGTATATATTTACATGGGCTAATATTTTATTCAAGTCTTATGCTACAATTAATAAAGTTACTGTATTAAATAATTAATTTTAAAACCATTAAACTTTTATTAATTACATTTAAAGCGGTTTTGTGTGTTAGTTAAACTTCAATAAAATGCGAAAGAGTAAAGTTTTCGCTCGCGAAAATCAAACATAATTCAACTAGCTATTAAAACATGCTCTTTAATTCTAGCGCGATATGATTTTAACCAATTGAGCTGTTGAAACCACCGTGGAAATCCTCATTTATTTTAATAGCAATAACACGTTGTGAAATCAGTTTTGCAAACTTTAATCAAAATGATTTCCCTTACAGTCTAATCCGAGGCAAAGAACGTGCCTTTTGTGGCCGAGTCGTAATTCCGCGTTGCTTTAATAATAATCTTTAATGCATATTAGGTCATATTTAGTACACCGTGTGCAAGTTAAAACATCTGCACTTAAGGAATACTAAGAAAATGAAATTACTTATGCAAAGTGAAATTTCGGAAGGCGTTTAACTTGAATGCACCATTTGTTCTTTTACTTCTTCCTAGGGCACTATAAAAACAGTTGAGGCACTAAAGTGTTATCTTTATGTAAGTTGCATTACAACAAAACCTATTTGCTACACTCAATTAAGCGGATAATATTGTTCCACTACAAGGTTAAACAGTTCGTTTGAGCTTTTTAAGAATTCTTGAAGAAAATGATTTTTTACTTTTGTGTTTAGTTAAAACACAGTAAAAAATTTAATACCTACGGGCTAAAATACTAATAAATTTGTTTTTGAAAGTTTGGTAGTATTTAGTGACTTGTGTTTTTCATAAATATTCATTGTCTTAAAATAAAGGACAAAAGTTCCTAATTTATTTGTGTTTCTGACCAATAATTTAAGCGTCCCTTTTACTTGTGGCTTGTAATTGTGGAATAGTGTTCATAAAATTTTAACAAGGAGGGATGTATTGTCTTTTCGCAATAAATTAAAAGGCTCATGGATTTTCTAAATTCATTAAAAATATTATGTTCTATAACTTTATTAAAGTTTCAAGTCTATAACCTTCCAATTTCTTTCAGAAAAATGTCTATTGTTTTGGGACAATATTTCCAATTAGGCACTTGTAAATAAAAGTAAAACACCTGTAAAAAAATATCCCTTAAAACAAAGCCAATGTAATCTCACATTTATAATCAGTTAGACTCATTGTGATAGCAATGAAGTTCCAGCAGATACGTTCAGTTTTAATTCGCGTGCGACGAATGGTACATGTAATTTTGCTCTGAACTCTATCCCTAGTCCCTCGAAGGTAGTCAATAAACGTAAAGCCTTGTTAATGTGCTATTAGCTTCCTAACATCTACGCAATTCCTCTCCAATCAGGTATGTGGCGGATACATGAGAGGTCATGGAATGTTACTCGTGGGAAGCATCCTAGAGAAGCGGTAATTGGCAGATTGTTTTATATTGCAAGATTTCTTCGATGCGCAAATCGGGATACAAGAAATCGGAGACACAAACAAACAAAACCCTGCAGTTGTTTACTTAGTTCTAATCTAGTTAACTCGGTAAGTAATTTTATAATGAACGCTTAAATCAGTGCAACCGACTAACTGCAGTAAATTTATTTAAAGAACATTTAGGGATTTTGTTGTGAAATAAATACTTTACTTAAAAGATTGTAAAAAAAGTAGCAAGAAAATACATTTTAAAGGAAAGAAGTATTTAATTTTCTAATATTTAACTTTTACTTTGCTCGCTATAAAGCACAAAGAAATTTAGAAAAACAAAAACACCTAACTGCTTTCGTGAAAGGTTGATGGGTAATCAAATATTTATGCACTTGCTTAAGATTAAACGTTGTGTTTATTTAGTATTTTGGTTAGAGTCAACATGCCTAAATATTTAAATGATACAGATCTTCTGCCTTAATCTTCGCGCTGTTCGTTGTAAAATTATCAAAATTTGAAACAATTGTCGCACTACAAAACAGCATTCCATTTCATGTTAGCTCGTATATAAATCATCCGAAAATAATTTGTTTTGCGGGGTAATTTGTAAGTATGATACGACAGATTACTCCTCAAGAAACTGCTTCAGGTATGAATGCCTTAAAATTTTTTTTTAGACTGAATTTGTTGACAAACGGTTGTATATTACTTTCTCTCATTTATCAGGGTCAACAATTTATTTATCAAAACAAGTGTACGAGCAAGAAAATCCAGAGCCAATCTTATAACGCAAACTGAAATTTTAATTCCTATTTTCGCTTCTCATTCTACAATAATTTTTGCATAAATCGATAATCCACGTTGATAGCGGTTTAATTTAATATCCTACGAAAAATCAGTCCGTAAATGCAGTCAATCCTACGAAATTTCAGTTTATTTGTGGTGAAATCTCATTACCATCTATAGAAAATCTGTAATTTATTACCACGGACGCAGTCGAAGGTTCAAAATATATTTTATCCATTACCGGGTTACCACTAACAAATGATTCTTCTAATCTTAGCCGCATTTTACACGGGTGGTTTTTGCATAACTTTTTATTTATCGTTACATTGCCAATCGTCGTTTATGCCTTCTTCAATGATATGTCGTTATCAGTCTCAAGCATTTGAGCCAGTTGTATTGATGATCATTGTTGTATTGTTATTTCTCCTGTAGAATAATTAGCTGTTCTCCAGGCATTTTTTAATTCACTCTATGCTTTTGCTTGAATATTTCTAGAAAATATCATATTTAAGCCTCTTCCTTACTGTCAATATTTCACAACCATATGCCAGTTTAAAGTTATCTTCGAACTGCTCTTGCTAACACCTCTTACTACCTTAAAATATGTCTTCTTTGCCTTAAAAAGTCTTCTTCTTATTATAATGCTTTAAGTAAATCCATCGTTAACGTTTACATATCTGTCTACGAATCCTCTTAGTTATTTTTATGATCATTAAGCTCCATTACCTGTTTATCTTGTTCATGTTGCGATTGATATAAAATGTCAACGAATTGACCAATTATAAATTATAATACAAATAAGTGGGTCCTGCTGGCTTGTGTCATAAAACACGATGAAAAAATGTCAGCTCAAAACTCGAAGTAGATTTAAATTTAACATTTTAAAAGCGAAGTAAAGCGATGACGAGCTAATCTTGTTAATAACGAGTTGAGCTTGGGATTACCGGTTAATGGGTTAATCTACATGTTTTTAAAAGGAGTGGAAGCTAAAAACAGCGACTACAGTATTTATAACGAAAAATTACATATTGCAAACACTATTTCACTGCATTTAGGTCTTGATCATTTCACTGCAATATGAGTATGACATGTACTACTAATAGGTTTGAAATAACAGTTTTTAGGCTCAAATTTGTAAGGATTTATTCACTTACTCTACCTGATTTGATAATTTTTTTATGATGAACTTTAAAAACACAAAGTTTAGATTATGTGATTTTTTTTTCACTCTTCCACGAAGCATTTAAAATGACAGAAGCAAAAATTTTTACGTTTGGGTGAATTTGAAAAAGCTTGTAGGAAAGATATGTGCAAATTACCTATTATGATATCCTAGAATTTTTAAACGTACCTACTTATAACATCATTAGGAAATTGAATTGTGTTTATTATTATTTTTGGACTGCTAGACTAACTTCCTGTCCGTCGAAATTCCCGAAAGCAACTTCCGACAGGCGAACTTCTCGAAATCCAACTCTTCGCCATTCCAACTTTCCGACAGCCCGACACCCTGAAAAAATAAATTGTGCTTTGATAATGTACGAAATAATAAATAAAATATTTATTATCAAAATCTATTTCGATTATCATACTTATTTTTATAAGGAATAAAAATACTGAAAATATAGTACAGAAACAAATGTTTAGGATGAGCAGAGTAGACATCAGAGCAACTACAGGACTCGTCCAGGACACTGTGGACTAAACAAACACTTCTACATAGTAGGGCTCTCAGAGACTGATATATGAGGATGTGGTGAGAAGGAGAAACTCCTCTTCACGTAATATGCCAGTGTGAAGGATTCACACACTTCTGAGGATGGAAAAAGCCAATCAAGAAGAGTTAAGAAAAACGCCCTTAAAGAAAATCCTGTAGTTTTTCAAAAACACAGGACTCTCTAACGGGCTATCACCAGAGGGTACAATAGACCAATAGATCGCAGTACAGGAACCCGAAAGGGGACCACCTCCGCGGAAATAATAGTACAGAAAAACATTTTGTAGTAGATATTATAAGTAATGGACAATCATTTCTTTTTTTAAACTAAAATAAAATGCACCCACGCCTTTTGAGTCGCGAAAAACCGGTTTAAAATTCATGAGCTCAAAATATTTCATTTTTATTGATTGAAGATCTGTTACAGCAGACTGAACTGTGCTATCGTAGCAGCATTTCCATCATGTATACATATAAATTAGCTGACAGACTAATAATGAACGACGTTTACATATTACAGCAAATGCCTTGTTTGCTAGCTGTTGATTAAATCAACTTGTAAAATTATTGTACAAATTTATTCTAAAACTGCTGAACTGTATATCGTTACACTATTATTCTTAGAAGCTGAAGTACATTAGAATTGGATTAGTTTAAATTTTCATAGAAATTACCCTTATGGTTTACTTGATCATTATTTTCTTTTTTGATTATATATTATATAGATTGGTTATAGCAACCGCTGCCTTTGCATAGGTTAAACATTTCAGCATTAGTACATATTTAATCCAAAACAAAAGTATGAGCAATTTATTATTCAGTATTAGCACAAGATTTTGAAACTCTAGGTAACAACCGTGATTAATTATTCAGACATGTATATCGATTTAATCTTTTAAAATACGATAATATAAAGTTTATGATTAATGATTTTGTGTAAAAGCGGTCTCAGATTCTACCAAACAAAAACCTCTGTAGTGATATTTCATTTTAATAATTGTACTTTGATGACAAGAATATCCTGAAATATATCTCTTAGTGAGTGAGGCTGCTCCACTGTCAATGCTAAATGTTTGAATGGTTTACATTTGAAATGAATAGAACGACGGTAGCTGTGGAAGTGGTTGTTGCTTGCACATTTTTGCATGATAAGAACTTGACAATAATTAATGGCGATTGTTAAGGTTTTTGCTCTGCTATTGCACTGAAAATATTATACAACCGACAAGTGTAATTTAATCTATTCGCGAAATTAAATAATACTTTATAATATGTTCTAGCAAACGAAAAGCATACAAAGCCCTGTTTTACTGTAATAAAAAAAGCTTTAACTTAAAATTTGTTAACTTGAGTGTGTAAATCAGTTCTTTGTAGTCTTGACTGGCATTTTAAATTTGCGTAGTTCTTAGTTTAAATTTGCAATTACTAATTACATAATAGAAATTGTACAATTAAAACCTTTTACTGTGCAAAGCTATACAAACTCATCACAAACGAATTCTTCCCATATTTTTGGTCTTTGCCAATTCAATATTCGTTACTGGTAGATTGAATATTACAAAAAAATTGATTAGGGCCAGCTTGAAAATTTTGTGTTGTACATATCCCATAGCCCATATTTGGTTTTGCTACAGATTTCTGAGGTTGGTTTACAGAATAATCCATATCTGAAATAACATGAAAAATGTTCTTGTATAAATTGCCTTTGCTTATGTTTGATTAAATTTGGTTTTCAACTGATGCATGCTTTTATTCTTGCCAAGATATATCCAACTATTGGCTTTGAAATTGCCTCCTGACGAGACTTATTAGTTTAGACCTTAGCTATTCGTAGCACAGCATTTATTTTATATGGAACTGTTAACGAATACTGTCACTTCTACAATTTTATTTTGGGTTGACGCCAATACCTTACTTTACAAAATGTGTCGTCTTGTTTTGCCATCATGTTCATGTCTAGCAACTAAATTGATCGATATGAGGTCTGCCAGAAGAATAAAAACGGACTTGCTGATTGTTATAATATTTTAGCACGATAGAGTAAGCTAACTATTGTAATTCGTATATTGTTCTACAGAAATACTCAAATACTGGTGATAAATTAATCTTATCGTCAACCGACGCTTGCCTTTTTAATTGTTCTTTTGCAACTCGTTAATCAAGTCTTTCTTTATGATTGTTTTAACGTTCGAAACGTGCCTTTTGCAATTTTTTTCAATAGAATGTAGACCAGTAATCCTACCTTTTACAAACATGACACGCCAGGATTAACAGTAGAAAAATACTGGCCTGGAATTTCATCGTCAAACTGTTTGCTGTCGATAATCACAGAAGATGCAATGTAGGGTCGTTCCGCATTTAATAAATCTAAATTTGTTTAACTCTGCCAAATTATCTGTTGTTAAATCACTGCGCAAGGGAGTGCATTAAAAAGGAATGTTTTAAAAACAAGTTATTCGAAAAGTTTTATTTTTAGTTGCGCAAGTTAAATTGGTCCGAACGCCGTGGATATTCAAATGTAATTAGTCGAAGTTAATGTTTAGGTAGCAAGTGAAATTTTGAAGAAGCCCTGATGAGCTTCTTGAAATATTTAAAATAAAACTTATTCAATTCTTAGCAATTATGGAAGTCGTAAAACATGGCGAAGGGATCTATTCGGTAAGAAATTTTGCGCCCAATTTTAGGTGGAGAAAAGCTAAATTAGAAACAGACCAATTACCATTCGTTCTTGCGCGTTTAATCCAACTCCGAAGTTTGGGTATATTAATTACCATAACTAATTTGTGAATAATTACGGCAAACGTTTAACTTACTTCCTGAATGCGAAATATTTATTAAGATAGGCGGGATGTTTTATAATCTTACAATTTTCTTAGGCTACAGAAATACAACACGCATTTAGTATGCATTAATTATAAACCAAACTTTCCATAGATAAGTGAAACAGTATCTATAATTTATTTGGAATAATTGCTTTATTTTCTTTAATTTCCCTTTTTTTTATGCTATGCTATTTTCTTTTGTTAAAAGCTCGTGGTCGTCTGCTGTTGTGGTTGCGCCCTTCGGCGTTGTTGAACCGTAGTTCACCATTCACCAGAGGTCTTCAAAACAGCAATAAATAAAACACTAAATATTTTAAAACGTAGTTTATTTATTTATATTCGTGGCTAGCTCTCTCACAGCAATACAAAGCTATACTGTTTTGGTTAGTGTCACGATAATTGAAGGGAGTGAAATTTCTTCGTGGTACTCGAATTTATTACACAAAAAACATGTAACAGCGTGTCTAGTTAACGATTCGGCTTCCAGGGAGTGATTCGTCAGGAAGGACCAACACCTGAAAACAATATTAAAAGGGCCAGCTCTGTGCAGTTGCTCACCAAGAACGCCTTTCGCGTATCTAGGAAATTCGCTGGGCTTCAGCTCCCAGCGCAAAACGCCAGGAAGAACCCACAAGGAGAGGAAAAGTAAAATTTTTGTATAAAGGAAAACAGAGATCGGTTCCCAACGCAGGACGTTAGGAAAACTCTTAGTCTAGGTTCGAATAAAAAATCAAAAGTCCTTTTCGGCTTTTATACACTTCTCCAAACTTCTTCCTGCAATTTAGAAAATCTGTTCAACACCCCGAATAAAATAGGAATTTATTTTAATATTTTTCTTTCCTATTTGTCACTAACTCAAAGCAAATTGTGACGTATGCAGGATGGTAGGATTTAATTGTTCATGATTTGTTATTTAATTCCCCTATCTTAGAGATTCAGTAGAAATGCTAGACTAGTTTTAAGACCAGTGTTCTTTGCCTGGTAAAAATTTCATTGATTTGTTTTAATAAATAATTAAGGCCATAAACTCTTAAGAAATTTTTAGAATTGGTATGCACATCACTTTTTGATCTTTTCGAAATATGCCATACAACAATTTGCATGTTTTACGAAAACCGTGTTCGCTCAAGTCTAAACTTCCGTCGTCTTTTCATTCGGCACTTTGTTTCAACTTTCTACATAAAATAAAAATCCCATTACTTTTGTTAAAAAAAAAAACTTTTTACACAGTCATGTGAAAATGTACGCTTCATTGGATTATAACTAAAGATCCTGGAAGTTATTCGATAAAACTTTGATATATTCTCTGTCAAATCAACTTTTGAAGTTGTTTAATGCTGTTATTTGTGTTATGGTAGGTACTTAGCGCTGAGAAATTTTTTTCATTTTTCTTGGAATTTGTAGGTAAGTTTTAAGTATATTTTACAAAACACAAAACTTTCTACACTGACTACCCTAGACGGAATTTAAAAAAAAATTAATAATAGATAGGAAACGTTAATTTTAAATTATGTATCGTTCCGCAAAAACAAAACACTCTGTATAGGTATAAAAATAATGTTAGGTTATTTGTTGCTTGGGGTGACTTAAACATTTCCAGAACATATAAGGACTTTTGAAGAATTTTTAAGTTTTTCCAAAAAAAATGCTAATTTTGAAGGGCTGTAAAAAAATTTTATATCGTTTTTAAATCAAGTTAAGGTAGCAATGCATTGCGAAGGGTGTCTTTATTATTTTGAAAGTAATACAGCTTATTGCAAAAGTTTCGAAAAGTGTGTGGATCGTTTCATGAACATAAATTCATATTCCTGTAGTCACAATTCTAGTGGTTAATTAAAAATCCAACAGGTCAAGACATGATTTACGACTCCTATTACACCCAAGTTAACGCAACAAACATGAAACGCACAATAGCAAACACAACCCGGATTCCTCAAGCAATGGAGACACGCATATGCACAGGAAATATAACCCTTGTGAAAGTGTCCGTCACACGTTACCAACGATAAATGACTTCGGCCCGAATGGCTCTAAAACCCATTTAATGTGCTGCCTTATCTGCATCAAGTTTCACTTTTAATTATTACCTGACACTGCTTATTTATAACAAAATGTAATTTAACTTTTAGGCTACAAAGAACTCGTAAAATTGCAGGAGTGGGCTGAAATTTGATCCTGCTGATGTAATCCTGGACGAATGAATATTTTTAAGGTGTACATTGTGATGGATACTTGAATTATTTTCGCGATTCATTTATAAATATAAATTATTTAAGTTAAAAATAACTCATCGTCTTTCCCAAGAATAAGATTGTTACTTATGAAGAGAGTAGTCCTGTAACAGGTCTAACGTTTCCACAAAAGATCCCTCGAAGAATACATCAGCGAATTTCAATTAAACTTATTTATGTTAACAAATTAATAACCTACATAATTTAATTTCTATAAAATAATAATTGCTTAAAGATAAAAAATGGAAAATGGGTTTGATACTACCACTTTACAAAAAAAGAAGACAACAAGAACTGCAACAACAATAGAGGAACTACTCTACTAAGCACAACAATGAAATAATTTGAACAAAGAGACCTAGAAGAAAACTTAAATATCTGGAACCAAGTATTAACGGAAAATGGAATGAAAATGAACAAAAATAAATCTAAAATCATGGTAGTATCAATTGAAAAAGACGTAATACAAATTACAATGGGTGGTGAACTAATAGAACAAGCCAGCAGCTTTCAGTACTTGGGCATTATGTTAGATGGAACAGGAAAACAAGATATTGAACTGAATAATAGAATACAAAGGGCTAATAGAGTATATTATGCACTCGGTAAAGGACTCATGAACAAGAGAAATCTCAAAAGAAACAAACACTAAAGTATATAAATCAATCTACAAACAGACCAATTCTCACATATGGCTGTGAAACATCGGTGTTATCAAAAAAAGACAAGAGTAAAATTAGAGCAGCCGAGATGAAATACTTAAGAAGGGTGAAAGGAGTAACAAAAAAGAATTAAAAATGCCCAAATAAGAGAAGAATGAAAGATAGAATCCATAGAAAAATTCATAGAACAAAGACAACCTAGGTCGTGGGGACACTTACACAGATTGGGCAACTCAATACCAGTTAAAAGAATATGGGAAAGTAAAACACTAGGTAAAAGAAAAGGAGGAAGACCAAAGGAAACGTGGGACAACGTAGTTGGAAAAACCTAAAGAAAAAAAGGAAAACGTGAGTAGAAGCAAAGAATCTAGCACATAATAGAAAGGAATGGAAAAACTTTAAAAAGAAATAAATTTGGATGTATGGAAAAACCCCATTTCGGCTTAACCCGATTCAGCAATTACTCTGTGACGTTTTAACAGGAAATGCATAATGCGAAATCAAACTACTGTGGAGGAAAGATTACTGAGTTTGTTTTGTAGTCTCTAATAATTATATCCCTTTGAACGGAGTTTAACAAACTTTATTACAACAACTTTAAATGACTAAATTTTGATTACATATAACGGTAACATACTTCTTTATTACATCAACTTTAGATAAAATATGAGTTAAGCAACACTTAGCAAGCATATTTATCGTAGAATCTAGTGCACAATGATTTTTTAGTCTTGAAAACATTCTGTACCGTTTAAACAAAGAATTTATTTCAGTTTTATAGTAAAGCCCAATGACTTCTTTTTGGATTCTTTAAATGCATCTTCAACGTTACCGTTGTTTGACAAAAGACTGCACCCTTCAAGAAGCAATATACAAGATCCGACCACGTTAAATATAAAAAGAGGAGATTTTAATTTTTCAAAGTTGCATTATCTTGCAGTCGTCCCCTTTCATGACTTACACAATAGCTTTTTGTCAGAAAGGACGGTTTTGTTTCTCTTTTTTGATCAGATACATCGCACTACAATTCAGCATAAGATTGTTGTGCTTTTGTTTGATAAAAAAATCTATACACGTTCAAGATTTTCTTACACTTTTCGAAGACAAAGTTACTTTAGCAACTAAAATATTTGCATGTGAAAATCTTAAAATATTGCTCGATATCTCGACTTATTTTAAGCCACTTTGAAAATCTCACTGACTATAAGAGATGCAGAATCGTTTAAACTATCAAACAGCTGGCTAATATTTGAACTGCTCTTAGAAACATATTATTGCAATACTTATTTTTGCGTAGGATGTTAAGAAATTGGTTTTGCTCTGCAGCGATGAAAAGTTATGCAGCATTAAGTGACAAAGTGCACTTAAAAGCTAAGGAAATTGTTTTGTATATACGTCGAAGTAAGTTGCAATAAAATTTTTATGCAAAATACATTTCTGTTTGATGAATACTTACTTATATAACGTAGAAAGCGACGCATTACGTAAATGATTGATTTTATGTAATATTGAATGTAAATAAAACATTTATTATGTACTCGAGCAAAAATTTGAGAGAAAGCAAGAAAAATAATCTCGAAAAGAACTTTATATAGTTGCAACTCTGATGCTTGCACTTATAACATATCAAATTACCATTAAATCCATGTTTATTTTAAAAATCGCATTAGCTCACCATAATACACTGAAAACAATAATCATAGATATTGTCCATTGAAGATGATATTCGTTACGTAATTCACAGAAATGATCCAATTTCTATGTTTCTCGTCCATGCTAATCCTGTAATGATTGTTGTGTAAACAATTACCTTTGTTTCTAAACATACTCCACTGAATAGTATTTCAAATCTAAATACTCATATCAGATTGCAGACGGTGTTCCTAAAGTTCAACAGAATCATTAATTTCCGTGAGCCCTAGGCGATAATATAGACTCTATAGTCTATATTATAGAGTATGAAGTATGAACACATTCTAATACATAACGTCCAGAAATGCTCTTATAAAACAGTTATATCTAGTGTAATTCAAAGAATTTTCGATTACTTATAAATGTACAAACACAATAGCAAAATTTAACAATGGTAACGAAAATAAATTCAAGCAAAACTTAACCATTCTTTAATATGCTTGAAATGTGGTTATATTTTAAAGGGAATTTTATCAAACTTCAAGGACCACTGATGAATAGTTTAAACTTAAAATATATACTTTTATTCCGATTCTACCTTTAGGGGCGCTGCACACTAAAAATTATATTTATCGATTTGTGCATAATACCTAAAACGCTATTTGTATTAAGTACAGTTTGACAAACGTAAAATTACCTTAAAAGCTCAATAAAAGTTTCTTATCATTATTATTAAGTTATCAAAATCATACAAGCAGAAACTTACAAACAAGTCCTAATAGTAAGCAATTAATAACTACTTAAAGTACCTTGATTTTGTTTAGCACCTCAACATTTTGTCAATTTCAGTATCTTGACACCACTGCTGGACAAGAAAATCAGCGTTTTTGGAGTTATAATCTGGAAAAACAAGATCAAAGTTACCTTCTTCAGACGTACCTAATGTCTCAAGCAACTTTAAAATAACATTTTCATGAACTTACACTGAACGATCTCTATTTTCACTCAATGAAAACTATTTGATACTATCTGAATTCCGCGATGTTAGATACTTTGTTGACAAAACCAATTTCACCCTTAGTTCTGGCAATCCTTTACAAAGTAATCTCACTAATTAAATATTTAGATGGTTTCCCGAACACCGTTCTGTTGAGACTGATTAAATTCATTAAAATTCTTGGGTGATACAGTTATTTACTTTGCATATTATACAACGAATATGCATCTTTTTAACAAACGTATGACAAGACTAAAAACAATTTGTGGTTTCTTATTTGTTACTTGTGTTTTTGATTTGTTTTTTCTTAAATTATTGCAGTGCATATAATATTATACAGCTAATCATATAGAACACCAGGATATATTGTAAATAAGTAAATAGGTGTCAGCAAATTTGATAGTTAGCATGCTAAAAAAAAAGTAAATTTATGTAAGAAATCTCCTAGGTTATTACGGATATAAATTTTAAAGTGACTGAAATAAAATAACTGAGCTAATTCCAGTTTGCAGCACGATTCTATTAGGTTTGTTTTAGCCGCGATTTCGGTTTATCCGTGACCTCATTAAATTTTAAAATGAGCCCTTAAACAACTCAACCGAGAAACGTAAATCTGTCGACAAGTTTTCCTGCAAACTTTTACGAAAAAAATTCTTGTGGGTAGTTTTCTATTTTTAAAAATGTTGCAGAAAAATGATATTGCTAATTAAAAAATAGGCGCCTTTTAAATTTGTCAGAAAATAGACGGCTTAGCACCTTAAAAAAATATTGGGACATACACTTTTACAATGTAAAATTAGTTATAAGCAACTGAAAAACTTGTGCAGTCGTATGGACCCGAAACACAATAGGAGCCTTAATGAAAAAATTTGCTTTAGAAGTAAAAAATGTGTAATTATTCTGTACTACCTGGGTTAACATTATTTAATATTTCATGTGAACATCAAATTGCTGACCCTTTTACACATTCTTTTGCATAATTTTTAATCTTGTTAAACGTGTTTAACAGTTAGTTGTACGTTGGTCAAAACATCAGTTTACACACATTTTTGAAACAAAACAAAGAAATTATGCAAATTAGCGAGGATATTTAAAAAAAAATGGCTAACAAAAATTCGATTACCAAAGGTTTGAACATTTTAAAATTTGCGAAGAAAAGATCCAGGTGTAAGGAAATTTGTGGCAACAAATTTTGGAGAAGTAAAAGATTTTTGACGTATATTTTAAAAATAACCAAGTATAAATTTGAATCTTTATAAATAATAAGAGACATCCCAATGGTTCCCATCAAGTTTAAATCACTTTGTATAATGATGTATAATATTTGTTTAACAGAATGTAAACGTGTTGATTACTTTTTTATCATGAAAATTGCTGAAAGAAAAGAAAATTAAAACCACGTACAATACTGACACAAATACATACACAAGCAAGTTAGTATAAATCCCTATTTTAAATTCCCCAAAATAATAAGATACTCAAAACCTGACAACCGTAAAACTTGATACTTTTGAAATTACATATTTACCAAAATATAACTCTTACGTGAAATCTTCTTAAATCTCAAATAATTTTACCCAAATTCTAGTTACTTATGCATCTTTATACCTTCAACAAACAAACTAACCACTACTTTTCCTCATAGCAGTTTTCACGAATTACTAATGTGTAACGTAGAATATTTTAGCGTCAGTAGTAAAGTCAACAGCATTTCTGAAGTTTAAAACTAGCTTTAAAACAATGTGTTTGTTATCGATCACTGTCGACAGAAAGTTAGAAACTATAAGAGCTACAAATTTAATTAAACAAGAGATAATTCATGCTGTCAAATTAGTAAAGGAATCACGCTATTAAACTTTTACTACTACTTGCGCATGGCATAAATCAAAACCAGTAGGTAATCAAAATAATTCAGTTAATTGACAACAATATGGTAAGACAACAAAATGGTCAACGAATATTTTTTTTACGAATGGATTTGATTTAGATTGATGGTATTTTAATCCAGTTGAAATTAAACCTTTGTCGAGATAAATATTTGTGATTCGTCGATATATATAAAGTTTAAAAATGTTACTCAAGATAGAATTAAAACATTCACCGAATTTATTTAAATAATTTACAATGTTTCCTTGTTTGGAAACAAAGCGTAAAATACTGTTCGAGTTGCAACATGAAAAATTTCACAATTTTTTTATTTACATGTCCAATTGTTGTAAATATCTTTATTTCGTAGCGTAGATTCGAGCCTTGTACATTGATATTTTACATAAATAAATTTTTATGAGTGACGCACAAAAATCTGTGAAAAAGAGCAAATGAGCCCAGCACGTAACAAATGTGGACGCATCTGTTATTCAAATAAAAGTTTGTCCCTTTATATTCCGCATGAAGTTGCGATACAAAACGGTATAAAATTTTGGTCTTTGCTTTCACGAACTTCGACTGAATAACGTTAAAATGAACACTCGCAAGAAATTTAACTCGTACAATGTTTTGTTCAAATTGTTTACAGAAAATCGCATTAAAAATTCATAAAAGCGAAGACGGTTACAATAAATTAAAAGATTTTAAAGAATTTAAAGGAATTTAAGGATTTGTAACAGACAATAGTCCAGTTCGGTTGGATAAGTAATTACAAAATTCTTGACGTAGCTTTAGGGTTGATGTCGTCTGCTGTCAACCTTTCCGGAGTCCAAGACAATAACTCAGTTCTTCCGTTCTTTCCGCTACAAAAGTATTAACACTGCCTGCTTTTTTCCTGTTCTAAACTGATCAATAAACTCAATTTACTTTTTATATCGAACAATGTTGCGGCTCAGTTTATTAAATTTAAAAGGTAACCACGTTTTAAAAACCAAATTTCAAAATATACAATACATACTAATACAAAAGAGTTGAGCGATCAGAAACAGGTTTCATAATAACAGCAGTACAAAGGCTTCTTCATAGGTTGATAACAATTGGTAAAAACACAACATGGCAGTCAATAAAAAAAAGGCAGTGTTTATTTCTTAATACATCAAATGCAACAGCTACAATAGCACAACAAGATCCCTTGTTGTATGTTAAATTCTGCATTAGATTCCAGATGAATTTGTTGCAAATTTAGTTATACACAATATTTTGAACGTTGTGACTTTAATAACTAAAGCTATAATGAAAATAACATTGGTATGTTGCGTACAATCATAAAACGCTTAAAATTTAAACTCTGCAATAGGTTTCAGCTGAATTTGTTGCAAATTTAGTTATAAACAATATTTTGAACGTTGTCACTTTAATAACTAAAGCTATAATGAAAATGACACTGATATGTTGTGCACAATCAAAAAACGCATAAAATTTAAACTCTGCAATAGGTTTCAGCTGAATTTGTTGCAAATTTAGTTGTAAACAATATTTTGAACGTTGTGACTTTAATAACTAAAGCTATAATGAAAATAACATTGGTATGTTGTGTACAATCATAAAACGCGTAAAATTTAAACTCTGCAATAGGTTTCAGCTGAATTTGTTGCAAATTTAATTATATACAATATTTTGAACGTTGTGACTTTAATAACTAAAGCTATAATGAAAATGACACTGATATGTTGTGCACAATCAAAAAACGCATGAAATGTAAACTCTGCAATAGGTTTCAGCTGAATTTGTTGCAAATTTAGTTATAAACAATATTTTGAACGTTGTAACTTTAATAACTAAAGCTATAATCAAAATGACATTGGTATGTTGTGTACAATCATAAAACGCGTAAAATTAAAACTCTGCGTTAGATTCCAGCTGAATTTGTTGCAAAACTCGTTATTAACAATATTTTTAACATTGTCGATTAAATAACCAAAGAAAGTATGAAAATACACTGGTGTGTGGTGCACAATCATAAAACGCGTAAAATTTAAACTCTGCATTAGGTTCCAGCTGAATTTGTTGCAAAACTCGTTATTAACAATATTTTTAACATTGTCGAATGAATAACCAAAGAAAGTATGAAAATAACATTGGTGTGTTGTGCACAATTATAAAACACGTAAAATTTAAACTCTGCAATAGGTTTCAGCTGAATTTGTTGCAAATTTAGTTATAAATAATATTTTGAACGTTGTAACTTTAATAACTAAAGCTATAATCAAAATGACATTGGTATGTTGTGTACAATCATAAAACGCGTAAAATTTAAACTCTGCGTTAGATTCCAGCTGAATTTGTTGCAAAACTCGTTATTAACAATATTTTTAACATTGTCGAATAAATAACCAAAGAAAGTATGAAAATAACACTGGTGTGTGGTGCACAATCATAAAACGCGTAAAATTTAAACTCTGCATTAGATTCCAGCTGAATTTGTTGCAAAACTCGTTATTAACAATATTTTTAACATTGTCGAATGAATAACCAAAGAAAGTATGAAAATAACATTGGTGTGTGGTGCACAATTATAAAACGCGTAAAATTTAAACTCTGCAATAGGTTTCAGCTGAATTTGTTGCAAATTTAGTTATAAACAATATTTTGAAAGTTGTGACTTTAATAAATAAAGCTATAATGAAAATGACATTGGTATGTTGTGTACAATCATAAAACGCGTAAAATTTAAACTCTGCAATAGGTTTCAGCTGAATTTATTGCAAATTTAGTTATAAACAATATTTTGAACGTTGTGACTTTAATAGCTAAAGCTATAATGAAAATGACATTGGTATGTTGTGTACAATCATAAAACGCGTAAAATTTAAACTTTGCGTTAGATTCCAGCTGAATTTGTTGCAAAACTCGTTATTAACAATATTTTTAACATTGTCGAATGAATAACCAAAGAAAGTATGTAAATAACATTGGTGTGTGGTGCACCATTATAAAACGCGTAAAATTTAAATTCTGCATTAGGTTTCAGCTGAATTTGTTGCAAAACTCGTTATTATCAATATGTTTAACATTGTCGAATGAATAACCAAAGAAAGTATGAAAATAACATTGGTGTGTGGTGCACAATCATAAAACGCGTAAAATTTAAACTCTGCATTAGATTCCAGCTGAATTTGTTGCAAAACTCGTTATTAACAATATTTATAACATTGTCAAATGAATAACCAAAGAAAGTATGAAAATAACATTGGTGTGTGGTGCACAATAATAGAACGCGTAAAATTTAAACTCTGCATTAGGTTTCAGCTGAATTTGCTGCAAAACTCGTTATTAACAATATTTTTAACATTGTCGAATGAATAACCAAAGAAAGTATGAAAATAACATTGGTGTGTGGTGCACAATTATAAAACGCGTAAAATTTAAACTCTGCATTAGGTTTCAGCTGAATTTGTTGCAAAACTCGTTATTAACAATATTTTTAACATTGTCGAATGAATAACCAAAGAGAGTATGAAAATAACATTGGTGTGTTGTGCACAATTATAAAACACGTAAAATTTAAACTCTGCAATAGGTTTCAGCTGAATTTGTTGCAAATTTAGTTATAAATAATATTTTGAACGTTGTAACTTTAATAACTAAAGCTATAATCAAAATGACATTGGTATGTTGTGTACAATCATAAAACGCGTAAAATTTAAACTCTGCGTTAGATTCCAGCTGAATTTGGTGCAAAACTCGTTATTAACAATATTTTTAACATTGTCGAATAAATAACCAAAGACAGTATGAAAATAACACTGGTGTGTGGTGCACAATCATAAAACGCGTAAAATTTAAACTCTGCATTAGATTCCAGCTGAATTTGTTGCAAAACTCGTTATTAACAATATTTTTAACATTGTCGAATGAATAACCAAAGAAAGTATGAAAATAACATTGGTGTGTGGTGCACAATTATAAAACGCGTAAAATTTAAACTCTGCAATAGGTTTCAGCTGAATTTGTTGCAAATTTAGTTATAAACAATATTTTGAAAGTTGTGACTTTAATAAATAAAGCTATAATGAAAATGACATTGGTATGTTGTGTACAATCATAAAACGCGTAAAATTTAAACTCTGCAATAGGTTTCAGCTGAATTTATTGCAAATTTAGTTATAAACAATATTTTGAACGTTGTGACTTTATTAGCTAAAGCTATAATGAAAATGACATTGGTATGTTGTGTACAATCATAAAACGCGTAAAATTTAAACTTTGCGTTAGATTCCAGCTGAATTTGTTGCAAAACTCGTTATTAACAATATTTTTAACATTGTCGAATGAATAACCAAAGAAAGTATGTAAATAACATTGGTGTGTGGTGCACCATTATAAAACGCGTAAAATTTAAATTCTGCATTAGGTTTCAGCTGAATTTGTTGCAAAACTCGTTATTATCAATATGTTTAACATTGTCGAATGAATAACCAAAGAAAGTATGAAAATAACATTGGTGTGTGGTGCACAATCATAAAACGCGTAAAATTTAAACTCTGCATTAGATTCCAGCTGAATTTGTTGCAAAACTCGTTATTAACAATATTTATAACATTGTCAAATGAATAACCAAAGAAAGTATGAAAATAACATTGGTGTGTGGTGCACAATAATAAAACGCGTAAAATTTAAACTCTGCATTAGGTTTCAGCTGAATTTGCTGCAAAACTCGTATTTAACAATATTTTTAACATTGTCGAATGAATAACCAAAGAAAGTATGAAAATAACATTGGTGTGTGGTGCACAATTATAAAACGCGTAAAATTTAAACTCTGCATTAGGTTTCAGCTGAATTTGTTGCAAAACTCGTCAATTACAATATTTTTAACATTGTCGAATGAATAACCGAAGAAAGTATGAAAATAACACTGGTGTGTGGTGCACAATCATAAAACGCGTAAAATTTAAACTCTGCATTAGGTTTCAGCTGAATTTGTTGCAAAAATCGTTATTATCAATATGTTTAACATTGTCGAATGAATAACCAAAGAAAGTATGAAAATAACATTGGTGTGTGGTGCACAATTATAAAACGCGTAAAATTTAAACTCTGCATTAGGTTTCAGCTGAATTTGTTGCAAAAATCGTTATTATCAATATGTTTAACATTGTCGAATGAATAACCAAAGAAAGTATGAAAATAACATTGGTGTGTGGTGCACAATTATAAAATGCGTAAAATTTAAACTCTGCATTAGATTCCAGCTGAATTTGTTGCAAAACTCGTTATTAACAATATTTTTAACATTGTCGAATGAATAACCAAAGAAAGTATGAAAATAACATTGGTGTGTGGTGCACAATTATAAAACGCGTAAAATTTAAACTCTGCAATAGGTTTCAGCTGAATTTGTTGCAAATTTAGTTATAAACAATATTTTGAACGTTGTGACTTTAATAACTAAAGCTATAATGAAAATGACATTGGTATGTTGTGTACAATCATAAAACGCGTAAAATTTAAACTCTGCAATAGGTTTCAGCTGAATTTATTGCAAATTTAGTTATAAACAATATTTTGAACGTTGTGACTTTAATAACTAAAGCTATAATGAAAATGACATTGGTATGTTGTGTACAATCATAAAACGCGTAAAATTTAAACTCTGCGTTAGATTCCAGCTGAATTTGTTGCAAAACTCGTTATTAACAATATTTTTAACATTGTCGAATGAATAACCGAAGAAAGTATGAAAATAACATTGGTGTGTGGTGCACAATTATAAAACGCGTAAAATTTAAACTCTGCATTAGGTTTCAGCTGAATTTGTTGCAAAACTCGTCATTAACAATATTTTTAACATTGTCGAATGAATAACCGAAGAAAGTATGAAAATAACATTGGTGTGTGGTGCACAATTATAAAACGCGTAAAATTTAAACTCTGCATTAGGTTTCAGCTGAATTTGTTGCAAAACTCGTCATTAACAATATTTTTAACATTGTCGAATGAATAACCGAAGAAAGTATGAAAATAACATTGGTGTGTGGTGCACAATTATAAAACGCGTAAAATTTAAACTCTGCATTAGGTTTCAGCTGAATTTGTTGCAAAACTCGTCATTAACAATATTTTTAACATTGTCGAATGAATAACCGAAGAAAGTATGAAAATAACATTGGTGTGTGGTGCACAATTATAAAACGCGTAAAATTTAAACTCTGCATTAGGTTTCAGCTGAATTTGTTGCAAAACTCGTCATTAACAATATTTTTAACATTGTCGAATGAATAACCGAAGAAAGTATGAAAATAACATTGGTGTGTGGTGCACAATTATAAAACGCGTAAAATTTAAACTCTGCATTAGGTTTCAGCTAAATTTGTTGCAAAAATCGTTATTATCAATATGTTTAACATTGTCGAATGAATAACCAAAGAAAGTATGAAAATAACATTGGTGTGTGGTGCACAATTATAAAACGCGTAAAATTTAAACTCTGCATTAGATTCCAGCTGAATTTGTTGCAAAACTCGTTATTAACAATATTTTTAACATTGTCGAATGAATAACCAAAGAAAGTATGAAAATAACATTGGTGTGTGGTGCACAATTATAAAACGCGTAAAATTTAAACTCTGCAATAGGTTTCAGCTGAATTTGTTGCAACTTTAGTTATAAACAATATTTTGAAAGTTGTGACTTTAATAAATAAAGCTATAATGAAAATGACATTGGTATGTTGTGTACAATCATAAAACGCGTAAAATTTAAACTCTGCGTTAGATTCCAGCTGAATTTGTTGCAAAACTCGTTATTAACAATATTTTTAACATTGTCGAATGAATAACCAAAGAAAGTATGAAAATAACATTGGTGTGTGGTGCACAATCATAAAACGCGTAAAATTTAAACTCTGCATTAGATTCCAGCTGAATTTGTTGCAAAACTCGTTATTAACAATATTTTTAACATTGTCAAATGAATAACCAAAGAAAGTATGAAAATAACATTGGTGTGTGGTGCACAATAATAAAACGCGTAAAATTTAAACTCTGCATTAGGTTTCAGCTGAATTTGCTGCAAAACTCGTTATTAACAATATTTTTAACATTGTCGAATGAATAACCAAAGAAAGTATGAAAATAACATTGGTGTGTGGTGTACAATTATAAAACGCGTAAAATTTAATTTCTGCATTAGGTTTCAGCTGAATTTGTTGCAAAACTCGTCATTAACAATATTTTTAACATTGTCGAATGAATAACCGAAGAAAGTATGAAAATAACATTGGTGTGTGGTGCACAATTATAAAACGCGTAAAATTTAAACTCTGCATTAGGTTTCAGCTAAATTTGTTGCAAAACTCGTTATTATCAATATGTTTAACATTGTCGAATGAATAACCAAAGAAAGTATGAAAATAACATTGGTGTGTGGTGCACAATTATAAAACGCGTAAAATTTAAACTCTGCATTAGATTCCAGCTGAATTTGTTGCAAAACTCGTTATTAACAATATTTTTAACATTGTCAAATGAATAACCAAAGCAAGTATGAAAACAACACTGGTGTATGGTGCACAATCATAAAACGCGTAAAATTTAAACTCTGCAATAGGTTTCAGCTGAATTTGTTGCAAATTTAGTTTTAAACAATATTTTGAACGTTGTGACTTTAATAACTAAAGTTATAATGAAAATAACATTGGTATGTTGTGTACACTCATAAAACGCGTAAAATTTAAACTCTGCATTAGATTCCAGCTGAATTTGTTGCAAAACTCGTTATTAACAATATTTTTAACATTGTCGAATGAATATCCAAAGCAAGTATGAAAACAACACTGGTGTGTGGTGCACAATCATAAAACGCGTAAAATTTAAACTCTGCATTAGATTCCAGATGAATTTGATGCAAATTTAGTTATAAACAATATATTGAACGATGAGACTTTAATAACTAAAGCTATAATGAAAATGACATTGGTATGTTGTGTACAATCATAAAACGCGTAAAATTTAAACTCTGCAATAGGTTTCAGCTGAATTTGTTGCAAATTTAGTTATAAACAATATTTTGAACGTTGTGACTTTAATAACTAAAGCTATAATGAAAATAACATTGGTATGTTGTGTACAATCATAAAACGCGTAAAATTTAAACTCTGCAATAGGTTTCAGCTGAATTTGTTGCAAATTTAATTATATACAATATTTTGAACGTTGTGACTTTAATAACTAAAGCTATAATGAAAATGACACTGATATGTTGTGCACAATCAAAAAACGCATGAAATGTAAACTCTGCAATAGGTTTCAGCTGAATTTGTTGCAAATTTAGTTATAAACAATATTTTGAACGTTGTAACTTTAATAACTAAAGCTATAATCAAAATGACATTGGTATGTTGTGTACAATCATAAAACGCGTAAAATTAAAACTCTGCGTTAGATTCCAGCTGAATTTGTTGCAAAACTCGTTATTAACAATATTTTTAACATTGTCGATTAAATAACCAAAGAAAGTATGAAAATACACTGGTGTGTGGTGCACAATCATAAAACGCGTAAAATTTAAACTCTGCATTAGGTTCCAGCTGAATTTGTTGCAAAACTCGTTATTAACAATATTTTTAACATTGTCGAATGAATAACCAAAGAAAGTATGAAAATAACATTGGTGTGTTGTGCACAATTATAAAACACGTAAAATTTAAACTCTGCAATAGGTTTCAGCTGAATTTGTTGCAAATTTAGTTATAAATAATATTTTGAACGTTGTAACTTTAATAACTAAAGCTATAATCAAAATGACATTGGTATGTTGTGTACAATCATAAAACGCGTAAAATTTAAACTCTGCGTTAGATTCCAGCTGAATTTGTTGCAAAACTCGTTATTAACAATATTTTTAACATTGTCGAATAAATAACCAAAGAAAGTATGAAAATAACACTGGTGTGTGGTGCACAATCATAAAACGCGTAAAATTTAAACTCTGCATTAGATTCCAGCTGAATTTGTTGCAAAACTCGTTATTAACAATATTTTTAACATTGTCGAATGAATAACCAAAGAAAGTATGAAAATAACATTGGTGTGTGGTGCACAATTATAAAACGCGTAAAATTTAAACTCTGCAATAGGTTTCAGCTGAATTTGTTGCAAATTTAGTTATAAACAATATTTTGAAAGTTGTGACTTTAATAAATAAAGCTATAATGAAAATGACATTGGTATGTTGTGTACAATCATAAAACGCGTAAAATTTAAACTCTGCAATAGGTTTCAGCTGAATTTATTGCAAATTTAGTTATAAACAATATTTTGAACGTTGTGACTTTAATAGCTAAAGCTATAATGAAAATGACATTGGTATGTTGTGTACAATCATAAAACGCGTAAAATTTAAACTTTGCGTTAGATTCCAGCTGAATTTGTTGCAAAACTCGTTATTAACAATATTTTTAACATTGTCGAATGAATAACCAAAGAAAGTATGTAAATAACATTGGTGTGTGGTGCACCATTATAAAACGCGTAAAATTTAAATTCTGCATTAGGTTTCAGCTGAATTTGTTGCAAAACTCGTTATTATCAATATGTTTAACATTGTCGAATGAATAACCAAAGAAAGTATGAAAATAACATTGGTGTGTGGTGCACAATCATAAAACGCGTAAAATTTAAACTCTGCATTAGATTCCAGCTGAATTTGTTGCAAAACTCGTTATTAACAATATTTATAACATTGTCAAATGAATAACCAAAGAAAGTATGAAAATAACATTGGTGTGTGGTGCACAATAATAGAACGCGTAAAATTTAAACTCTGCATTAGGTTTCAGCTGAATTTGCTGCAAAACTCGTTATTAACAATATTTTTAACATTGTCGAATGAATAACCAAAGAAAGTATGAAAATAACATTGGTGTGTGGTGCACAATTATAAAACGCGTAAAATTTAAACTCTGCATTAGGTTTCAGCTGAATTTGTTGCAAAACTCGTTATTAACAATATTTTTAACATTGTCGAATGAATAACCAAAGAGAGTATGAAAATAACATTGGTGTGTTGTGCACAATTATAAAACACGTAAAATTTAAACTCTGCAATAGGTTTCAGCTGAATTTGTTGCAAATTTAGTTATAAATAATATTTTGAACGTTGTAACTTTAATAACTAAAGCTATAATCAAAATGACATTGGTATGTTGTGTACAATCATAAAACGCGTAAAATTTAAACTCTGCGTTAGATTCCAGCTGAATTTGGTGCAAAACTCGTTATTAACAATATTTTTAACATTGTCGAATAAATAACCAAAGACAGTATGAAAATAACACTGGTGTGTGGTGCACAATCATAAAACGCGTAAAATTTAAACTCTGCATTAGATTCCAGCTGAATTTGTTGCAAAACTCGTTATTAACAATATTTTTAACATTGTCGAATGAATAACCAAAGAAAGTATGAAAATAACATTGGTGTGTGGTGCACAATTATAAAACGCGTAAAATTTAAACTCTGCAATAGGTTTCAGCTGAATTTGTTGCAAATTTAGTTATAAACAATATTTTGAAAGTTGTGACTTTAATAAATAAAGCTATAATGAAAATGACATTGGTATGTTGGGTACAATCATAAAACGCGTAAAATTTAAACTCTGCAATAGGTTTCAGCTGAATTTATTGCAAATTTAGTTATAAACAATATTTTGAACGTTGTGACTTTATTAGCTAAAGCTATAATGAAAATGACATTGGTATGTTGTGTACAATCATAAAACGCGTAAAATTTAAACTTTGCGTTAGATTCCAGCTGAATTTGTTGCAAAACTCGTTATTAACAATATTTTTAACATTGTCGAATGAATAACCAAAGAAAGTATGTAAATAACATTGGTGTGTGGTGCACCATTATAAAACGCGTAAAATTTAAATTCTGCATTAGGTTTCAGCTGAATTTGTTGCAAAACTCGTTATTATCAATATGTTTAACATTGTCGAATGAATAACCAAAGAAAGTATGAAAATAACATTGGTGTGTGGTGCACAATCATAAAACGCGTAAAATTTAAACTCTGCATTAGATTCCAGCTGAATTTGTTGCAAAACTCGTTATTAACAATATTTATAACATTGTCAAATGAATAACCAAAGAAAGTATGAAAATAACATTGGTGTGTGGTGCACAATAATAAAACGCGTAAAATTTAAACTCTGCATTAGGTTTCAGCTGAATTTGCTGCAAAACTCGTATTTAACAATATTTTTAACATTGTCGAATGAATAACCAAAGAAAGTATGAAAATAACATTGGTGTGTGGTGCACAATTATAAAACGCGTAAAATTTAAACTCTGCATTAGGTTTCAGCTGAATTTGTTGCAAAACTCGTCAATTACAATATTTTTAACATTGTCGAATGAATAACCGAAGAAAGTATGAAAATAACACTGGTGTGTGGTGCACAATCATAAAACGCGTAAAATTTAAACTCTGCATTAGGTTTCAGCTGAATTTGTTGCAAAAATCGTTATTATCAATATGTTTAACATTGTCGAATGAATAACCAAAGAAAGTATGAAAATAACATTGGTGTGTGGTGCACAATTATAAAACGCGTAAAATTTAAACTCTGCATTAGGTTTCAGCTGAATTTGTTGCAAAAATCGTTATTATCAATATGTTTAACATTGTCGAATGAATAACCAAAGAAAGTATGAAAATAACATTGGTGTGTGGTGCACAATTATAAAATGCGTAAAATTTAAACTCTGCATTAGATTCCAGCTGAATTTGTTGCAAAACTCGTTATTAACAATATTTTTAACATTGTCGAATGAATAACCAAAGAAAGTATGAAAATAACATTGGTGTGTGGTGCACAATTATAAAACGCGTAAAATTTAAACTCTGCAATAGGTTTCAGCTGAATTTGTTGCAAATTTAGTTATAAACAATATTTTGAACGTTGTGACTTTAATAACTAAAGCTATAATGAAAATGACATTGGTATGTTGTGTACAATCATAAAACGCGTAAAATTTAAACTCTGCAATAGGTTTCAGCTGAATTTATTGCAAATTTAGTTATAAACAATATTTTGAACGTTGTGACTTTAATAACTAAAGCTATAATGAAAATGACATTGGTATGTTGTGTACAATCATAAAACGCGTAAAATTTAAACTCTGCGTTAGATTCCAGCTGAATTTGTTGCAAAACTCGTTATTAACAATATTTTTAACATTGTCGAATGAATAACCGAAGAAAGTATGAAAATAACATTGGTGTGTGGTGCACAATTATAAAACGCGTAAAATTTAAACTCTGCATTAGGTTTCAGCTGAATTTGTTGCAAAACTCGTCATTAACAATATTTTTAACATTGTCGAATGAATAACCGAAGAAAGTATGAAAATAACATTGGTGTGTGGTGCACAATTATAAAACGCGTAAAATTTAAACTCTGCATTAGGTTTCAGCTGAATTTGTTGCAAAACTCGTCATTAACAATATTTTTAACATTGTCGAATGAATAACCGAAGAAAGTATGAAAATAACATTGGTGTGTGGTGCACAATTATAAAACGCGTAAAATTTAAACTCTGCATTAGGTTTCAGCTGAATTTGTTGCAAAACTCGTCATTAACAATATTTTTAACATTGTCGAATGAATAACCGAAGAAAGTATGAAAATAACATTGGTGTGTGGTGCACAATTATAAAACGCGTAAAATTTAAACTCTGCATTAGGTTTCAGCTGAATTTGTTGCAAAACTCGTCATTAACAATATTTTTAACATTGTCGAATGAATAACCGAAGAAAGTATGAAAATAACATTGGTGTGTGGTGCACAATTATAAAACGCGTAAAATTTAAACTCTGCATTAGGTTTCAGCTAAATTTGTTGCAAAAATCGTTATTATCAATATGTTTAACATTGTCGAATGAATAACCAAAGAAAGTATGAAAATAACATTGGTGTGTGGTGCACAATTATAAAACGCGTAAAATTTAAACTCTGCATTAGATTCCAGCTGAATTTGTTGCAAAACTCGTTATTAACAATATTTTTAACATTGTCGAATGAATAACCAAAGAAAGTATGAAAATAACATTGGTGTGTGGTGCACAATTATAAAACGCGTAAAATTTAAACTCTGCAATAGGTTTCAGCTGAATTTGTTGCAACTTTAGTTATAAACAATATTTTGAAAGTTGTGACTTTAATAAATAAAGCTATAATGAAAATGACATTGGTATGTTGTGTACAATCATAAAACGCGTAAAATTTAAACTCTGCGTTAGATTCCAGCTGAATTTGTTGCAAAACTCGTTATTAACAATATTTTTAACATTGTCGAATGAATAACCAAAGAAAGTATGAAAATAACATTGGTGTGTGGTGCACAATCATAAAACGCGTAAAATTTAAACTCTGCATTAGATTCCAGCTGAATTTGTTGCAAAACTCGTTATTAACAATATTTTTAACATTGTCAAATGAATAACCAAAGAAAGTATGAAAATAACATTGGTGTGTGGTGCACAATAATAAAACGCGTAAAATTTAAACTCTGCATTAGGTTTCAGCTGAATTTGCTGCAAAACTCGTTATTAACAATATTTTTAACATTGTCGAATGAATAACCAAAGAAAGTATGAAAATAACATTGGTGTGTGGTGTACAATTATAAAACGCGTAAAATTTAAACTCTGCATTAGGTTTCAGCTGAATTTGTTGCAAAACTCGTCATTAACAATATTTTTAACATTGTCGAATGAATAACCGAAGAAAGTATGAAAATAACATTGGTGTGTGGTGCACAATTATAAAACGCGTAAAATTTAAACTCTGCATTAGGTTTCAGCTAAATTTGTTGCAAAACTCGTTATTATCAATATGTTTAACATTGTCGAATGAATAACCAAAGAAAGTATGAAAATAACATTGGTGTGTGGTGCACAATTATAAAACGCGTAAAATTTAAACTCTGCATTAGATTCCAGCTGAATTTGTTGCAAAACTCGTTATTAACAATATTTTTAACATTGTCAAATGAATAACCAAAGCAAGTATGAAAACAACACTGGTGTATGGTGCACAATCATAAAACGCGTAAAATTTAAACTCTGCAATAGGTTTCAGCTGAATTTGTTGCAAATTTAGTTTTAAACAATATTTTGAACGTTGTGACTTTAATAACTAAAGTTATAATGAAAATAACATTGGTATGTTGTGTACACTCATAAAACGCGTAAAATTTAAACTCTGCATTAGATTCCAGCTGAATTTGTTGCAAAACTCGTTATTAACAATATTTTTAACATTGTCGAATGAATATCCAAAGCAAGTATGAAAACAACACTGGTGTGTGGTGCACAATCATAAAACGCGTAAAATTTAAACTCTGCATTAGATTCCAGATGAATTTGATGCAAATTTAGTTATAAACAATATATTGAACGATGAGACTTTAATAACTAAAGCTATAATGAAAATGACATTGGTATGTTGTGTACAATCATAAAACGCGTAAAATTTAAACTCTGCAATAGGTTTCAGCTGAATTTGTTGCAAATTTAGTTATAAACAATATTTTGAACGTTGTGACTTTAATAACTAAAGCTATAATGAAAATGACACTGATATGTTGTGCACAATCAAAAAACGCATAAAATTTAAACTCTGCAATAGGTTTCAGCTGAATTTGTTGCAAATTTAGTTGTAAACAATATTTTGAACGTTGTAACTTTAATAACTAAAGCTATAATGAAAATGACATTGGTATGTTGTGCACAATCATAAAACGCGTAAAATTTAAACTCTGCATTAGATTCCAGCTGAATTTGTTGCAAAACTCGTTATTAACAATATTTTTAACATTGTCAAATGAATAACCAAAGCAAGTATGAAAACAACACTGGTGTGTGGTGCACAATCATAAAATGCGTAAAATTTAAACTCTGCATTAGATTCCAGCTGAATTTGTTGCAAATTTAGTTATAAACAATATTTTGAACGTTGTGACTTTAATAACTAAAGCTATAATGAAAATGACATCGGTATGTTGTGTACAATCATAAAACGCGTAAAATTTAAACTCTGCAATAGATTCCAGCTGAATTTGTTGCAAAACTCGTTATTAACAATATTTTTAACATTGTCGAATGAATAACCAAAGAAAGTATGAAAATAACATTGGTGTGTGGTGCACAAATATAAAACGCGTAAAATTTAAACTCTGCAATAGGTTTCAGCTGAATTTGTTGCAAATTTAGTTATAAACAATATTTTGAACGTTGTGACTTTAATAACTAAAGCTATAATGAAAATGATATTGGTATGTTGTGTACAATCATAAAACGCGTAAATTTTAAACTCTGCAATAGGTTTCAGCTGAATTTGTTGCAAATTTAGTTATAAACAATAATTTGGACATTGTGACTTTAATAACTAAAGCAAAATGACATTGGTATGTTGTGTACAATCATAAAACGCGTAAAATTAAAACTCTGCATTAGATTCCAGCTGAATTTGTTGCAAAACTCGTTATTAACAATATTTTTAACATTGTCGAATGAATAACCAAAGAAAGTATGTAAATAACATTGGTGTGTGGTGCACAATTATAAAACGCGTAAAATTTAAATTCTGCATTAGGTTTCAGCTGAATTTGTTGCAAAACTCGTTACTATCAATATGTTTAACATTGTCGAATGAATAACCAAAGAAAGTATGAAAATAACATTGGTGTGTGGTGCACAATCATAAAACGCGTAAAATTTAAACTCTGCATTAGATTCCAGCTGAATTTTTTGCAAAACTCGTTCTTAACAATATTTTTAACATTGTCGAATGAATAACCAAAGAAAGTATGAAAATAACATTGGTGTGTGGTGCACAATTATAAAACGCGTAAAATTTAAACTCTGCATTAGATTCCAGCTGAATTTGTTGCAAAACTCGTTATTATCAATATGTTTAACATTGTCGAATGAATAACCAAAGAAAGTATGAAAATAACATTGGTGTGTGGTGCACAATTATAAAACGCGTAAAATTTAAACTCTGCATTAGATTCCAGCTGAATTTGTTGCAAAACTCGTTATTATCAATATGTTTAACATTGTCGAATGAATAACCAAAGAAAGTATGAAAATAACATTGGTGTGTGGTGCACAATCATAAAACGCGTAAAATTTAAACTCTGCATTAGATTCCAACTGAATTTGTTGCAAAACTCGTTATTAACAATATTTTTAACATTGTCGAATGAATAACCAAAGAAAGTATGAAAATAACATTGGTGTGTGGTGCACAATTATAAAACGCGTAAAATTTAAACTCTGCATTAGGTTTCAGCTGAATTTGTTGCAAAACTCGTTATTAACAATATGTTTAACATTGTCGAATGAATAACCAAAGAAAGTATGAAAATAACATTGGTGTGTGGTGCACAATGATAAAACGCGTAAAATTTAAACTCTGCATTAGATTCCAGCTGAATTTGTTGCAAAACTCGTTATTAACAATATTTTTAACATTGTCGATTGAATAACCAAAGCAAGTATGAAAACAACACTGGTGTGTGGTGCACAATCATAAAACGCGTAAAATTTAAACTCTGCATTAGATTCCAGATGAATTTGTTGCAAATTTAGTTATAAACAATATTTTGAACGTTGTGACTTTAATAACTAAAGCTATAATGAAAATAACATTGGTATGTTGTGTACAATCATAAAACGCGTAAAATTTAAACTCTGCAATAGGTTTTAGCTGAATTTGTTGCAAATTTAGTTATAAACAATATATTGAACGTTGAGACTTTAATAACTAAAGCTATAATGAAAATGACATTGGTATGTTGTGTACAATCATAAAACGCGTAAAATTTAAACTCTGCAATAGGTTTCAGCTGAATTTGTTGCAAATTTAGTTATAAACAATATTTTGAACGTTGTGACTTTAATAACTAAAGCTATAATGAAAATGACACTGATATGTTGTGCACAATCAAAAAACGCATAAAATTTAAACTCTGCAATAGGTTTCAGCTGAATTTGTTGCAAATTTAGTTGTAAAAAATATTTTGAACGTTGTAACTTTAATAACTAAAGCTATAATGAAAATGACATTGGTATGTTGTGCACAATCATAAAACGCGTAAAATTTAAACTCTGCATTAGATTCCAGCTGAATTTGTTGCAAAACTCGTTATTAACAATATTTTTTACATTGTCAAATGAATAAACTAAGAAAGTATGAAAATAACATTGGTGTGTGGTGCACAATTATAAAACGCGTAAAATTTAAACTCTGCATTAGATTCCAGCTGAATTTGTTGCAAAACTTTTTATTAACAATATTTTTAACATTGTCAAATGAATAACCAAAGCAAGTATGAAAACAACACTGGTGTGTGGTGCACAATCATAAAATGCGTAAAATTTAAACTCTGCATTAGATTCCAGATGAATTTGTTGCAAATTTAGTTATAAACAATATTTTGAACGTTGTGACTTTAATAACTAAAGCTATAATGAAAATGACATCGGTATGTTGTGTACAATCATAAAACGCGTAAAATTTGAATTCTGCATTAGGTTTCAGCTGAATTTGTTGCAAATTTAATTGTAAAAAATATTTTGAACGTTGTAACTTTAATAACTAAAGCTATAATGAAAATGACATTGGTATGTTGTGCACAATCATAAAACGCGTAAAATTTAAACTCTGCATTAGATTCCAGCTGAATTTGTTGCAAAACTCGTTATTAACAATATTTTTTACATTGTCGAATGAGTAAACTAAGAAAGTATGAAAATAACATTGGTGTGTGGTGCACAATTATAAAACGCGTAAAATTTAAACTCTGCATTAGATTCCAGCTGAATTTGTTGCAAAACTTTTTATTAACAATATTTTTAACATTGTCAAATGAATAACCAAAGCAAGTATGAAAACAACACTGGTGTGTGGTGCACAATCATAAAATGCGTAAAATTTAAACTCTGCATTAGATTCCAGATGAATTTGTTGCAAATTTAGTTATAAACAATATTTTGAACGTTGTGACTTTAATAACTAAAGCTATAATGAAAATGACATCGGTATGTTGTGTACAATCATAAAACGCGTAAAATTTGAATTCTGCATTAGGTTTCAGCTGAATTTGTTGCAAATTTAATTGTAAAAAATATTTTGAACGTTGTAACTTTAATAACTAAAGCTATAATGAAAATGACATTGGTATGTTGTGCACAATCATAAAACGCGTAAAATTTAAACTCTGCATTAGATTCCAGCTGAATTTGTTGCAAAACTCGTTATTAACAATATTTTTTACATTGTCGAATGAGTAAACTAAGAAAGTATGAAAATAACATTGGTGTGTGGTGCACAATTATAAAACGCGTAAAATTTAAACTCTGCATTAGATTCCAGCTGAATTTGTTGCAAAACTTTTTATTAACAATATTTTTAACATTGTCAAATGAATAACCAAAGCAAGTATGAAAACAACACTGGTGTGTGGTGCACAATCATAAAATGCGTAAAATTTAAACTCTGCATTAGATTCCAGATGAATTTGTTGCAAATTTAGTTATAAACAATATTTTGAACGTTGTGACTTTAATAACTAAAGCTATAATGAAAATGACATCGGTATGTTGTGTACAATCATAAAACGCGTAAAATTTAAACTCTGCATTAGATTCCAGCTGAATTTGTTGCAAAACTCGTTATTAACAATATTTTTAACATTTCAAATGAATAACCAAAGCAAGTATGAAAACAACACTGGTGTGTGGTGCACAATCATAAAATGCGTAAAATTTAAACTCTGCATTAGATTCCAGATGAGTTTGTTGCAAATTTAGTTATAAACAATATTTTGAACGTTGTGACTTTAATAACTAAAGCTATAATGAAAATAACATTGGTATGTTGTGTACAATCATAAAACGCGTAAAATTTAAACTCTGCATTAGATTCCAGCTGAATTTGTTGCAAAACTCGTTATTAACAATATTTTTAACATTGTCAAATGAATAACCAAAGAAAGTATGTAAATAACATTGGCGTGTGGTGCACAATTATAAAACGCGTAAAGTTTAAATTCTGCATTAGGTTTCAGCTGAATTTGTTGCAAAACTCGTTATTATCAATATGTTTAACATTGTCGAATGAATAACCAAAGAAAATATGAAAATAACATTGGTGTGTGGTGCACAATCATGAAACGCGTAAAATTTAAACTCTGCATTAGATTCCAGCTGAATTTGTTGCAAAACTCGTTATTAACAATATTTTTAACATTGTCAAATGAATAACCAAAGAAAGTATGTAAATAACATTGGCGTGTGGTGCACAATTATAAAACGCGTAAAATTTAAATTCTGCATTAGGTTTCAGCTGAATTTGTTGCAAAACTCGTTATTATCAATATGTTTAACATTGTCGAATGAATAACCAAAGAAAATATGAAAATAACATTGGTGTGTGGTGCACAATCATGAAACGCGTAAAATTTAAACTCTGCATTAGATTCCAGCTGAATTTGTTGCAAAACTCGTTATTAACAATATTTTTAACATTGTCAAATGAATAACCAAAGAAAGTATGTAAATAACATTGGCGTGTGGTGCACAATTATAAAACGCGTAAAATTTAAATTCTGCATTAGGTTTCAGCTGAATTTGTTGCAAAACTCGTTATTATCAATATGTTTAACATTGTCGAATGAATAACCAAAGAAAATATGAAAATAACATTGGTGTGTGGTGCACAATCATGAAGCGCGTAAAATTTAAACTCTGCATTAGATTCCAGCTGAATTTGTTGCAAAACTCGTTATTAACAATATTTTTAACATTGTCAAATGAATAACCAAAGAAAGTATGTAAATAACATTGGCGTGTGGTGCACAATTATAAAACGCGTAAAATTTAAATTCTGCATTAGGTTTCAGCTGAATTTGTTGCAAAACTCGTTATTATCAATATGTTTAACATTGTCGAATGAATAACCAAAGAAAATATGAAAATAACATTGGTGTGTGGTGCACAATCATGAAACGCGTAAAATTTAAACTCTGCATTAGATTCCAGCTGAATTTGTTGCAAAACTCGTTATTAACAATATTTTTAACATTGTCAAATGAATAACCAAAGAAAGTATGTAAATAACATTGGCGTGTGGTGCACAATTATAAAACGCGTAAAATTTAAATTCTGCATTAGATTCCAGCTGAATTTGTTGCAAAACTCGTTATTAACAATATTTTTAACATTGTCGAATGAATAACCAAAGAAAGTATGAAAATAACATTGGTGTGTGGTGCACAATAATAAAACGCGTAAAATTTAAACTCTGCATTGGGTTTCAGCTGAATTTGTTGCAAAACTCGTTATTATCAATATGTTTAACATTGTCAAATGAATAACCAAAGAAAATATGAAAATAACATTGGTGTGTGGTGCACAATCATGAAACGCGTAAAATTTAAACTCTGCATTAGATTCCAGCTGAATTTGTTGCAAAACTCGTTATTAACAATATTTTTAACATTGTCAAATGAATAACCAAAGAAAGTATGTAAATAACATTGGCGTGTGGTGCACAATTATAAAACGCGTAAAATTTAAATTCTGCATTAGGTTTCAGCTGAATTTGTTGCAAAACTCGTTATTATCAATATGTTTAACATTGTCGAATGAATAACCAAAGAAAATATGAAAATAACATTGGTGTGTGGTGCACAATCATGAAACGCGTAAAATTTAAACTCTGCATTAGATTCCAGCTGAATTTGTTGCAAAACTCGTTATTATCAATATGTTTAACATTGTCGAATGAATAACCAAAGAAAATATGAAAATAACATTGGTGTGTGGTGCACAATCATGAAACGCGTAAAATTTAAACTCTGCATTAGATTCCAGCTGAATTTGTTGCAAAACTCGTTATTAACAATATTTTTAACATTGTCGAATGAATAACCAAAGAAAGTATGAAAATAACATTGGTGTGTGGTGCACAATAATAAAACGCGTAAAATTTAAACTCTGCATTGGGTTTCAGCTGAATTTGTTGCAAAACTCGTTATTATCAATATGTTTACCATTGTCGAATGAATAACCAAAGAAAGTATGAAAATAACATTGGTGTGTGGTGCACAATTATAAAACGCGTAAAATTTAAATTCTGCATTAGGTTTCAGCTGAATTTGTTGCAAAACTCGTTATTATCAATATGTTTACCATTGTCGAATGAATAACCAAAGAAAGTATGAAAATAACATTGGTGTGTGGTGCACAATGATAAAACGCGTAAAATTTAAATTCTGCATTAGGTTTCAGCTGAATTTGTTGCAAAACTCGTTATTATCAATATGTTTACCATTGTCGAATGAATAACCAAAGAAAGTATGAAAATAACATTGGTGTGTGGTGCACAATTATAAAACGCGTAAAATTTAAATTCTGCATTAGGTTTCAGCTGAATTTGTTGCAAAACTCGTTATTATCAATATGTTTACCATTGTCGAATGAATAACCAAAGAAAGTATGAAAATAACATTGGTGTGTGGTGCACAATTATAAAACGCGTAAAATTTAAATTCTGCACTAGGTTTTAGCTGAATTTGTTGCAAAACTCGTTATTATCAATATGTTTACCATTGTCGAATGAATAACCAAAGAAAGTATGAAAATAACATTGGTGTGTGGTGCACAATGATAAAACGCGTAAAATTTAAATTCTGCATTAGGTTTCAGCTGAATTTGTTGCAAAACTCGTTATTATCAATATTTTTAACATGTCGAATGAATAACCAAAGAAAGTATGAAAATAACATTGGTGTGTGGTGCACAATCATGAAACGCGTAAAATTTAAACTCTGCATTAGATTCCAGCTGAATTTGCTGCAAAACTCGTTATTATCAATATGTTTAACATTGTCGAATGAATAACCAAATAAAGTATGTAAATAACATTGGTGTGTGGTGCACAATTATAAAACGCGAAAAATTTAAATTCTGCATTAGGTTTCAGCTGAATTTGTTGCAAAACTCGTTATTATCAATATGTTTACCATTGTCGAATGAATAACCAAAGAAAGTATGAAAATAACATTGGTGTGTGGTGCACAATTATAAAACGCGTAAAATTTAAACTCTGCATTAGATTCCAGCTGAATTTGTTGCAAAACTCGTTATTAACAATATTTTTAACATGTCGAATGAATAACCAAAGAAAGTATGAAAATAACATTGGTGTGTGGTGCACAATTATAAAACGCGTAAAATTTAAACTCTGCATTAGGTTTCAGCTGAATTTGTTGCAAAACTCGTTATTATCAATATGTTTAACATTGTCGAATGAATAACCAAAGAAAGTATGTAAATAACATTGGTGTGTGGTGCACAATTATAAAACGCGTAAAATTTAAATTCTGCATTAGGTTTCAGCTGAATTTGTTGCAAAACTCGTTATTATCAATATGTTTAACATTGTCGAATGAATAACCAAAGAAAGTATGAAAAGAACATTGGTGTGTGGTGCACAATTATAAAACGCGTAAAATTAAACTCTGCCCTAGATTCCAGCTGAATTTGTTGCAAAACTCGTTATTAACAATATTTTTAACATTGTCGAATGAATAACCAAAGCAAGTATGAAAACAACACTGGTGTATGGTGCACAATCATAAAACGCGTAAAATTTAAACTCTGCAATAGGTTTCAGCTGAATTTGTTGCAAATTTAGTTATAAACAATATTTTGAACGTTGTGACTTTAATAACTAAAGCTATAATGAAAATAACATTGGTATGTTGTGTACAATCATAAAACGCGTAAAATTTAAACTCTGCATTAGATTCCAGCTGAGTTTGTTGCAAAACTCGTTATTAACAATATTTTTAACATTGTTGAATAAATAACCAAAGCAAGTATGAAAACAACACTGGTGTGTGGTGCACAATCATAAAACGCGTAAAATTTAAACTCTGCATTAGATTCCAGATGAATTTGTTGCAAATTTAGTTATAAACAATATATTGAACGTTGTGACCTTAATAACTAAAGCTATAATGGAAATGACATTGATATGTTGTGTACAATCATAAAACGCGTAAAATTTAAACTCTGCAATAGGTTTCAGCTGAATTTGTTGCTAATTTAGTTATAAACAATATTTTGAACGTTGTGACTTTAATAACTAAAGCTATAATGAACATGACACTGATATTATGTTGTGCACAATCAAAAAACGCATAAAATTTAAACTCTGCAATAGGTTTCAGATGAATTTGTTGCAAATATAGTTGTAAATAATATTTTGAACGTTGTAACTTTAATAACTAAAGCTATAATGAAAATGTCATTGGTATGTTGTGCACAATCATAAAACGCGTAAAATTTAAACTCTGCAATAGGTTTTAGCTGAATTTGTTGCAAATTTAGTTATAAACAATATTTTGAACGTTGTGACTTTAATAACTAAAGCTATAATAAAAATAACATTGGTATGTTGTGTACAATCATAAAACGCGTAAAATTTAAACTCTGCATTAGATTCCAGATGAATTTGTTGCAAAACTCGTTATTAACAATATTTTTAACATTGTCAAATGAATAACCAAAGCAAGTATGAAAACAACACTGGTGTGTGGTGCACAATCATAAAACGCATAGAATTTAAACTCTGCATTAGATTCCAGATGAATTTGTTGCAAATTTAGTTATAAACAATATTTTGAACGTTGTGACTTTAATAACTAAAGCTATAATGAAAATGACACTGATATGTTGTGCACAATCAAAAAACGCATAAAATTTAAACTCTGCAATAGGTTTCAGCTGAATTTGTTGCAAATATAGTTGTAAATAATATTTTGAACGTTGTAACTTTAATAACTAAAGCTATAATGAAAATGACATTGGTATGTTGTGCACAATCATAAAACGCGTAAAATTTAAACTCTGCATTAGATTCCAGATGAATTTGTTGCAAAACTCGTTATTAACAATATTTTTAACATTGTCAAAAGAATAACCAAAGCAAGTATGAAAACAACACTGGTGTGTGGTGCACAATCATAAAACGCATAGAATTTAAACTCTGCATTAGATTCCAGCTGAATTTGTTGCAAATTTAGTTATAAACAATATTTTGAACGTTGTGACTTTAATAACTAAAGCTATAATGAAAATGACACTGATATGTTGTGCACAATCAAAAAACGCATAAAATTTAAACTCTGCAATAGGTTTCAGCTGAATTTGTTGCAAATATAGTTGTAAATAATATTTTGAACGGTGTGACTTTAATAACTAAAGCTATAATGAAAATAACATTGGAATGTTGTGTACAATCATAAAACGCGTAAAATTTAAACTCTGCATTAGATTCCAACTGAATTTGTTGCAAAACTCGTTATTATCAATATGTTTAACATTGTCGAATGAATAACCAAAGAAAGTATGAAAATAAAGTTGGTGTGTGGTGCACAATTATAAAACGCGTAAAATTTAAACTCTGCAATAGGTTTCAGCTGAATTTGTTGCAAAACTCGTTATTAACAATAATTTTAACATTGTTGAATGAATAACTAAAGAAAGTATGAAAATAACATTGGTGTGTGGTGCACAATCATAAAACGCGTAAAATTTAAACTCTGCATTAGATTCCAACTGAATTTGTTGCAAAACTCGTTATTATCAATATGTTTAACATTGTCGAATGAATAACCAAAGAAAGTATGAAAATAACATTGGTGTGTGGTGCACAATCATAAAACGCGTAAAATTTAAACTCTGCATTAGATTCCAACTGAATTTGTTGCAAAACTCGTTATTATCAATATGTTTAACATTGTCGAATGAATAACCAAAGAAAGTATGAAAATAAAGTTGGTGTGTGGTGCACAATTATAAAACGCGTAAAATTTAAACTCTGCAATAGGTTTCAGCTGAATTTGTTGCAAATTTAGTTATTAACAATAATTTTAACATTGTTGAATGAATAACCAAAGAAAGTATGAAAATAACATTGGTGTGTGGTGCACAATCATAAAACGCGTAAAATTTAAACTCTGCATTAGATTCCAACTGAATTTGTTGCAAAACTCGTTATTATCAATATGTTTAACATTGTCGAATGAATAACCAAAGAAAGTATGAAAATAAAGTTGGTGTGTGGTGCACAATTATAAAACGCGTAAAATTTAAACTCTGCAATAGGTTTCAGCTGAATTTGTTGCAAATTTAGTTATTAACAATAATTTTAACATTGTTGAATGAATAACCAAAGAAAGTATGAAAATAACATTGGTGTGTGGTGCACAATCATAAAACGCGTAAAATTTAAACTCTGCATTAGATTCCAACTGAATTTGTTGCAAAACTCGTTATTATCAATATGTTTAACATTGTCGAATGAATAACCAAAGAAAGTATGAAAATAAAGTTGGTGTGCGGTGCACAATTATAAAACGCGTAAAATTTAAACTCTGCAATAGGTTTCAGCTGAATTTGTTGCAAATTTAGTTATTAACAATAATTTTAACATTGTTGAATGAATAACCAAAGAAAGTATGAAAATAACATTGGTGTTTGGTGCACAATCATAAAACGCGTAAAATTTAAACTCTGCATTAGATTCCAACTGAATTTGTTGCAAAACTCGTTATTATCAATATGTTTAACATTGTCGAATGAATAAGCAAGGAAAGTATGAAAATAAGGTTGGTGTGTGGTGCACAATTATAAATCGCGTAAAATTTAAACTTTGCATTAGGTTTCAGCTGAATTTGTTGCAAAACTCGTTATTAACAATATTTTTAACATTGTCAAATGAATAACCAAAGAAAGTATGAAAATAACACTGGTGTGTGGTGCACAATCATAAAACACGTAAAATTTAAACTCTGCATTAGATTCCAGCTGAATTTGTTGCAAATTTAGTTATAAACAATATTTTGAACGTTGTGACTTTAATAAATAAAGCTATAATGAAAATAACATTGGAATGTTGTGTACAATCATAAAACGCGTAAAATTTAAACTCTGCATTAGATTCCAGCTGAATTTGTTGCAAATCTCGTAATTAACAAAATTTTTAACGTTTTTAAATGAATAACCAAATACATTGTAAAAATAACATTGATATGGTGTGTGCAATCATAAAACGCGTACAATTCGAACTTTGCATTAGATTCTAGCTGAATTTGTTGCAAATGTCTTTATTAACAGTAATTTTAACATTGTCGAATGAATAGCCAAAGAAAGTATGAAAATAACATTGATAATATGGTGTGTTGGTCTAAGGTGATTTTGTGTGTAGATTTATACAAATATATCTAAAAATAGTTCAAAGTTTACTTTATAGGTCGCATCGATTCTATTTAAAGAACAATTAAACAAATACACAAGTATTTTAGATTCGTCTCTTTTATATATCTTTGTTTACAGTGCACGGAGATCAGCATCAAAACACGTTGAGTTTTTTAATTGAGCTTGGAACAATAAACTGTAGAGAAATATACGTGAAAGTTATTTCAGTAATGCAGTACAAAACAAAAATATCAAATTAAACAAGCTTAAAATTGAACTTTTGTTTAAAACTTGGTGATAAAATTACAGCAAATACTTTTGGATTTGATTGAATTATTTCACACCTCTAGTTTAAGTTTATAGATATTTAAAAAATCAAAGTAATTCTATGCTATAAAAAGTGATTCATATAATTATGGTCTTAGCTGCAAATTTGGTCTGTAGATTCATGAACAGTAAAAAATGATGAAAATTTTAGTGGTACATATACGAATTAAAGAAAAATCACTTTATCTTAAGCTCATTTGCCGAGTGGAAAAATCGAATGTCCCTAACATAATGTTTTCGTCAGACTTAATTAAGGCCAATTTGCACATAATGGACTGTGCTTGAATTAGCTCACGATAAAATTATCTCTACTAAAACTAAATCTTTTTGAACGTAATTGCTTTGTAATGGAAACACAGTTCTTGTATTTTCTTCTCTTTACTCGTAAATATTTGCCAACTTTAATTAAGCAAACAACAAACAATACATTTATTCACTTGTTACTTTTTGTAACAGAGTAAATACTGCTCCTAATACAGTGTTTGGGTTCAAAAATTGTATAATTAATACTTGTATTTACTTGCATCATTCATTCAGTATGAAAAGAGAACTATAAACTTGGAGTTTTCTAGTTATTTTTAAAATGGTTTGTGTTATCTAAAATTAGAAAACAGCTTTGTAATCAGCTCAATAATATATCTTAACTCATCGACTGTAGAATTCTTGTAGTTTTCGTGATCATATAGTGAGAAAATAAGATGAAACGCCCTTTATAACCAAGCTATTTCAGTTTTATGTAGAATATGTAACATCATGTATCATACATTACTTTATTGTCAAAAGGCATCATGAATATCTCCTTTGAAAATAGTTTTATTGGTTATTGAACTTATTTGACGGATCATTCTGATCTCTTAACTTTTCCTTGATAAATTGGGCTAATAAATATTGATAAATTTTTTAGTGTTGCTGACATAATCTGATCAAAAATTTTGGTGAACTTATAGATATCGTCTTTAAAATTAAAATAACTTTTCGTAGAAATTTCAAACAAATAACGTATATTAAATCTATTAGATACCCTCTTCAATATTTTTTTAATTTTCGTTCAACAGAGATGGCGCATTTTTCTTTCAAAACAGAGAACGTCAACCGGAAAGTCTTTTACGCCTGGGGACAGTAAACAAATCCTGAGGGATTTTCAAAAAGTAAAGTATTTCCGTTACTTATTTACGTTTTGTTTATTAATACAGTTATCCTTAAATTCATTTGTATCTTTTAACTTAAAACTTAGTCACTGCAATTCGAGCCAAAAAACATCCATAAAAACCATAAAAATTTCGCAAAACTAGATTAGAATATGCACATTTGTTTAAGTTGTTATATGCAAGAACTACAGCATAATTACAAACAAACACAGTCTAGTTTTAATTAAAAGTAAATGTTCCTGTTCTTGGTTTTAAATATTCCCTCAGACGCAAATACAGTTTATAACATTTACAAAAGCATTATTGGCAAAACCGTATTGTTACATTTGTTAATCGTGGCATTCTTATCGTTTTGAAAGCAACAAATTTCGAGTTTGATAAAGTTTGCTTGTGGTGAAGTAATTTTCCAATAAATTACTTACTTTTGTCCGCTTCTTTAAATTGTCATTCAATAAAAACTTCCACCAACCAAACTCAATCGCTTTCAGTTCATCTTGAGAGTGCACATCAGAAGCGGACCGTTAAGTTTGGAGGCCCTGGGCTAACACTTTTTAAGGACCTATCCAATTAACCCAAGTTTAGGTTAATTGTGGAGACTCATTTGCCATTTTGTCGAAAAACTGTTTCCTTGCCCTTTTTGGGATAGGAAAATTATAGGCAACAGACATTGAAGAACTGATTTTATTTTATTTGATGCGTTTGGATATCAAAACTTGTTATGAAAAAAGGTTTTGTTTACATTGTATAAAATAAATAAAAAATAAAATGTATTAGGCATTACTTTTAGTAACAAACAAAAAAAAAGGAATACCAAATTCTAAGATCAAGAATAAAGACTAATAAAAAAAAACGAAGACAAGAATAATGCTTATTCTTAAAAATAAAATACATAAAACGTTCTAGGAGTTATATAATGTAAGTATTTTAAATATGTTAAGAAAATCGATTTTTTTGCCGAAAAAAGTGCAAACTATAGCCTTTGTACTTTTCCCATTTTTCACGAAAAATTAAATATTCTATTTAAGAACTAATAATCCTTAATTTGGCTATAAATAACGTGTATACCAAGTTTAAAGCAATTTGCATTAGTTTTAAAGATATTTAAAGAGTACCTCCTGCATTTTTGCCCTGTAAATTCTTTTTATCTGATCATCACATAGTAATTCTTTGGTTAAACAAAGTTTACGTTTTATTCTTATTGTTTTGACCGCGAAAGAGGTTCTTTGATTAAATGCCACCCTGGGCTGCTGCCCATAAAAACCATTCTTAAATTACTTGGAAAGTATCCTATCCTGAGGATTGCATTAAATACTCGAGTAATATATTTATTTCATTTATCTGTGACTTCTTTGAGCACTTTTCTGGTTATTAAGTCAAATCGTGCAGCCTTTTAAATGTTTATTTCTTTGAAAATTGTTCAATTTATTTCATTCAAATTATTTAGATAGGCTCAAAATGTTTCCGTTGCAAACGACTTCCAAATCAATCTCTTTGATCAACGTAGTAGATGTTAAATAATGTGATCTAAAGAAAATTCCCTAACGAAAATTATTCCTTTGTGGCATTGTTGCAAATGAACCGATTTGATGTACTGAATTATACGAACCAACTTATTAAATAATGGCAAAGAAGCAAACTCCCTGTTTCTGAAATAGAGGTTGATAAACTCTTACAATCAAATAATCAATGACTTATCGTATACACATAGCATACCGAAAATAGCAGCTGCTAAGAAAATATATAAAAGCTAATCCGAGAATAAGAACATTAATTTAAGACGATTTGTTTGATTGGATAGTTGGAGCATATTTAAAACAAATCTAAAATATGTTTTAATAGGTAACTTATGGTTTGTCAAGTCAAACACATTTGAAATCGTCGCCAGTTTTTGAGTCTTGATACTTTGTCTCCTTAAATTGATTTTCTGTGCCATAACATTCGAAAAACAGATGTCTGAACTAAACTTCTTACTTTATACAGGATGAGAGGAGACATTTATCTTAAACTTTCGTCTTTTTATGCATCCTCTGTACCTACATTACCGCTCATCCATCATAAAACGGATTTACTAAACTTATTTAAAGTTCAAATAAGATAATTCCGCACTACTTGCATCACGTAATTATGTGTTTTTTTTATTGTAGTCGCAAAGATAATTAAACAAAAGTTGTAAAATACAAGATATTTGTCAGAAAACTACCGTTTAAAAATAAAATACATTTTTTGTCCATTTTTAGTTTGCGGATTTGTTTTTTTTTTACAACGTAATAAAAAATTAACAAATACAAACAGTTTAATCACATTCGCATTAAAATAAGTAGGAATTGCTGATCAGCCTGTACATAACACGCTTGCATTTTTGTAATGCTTGAGTCTCCGTATAATTTATGAAAAATTGTTTACTAAATTGCTTCAGAAAATGTATTAATGCAGTAAATGCACCCACGAGAGTAGGATTGCATTAAAATGCTAATTTTGAATTAAAACGCAAGCACGGTAGATCCACGATTTATTATTTAAAAAAAAGTGCCAGCAAGATATATTAAACTAATTACCAAGATATATACGAGATAAAATATTACAATAAAATAAGTTGTTTTGTAATATTTTTATTTTACTTCGGGCAGGCGATCCATGTGGTTTATTTTGGGGTAGAAAATGTTACCCAAGAGCACAAAAATAAGTGGGAAACTAATTTGACTGAGATAAAAATTTGGGTTAGCCAATAACTTCTAACCATCTGCATCAACTTCGCTACGTCAGCAGGCTCTATGTTTGGGTTCCACCATTTATTTATTAATCATATAAGCTAGATTAGACGTGGTCTATAAAATAGTGGCAACACTGATAAAAAGTAAAATGGAAGTAATCATTGACCCACGGATTGGAGAATACCAGGGAGGGTTTAGAAAAGGAAGAAGTACCACGCACCAAATATTCACAATGAAGAAAATAGCAACAACATGTTATGAGCGCAGCATCCCACTTGCAGTACTGTTCGTCGACTTCAGAAAAGCGTATGACTCGGTAAACAGACCCAGAATGCTCCAAATGCTAAAGGAGTTCAAGATACCAGCCAAACTATGCAGATTGCTCAAAATGACATTGGAAGGGACATCTAGCAGTATTCAGATCAAGGGGGAAACAACGGAAGAATTTGAGAAAAAAACTGGGTTCAGACAGGGAAACCCTCCTCATATTCAACGTAGTTCTGGAAAAATAGTAAGAGACGGAAGACTGAACAGAGAGGGAACACTACTAAGGAAAAGTCACCAACTCATAAGTTACGCCGATGATGTAGCTATACTGATAAGAACCTTAAAAAAACTAGGAGAGAACACAAGCGAAATGACAAAAGGAGCGCAAAAAATAGAATTAAGGATTAACGAAGATAAGACCAAGCTAATGAGCACAGGACAACAAACAACAGAAGACAGGCTAGTGGTAGGGAAATTTGAGGAAGTAAATGAATTTGTGTACTTGGGGACACTTCTCACAAACAAAATGGAAGAAGAAACACATAAGCATGAGAATATTGAAAGCCAACAAAAGTGCAGGAGCCTTAAATGACCTAATAAGAGCAAAACATTTACCTATCTAGGAGCACCAAACTTCGTTTGTATAAGGCAATACTAAGACCTACAGCGATCTATGGGTGTGAGACCTGGGTACTGAACAAAAATGCAAAGGAAGCCCTAAGAAAATGGTAAAGAGAACAGATGAGGGATATATAAGAAGAACGAATGAGGAGTTATATACAATTTTCAAAGAAGCGACCATAGAGTAAAGTAATAAATGCCAGAAGAATACAATGGCTGGGACATATTGAGAGAAGGGAGTACGGCAGAATTATAAAAGAGATAGCGTGAAAAAAAAACTACATACGAAAAAAAGAGGAAGATCTAGAAGAAGATAGAGAGAAGCTGTGGGGGCATAAGAGAGAAAAACATCATAAATTGAAGGAAGAAAGCGAAAGGGAGGAGAGTGTGGAAAAACAGGTTCTGGGCCTAAACTGCCTGCGAAATAGCTTTTATATATAAATAACCTATTTATGAATCTTAAATTACATTTTATACAGAAAATCTAAATGTAAAATTGCTACTATTGTTGCAGCAGCTAGCTTGCATTATAGAGCATAAATCTTCTATTGGGAATACATGTTCTTTTACACGGCTGTTTGAAATGGTTTTCAACGTGTACTACATTATTAATAAATAAATACCTACGTATACAGTTTAATACTTCAGGGTATACATTAAACTAAAATGCACATGGGGTTTTCAGTACAGGCCTAACAGTCTTCAATGTAATTGAAAAGCGTACAATTGTCGATGTATCGTTTAAAAGCGGTTTAATGTGATATATTGTAATTTATTGCAAAATCATTCGCTTGATTAATCCACTTACAACACAGGATGTGAAATGAATACAATTCCATAAAAGCAACACATTTGTTCATAAAGGATTCATCCTGCACGCACAAAAATTGTGCCGCAAATGAACATTTTCGAATATTGTGAATACTTTCAAGTATTCCCTGTTGTATTATATAGCCTTGGAAATGTATTATACATTAGAGCTGTAAAAATGTTCTTGGCCGTTTCTGAACAAACCAAATGTAGAAATGCGTTGTTTAGGATGTCCTTAATATTTTCTGAAAATATAAAGACCATTCCAAAGCAATCGACTTTTTTCTGAACAAAATTAGAATGTTATAGCCCTACGAAAGTATCAAAAATTTTGAGGAGCTGTAAAAAGCTGTTCTTGGAGGTTTCTGAGCAAACCAAAGGTGGAAATGCGTTGTTAAGGGTGTTCTTAATCTTTTCAAAAAATATAAAGGCCATCCCAAAACAATCGACTTTTATCTGAAAAAAATTAGAAGGTTATAGTCCCAGAATTGTATTAAAAATTTTAGGGAGCTGCAAAAAATTGTTATAGCTTGTATCTGAACAAACCAAAGGTAAAAATGCGTTGCCAAGGAAGTCCTTAATCTTTTTAAAAAATATAAAGACCATCCCAAAACAATCGACTTTTTTCTGAACAAAATTAGAAGGTTATAGCCGTAGGACCTAATCAATAATTTTGAGGAGCTGTAAAAAACTGTTCTTGGCCGTTTCCAAACAAACCAAAGGTGAAAATGCGTTGCTAAGGGTGTTCTTAATCTTTTCAAAAAAATTTTAGGGAGCTGCAAAAAATTGTTATAACTTGTTTCTGAACAAACCAAAGGTAAAAATGCGTTGCCAAGGAAGTCCTTAATCTTTTTAAAAAATATAAAGACCATCCCAAAACAATCGACTTTTTTCTTCTTTTGAAAAGGCCATGTGGTTTATAAACATTTTGAACAACATTTAAGCCTTGCACGAGGCATTCCAAAAAACATAAGTGACACTGTTAATAAATGAATCAATTAAATATTTTAGCATTTTTCAAAACTGTATATTAATTAATTTGTACATTGTAAATTATGTTGATCTGTCGTTTTATAAAAACAAAGCACACCAAATTACAGTTGCTGGAGTGTTTTTTTTTTTACTATTAATATGCTAACAAATACAGGGTGTGTAAAAATTGGAGGAAGCGCTTCACGTGGCGATGTTCTTCGTAAAATTCTAAGTCGAAAATCTTAATACGAAAATGTTGTACCATGCTTCCTATGGCCTCAGGAACCAAACCAAAAAAAATTGGCAACATTGCATACATTGATTTGCGTTTGGACATATTTTTATCAGCAATTTTTACTTAGGTATTTACAATTTTTGTTCGAACTGAAAGCCTTCAGATCGTAAACATAGCTGCAAACTTTTAGGTATCGTCTAACACAAACTAGAAATAATTACGAGAAAAACAGAGATGACAGCTAATGACAATGTTGCCATATGTATTATTTTCATTCAAATCAGTGATTTACATATTTTCAACACCAATTTTTGAAAGGAAGAACACAATATCTAGGAAAAAATACTATTCGAAATTTATTTTTATTCCAAATTGCAGCTTTTTCATTTGCAAGTATTAAATAATAACGCTTATTAAAGGAATAAATTTCAAAACTTTAAGGACCTCTTGCAGACACAGCAAGCATGGTACTACATTTTTGTATTAAGATTTTCGACTTAGAATTTTACGAAGAACATCGCCACGTGAAGCGCTTCCGCCAATTTTTACACACCCTATATAGAAATTAAAAATAAATGTAAACTTTAATTTGTTATAAAAATAAAGAGTTCGTTGCTAAATATATTACGTATCTAGTTTATGGTAAATTTATTCAAAAATGTCGATTTTCAATAAATAAACGTCACAAATAACTACGTTATTTAAAGCATCGTTGGTTTTCGGATGTTTATTTTTAGATCTTCACTTCAACGGTCTGAAACGGTTTTTTTTACCTTAAAAAGTTCTTTTTACACGAGCATAGCGTTATATGTGCAAACTGACGCCTGAAATTCTATGTAAACAAGCAAAAACTCCAGGCTATTCGCATAAAGCTAACGTATCGTTTTGCATGCATTGTTTCCAACTGATAATGCCCTGCAAATATTTTTAAAAGTAATATAAATCCGATCCAATCTGAAAATCTGCTTAGATATCATTTTCTTGGATGTTGCGGGAGAATGCAGCAAACAAAATACATAAACAAGTTGAATTTTATAGTATTGCCATAATGTGGGGGGTAAAAAAACACCAACTGTTTAGTTCGTAAAAAGAAACTTTTAATTGTTTGATCAAACAGTAATGAACTCGAATTCTGGTGGAGAAATAATTTTTTGTTGCAATACGTGGTCGTTGTATAGTGTATAGTGTATAATAAGCTGTTAACAGACATCGTATGTGCCACTATCAGTTTAAGCTTTGAAAGCTTTCTAAATTAAGCATTAAAAGAGGTGGTTAGATAAAACGATAATTTAAAACAGTCAACGTTTGTAAAATAAGGTTAGTTCCTGGAGATTGTGGTTAGCGAATAACTGTTATATGTTAATTTTACCTAAATTATATTTTCACGTAATCCTATGGCATTTCTTTTGGCATAAATACAGTTAATTAAAATTAATTTACACAGAGAACTTTCCACTACGTTATAAATTATACACTTACACTCCTCTGTCCAGAAATAAGTGTTCGAATTGCGATTTTTATGAAAACTTAAAGCAATGAAACAGCTTTTTGTATATTATCAAGAGTCTACTAAGCGAAGTAACAAAAATCGTCCTGCTGGGGTAACAGAAAATAAGGTTTTTTTGGAATATTTTACCATTAGCTGTGAGATGAGTCTTGTCTCAAAAGTACAAGATGTAGTAAATAGGTACAGTTTAATTGTTATATAATTAAAACATGTAATATGTTTTATAATTTTGTAAATTATTATTATTATTTAGTCATATTAAGTCCTTCTACTGTTAGGTGTAGGACTGTTGAGTTGTGTTGTGCTGATTTTTTTCCATGCTTTTCTGCCTTGTGCTAGTTTTTTTTTGTCTTTCCATTTGATGTTTCTATCCGTTGCTGCTTTTTTAACTTCGTCTTGCCAGGTTTTTCTTGCTCTACCTCTTTTGTTTTTTCCCTGTGATCTTGTTTCATAGGCTTTTCTGGTTAACCTTTCTTCTTTCATCCTATAAATGTGACCAAACCATCCCAGCTGTCTTTCTTGTATTTTTGTTTCAACAAATTTTATCTTTTATTGTTCTCTATATGTTTTGTTTCTGCATCTATCTTTTTTTGTTTTTCCTTGGACATTCTTAGAAATCTCATTTCTGCTGCATTCACTCGGCTGCTATTTTTATTTGCGTGTCCACGTTTCACTTCCGTATAAAAGTGACGGAGTTACAACCTTTTTGACCACTTCCACTTTTGTTCGTTTTGGGACTTTTCTATTTCCAAAAAATGTTGTTCTTAAACTATTAAATATCCTTTTCACATTTCATGACCTTTCGCTTATTTTCTTGTCCATTCCTCCATTTTTCTCTATGATCACTCCTAAATATTTAAAGCTTTCTACCAGTTCCAACCTAAGCCCATTTAAAGTGATCTAAAACTTATCTAATATATTTTGTAAATTAAATTGTGTTAAATAATTTTTTTTTAACAGACCGCTAATGAACATTTAAAAATCGGGAATCGAACACTTATTTCTGGACAGAGGGAGTATTATTATCAAAGAAAGCGTTAGTTCATATTTTTGTTCTTTATGGAATTGTATTATATTCCATTGGCACCAACCAAAGGTGTTTAATTATCTGTTTTTCTGTCCTACTTTATAATTTGGTTGTGTATGTAAGTTTGTGTGTGCTAATTCTTTGTAAAACGTTGCACTTTCCAACTTTTACAGTGAATTTAAGTAAAAATATGAGTTGATTTTATATTACGAATAGATTTTTAGAAAATCGTTGAGACGTATCTATTATCGTTTCAATTTTCACCTCTTTTTTATCTTTTGTGCTCCAATATCAATGTGATATATTGTTACTCAGTTTGAGTGGTCCGTGATAAATGATTCCATGATCAGTTATGTTTGGGTCTGTCTCTGTGATAAATTGTTAATTGAGTCCTGTGATTTTTGACTTTGTGATCAATTTTCACCATGATCAATAGGTTTGTGTTCAGTCATTAGCGGAAATCCTTTTCATGAGACCTTTTCTGAAGTTTTTGACGCCCGATTTAACTAGGCTCATTAAATGAATATGAAAGGGGAGGAACAACAGTAACATCCATTGAGATATCGGTTTTGTGAGAGACTGAATTTGTGACGTAAAGATTGATGCTGTTCGATTTTAGGAAATAATAAATTTGTTTCGAAATTGTAAACTTTTCAACTCGTGAAAAATTAACGACGTCATTGTATAGCGAACTGAACAGTCGTCATACTTCAAGATGTAGAGTACTTAAGCCCAAATAAAATCGTTTTTAAAAAAGCTTGTTGTGAAAAGAAAAAGTTTTTCGTTAATACATTTCTGTAACTTTGTTCCAATTTATTATTAGTAATGAATTAATATTTTTTAAATTGTATCTATTACTTTTTTAATAATTTAAAACTTTTGCTCAATCGTTACCTGATTCGTTTTGGCTAAAACAACCTGTAAAAGTGTTTGAAACAATACGTTTATGTGCCTCAACATGGACACTGTAACCACCAATAAAAAGTTTACGAAGAGCCACGAAGAAAGGTTCCATATGTAAACGTCGAGGCGATCCAGCTCCTGGACACTACAGGATTAGTAAGAAGACTTAAAAGGGTTAAACCTTTTGAGTTAGTTTAAGCAAAAGTTAAAAGCAGAGACTGTGCGGTAGTGTGCGCGTTAATAATTAGTGTACTTATGTTATATTTAGCAAACTAAGGACTACTTTTGGGTAAACCTTAGACAAGGTTTGAACAATATTAATTTAGGCTAGAATTAAACTGCTCATTGGTCTCAAAGACCAGATTGCATTGTTATAAACTTTATGAGGGTGTAAATAAACAAACAAAAACGTGAAATTATTAAGGGCAATAGTAATTAAGGCCGAAGAACATGTTTAACACAAGCATTTATTTGAAAACTCACAGAAATATTGATCTTTAAAAAGCTATTTAAAAAATTATAGCTCATTTCTCGGTACGACTACATTATCTGCTTTTATTATCTTGAATAAATTACATGCACATATCCTATAATCTAATAAACTTACATAAACGCATGATACTAAAAGGTTTTTTTATTATTAGCCCCGTATCCTTTGATGGGTGATAAATTTGTAATATAATAATTATTGCACATGAAATTTAATGATTTAATTAACTAATGGATGATTCCTTACATCTCCTTCCAATAGAGTTCCTCGCATATTGTCCGCAATGTAAGCCTACCACAGCAGATCCTAACCTAACCGTAAGGATAGGAATCTAATCTTGTTTGATTATTTACGACATGGATCTTAGTATAATTGAAATATTAAATTTATTGCTAGATTAATATGTTTAAATACGTGACTTTTATGGTAATGAGAGACCAGGACCACTAAAATTGATACGGTTTCAGCTACTATTGAATTATAAAAGGCAATAGTCCGTAAAATTTCCCTAATTCTTAATACTGCCAGTTATTTTAAAACCAAAGTGTATAAATTAAAAAACTCGAATTAAAATAAATGCATAACGACTACGAATTCGTCCAGAAACCAAAGTTTAATTGTTTGTAGAAGTTTAATGCAACACCTGCATTAAAACTTTCAATAAAAATACAAGTCACTCGGCTAATAATGTCGCTTTATTTAAACGTTATACAAAACTATTATTTAACTTACATTACAAATGGATGTTGCATGAAGAAAGGAACCACGTCAGCAGTTTATTTGAGAGCTACAATTTATATCACTATCAGGCTTTAGGTCTGCATTTAAAGCTCATTGATAAAACAGAAGTGAAAATGGTCGACGACGTTATAAGGTCACAAAGAGTTCTGAACGAGGTAAATCTCTTTCCAGTTACCTGCACAAACTGATTTTCCGGGTCTGGTCACAAACTCCGCGTTCACACTTGCAGCCTTTTAGGAGTTCATGACCAGTGTTGCATAAAGACCATATTCATTCATCAAAAATCGCTAACCTTTGCTTCAAAATCTTTGGACTGCACGAAATACTTCAAATTTATTTGATTTTTTCTTGATTATTTTTTTCCGACAAGTATATGCAGACGTATTTTCAGGAGAATTGGGTTACTTATCCGTGTGTACGGTCTTTATGACTCAGTTACAATAGTTGCAATCAAAAATTGGAAACAAAGGAAGAATTACGTGGGAACTTTTTGAAAAAAAAATATTACTTAGAGTTGCATTTATTATATAAGTAAGTTTCACCATTCCCTTTCTGGGGAACATATTTTGAACTTCACCTGGGGCTTTTTCTAGGTTTATATTTGCCTTGGATTGAAAATGGGCCCGAATAGTGAACAAAAAGCCAAAGCATTCGCAAATCATTTAGAAAAAAACATTTCAACCATATGGAGAAAACGAGGAAGATCCTGGTTGGGAAGCAATCCTACAGTGAAATCATACTTAGAACGCCTGATATAGTAATTACTTAAATTAAAGAAAATATTAACCCGAAAAAAGCTCCTGGGTTGGTTTAATTACTGGTGAAGTGCTAAGGCATCCCCCTCCCTTGAACAATGAAGCCAATTACCCACTCAAGCGTTCTCTACTAAATATTAAATAATAATACTTACAATCACAATTAATTGTTGACTAACAAACTAGGCTTAAATAATAAAGCGACCTTAAATCATTTGGACAAGCGGCTATGAAGCAGACACTAATTTAATAAAGCCAATTGAAGCACAACACGAATATAATAGAGTTAAAGTTCGTTTAGTATTAAAGCAGTAGTTTGACCACGATAGGTCAACAATTAATTATTCAGCACGCTTCTAAATCACAGCAGACCGTATTATAAAACGACCAAAACATAACGCAATAAACAGAACCGATATATAATAAACCGGACAAAAGTCTGATGATAATTCAATTCAGAATTTATTTGTCATACGAACGTACTTGCCTGTAAGTTATTCAAGTATAACAAAGCAATAAATCACGAATACATTGACAAGGCTTATAGAATTGAGAGAGGACCAACGAACGGTCCACAAATCGTATTTGATATCAAAGCTGTGCGGAATATTAAGGTCTCTACGTCTGGTTATCGTTGAACATAACGTAAACACATATTGAAATTGCATATTAGCGGCATCGCTAATTTCGTGTCGGTACATTTGGTATTAAAGGTGGCAATGTTCATTTTGCCTAACCACAAACGGCAAAATTTGCTGTAGATATGCATGAAACACCAAACTCAACATACAAGAGCTTTGTGCTGTTTCAGCAGACATAAAGATAAAACAAAAACAACGTTAACACTCTGAACGAGTACGAAATCCTAATCAAAGAATTTTACTGAAGAAATTATTAATGAGGCGCCTTAAAGGACATCAAAGAAATAAGCAATGTTGTAAATTAATACCTGTGTATTGTATATTATATCGTCTTACACTTTAAGCTCTCGATGTAGGATAAAATGTAATATTGCAAACTTTTTTAGTACAACAGTAAGAAGTGAAATTAACTTGTGCAGTCTTTTTTAAATCATTTTTCTTTCTTTCGAAGGACCCCTTGTTAAAATGCTATCCAAAACCGTGTTAAAACCCTAGTAGCAATCCTATTTATTTATCTACTACAAGCAGCACGATAAAAGACGTACAATGAAAGAAATTCGACGAAAAAATAAGACTTTTTAAGCGACCATAAAACTTTTAAGTGCAAAAATAATTATTACACTTTGGCCAATAAAAATATATTATCAAGAAAGTAAAAAGAAAATTTACGATCAACCAACAATCCCACCAGGCACCATCTGTTACAGCATTGGTTATATAATACTTTATCGTTTCTTTCCTTGATTTCTAAATTCAGATGCAAATCTTGGAATAGTTCTATGACAGATAGGATCGTTTAAATACCTTTTTATTTTCACAATACACAATAAACATTTTTAATGCAAATAAATTTAAATGTGACGAAACTAGTAATAAGTTAAGGTGAAAAGTTTAGCAAATATCTTAGATTTAATAAGTTTAGGGTAGCCTCAGTTTTTACAATTATCTACCAATTCTCATCCAAAAAATCTACTGTTTAAAGCGAAAATAAAAACGATACTGCATTTTCAAAATACTGTTGTGGTTTAATATTTTATGTAATTTTTTTAAATTTAAAATTTGTAATATTAAGTACAGTGCCCTTTGCACAGTAATACATTGAATAAGCAATAAAATATATTAATAATATCTAGCCAAAAATGAATTGGTAATAATGCTCCATAAAGATTTTTTGAGTTTTCCTTTTAAAAAAAGAGACAGCATTGTTTTCAGCTATGTTTTAAAAAAGAAAATATTCCTTTATTGCAAGTAATAAACTATTCAAAACAATTTATATGTTTGTTACAAATCCAGCAAAATAACCATTTCCTAGGTTACATGAAAAAAACCGCTCAAAATAGGTCAGTTGGCCACATGCGGTCCTAGTTTGCTAGTTGGAGAGCATTGATTTTATAAAAGTAGATACGAAAACCTACTGATTGATAAGTTTGTCACAAACATTTACCTACTTGCAACGCGCATCAAGTATATGCAGTTTTATAAGTCTATTTTAAGTTCTCTTACATCCCTAATTCGTTTAATCTCACAAAACACATATTTTGAGAGATAGAATTGTTGTAAAAAAGGGGAAAACAAAATTTATACCAAATACTCTACCAGAAGATCGAACAAATAATTGACGCATTTGTAACCACCAGGATTTTTTTAAATTGCTGATGTTAGCAAAATTAACACCAACATAGTGTGACCTGACGACAGTTTTTTGAAACTCTTTATGAAAATTACTACGTCAATGCTCGAAAGTATATAAACGATTGAAAACAAGATAAACATAATAATAATCATTTTCTCGTGACCAAACAGCATTTTCTCTATAAACGACAAACTAAGTTAAGCAAATATGTATCGGCTAACATTAGCTGTAATTTGTCATTCTCATAGTCTAGTAACTTAACATAAAATCAATAAAGTACTAAAATGGTTGTGTATATTTTAGGCCAAATATTTAGTATGCCTAGATTTGAAAAAAAAACAACTTTAATTTAAACCTTTCCAGCCCAGCACGAGTAAAATATTTTCTTAATTTAAAATATATTCAATAACCTTAAATTAAATAAACTTTTTAGTAAATGACATCTTAAAAAAAGATAATTTCTTATTATATTATTGCTACTAATGGTTCTCCATATCGTTCTAAAAGGACAGTAAAGTATTATAATAAATGGACTTAAAAATTGATCAATTTATTGGATAACGATAAAATAAAATCGTTAGCTCTTTTAATCTTATTTATTTGAAATTTAAATTTAAAGGTTTAGGAGACGACAAAATTATCTTTGAAGCTATTTCCGACAAAGTTGTATTGCGTTATAAAAATTTAAAGTGCCTTAAAACAACCTCAAACCAACAAAGATAAAAAATATTTACTTTTCTCAGAAGCTTTCAACCAATATAAATACAAAATAAATACTTTTGATAGTTTCAATCCAAAATTACTTTCTGTCTTTCAAAAATTTTTGATTTTATGTCGAGTTCATTTATCGAGAAATGTTTACAACAAAAATACAACCAAATAATTTCTTGTTTGAAACTTATTACTCCTTTGATTTCAATATTAAAGCACACAGTTTCTTTTGAAGTTGCTTTTAATAATGGCTCGGTTCACAGACTTGTGCAAAATCAAATAGAGGTCAAATCGTCTGCAGTAATATACATAAATGGCGGATTAACTTAATCAATATTTAATCGGGTCTTATCATATTTAACACCGTTTTGCACATAATGTATTCACTCCTGATAGATTAATGTTATCGTTGCGATTGCTTGGGAATGTCATTTGCAAAACCGAGTCACACTAATATATTCTGTACCTGCAGACGTGTGTCTGTACATGTGTTCGCTACACGGTGAATGATTGCGTCTCAAACGCCCTCCTACACATGTAATAGAATTGTGAACAAGAATTTGCCCGTTTGCGGTGGACAATTATTTACCAGGATTAATTTATAAGTACCTTACATACATTTAGTGTTGAACTACCTACTATAACATTTATAAAGTACTAATAATATTTTTACGTTTCTGTTGTACAGCTTTTTCCTTCATTGTTATTAGAGAAAATTTAGTAAATTAAGTTCAAAAACTAAGAATAACTATTAACTACTTAGCTACTTTCCATGGCTAAACAAATATTTTAAGAGTTGGTTGAATAAGACAGACTAAACAAACTTACGTTGAAAATATACTTTAATTTTAAATTTCCCACAATAGTTTACAAGTCAATGCTATTATTCGATTATGCATATCGTGAATATTATTTCCTTAATCAATTATTTATCCCCATTTCTAATGTGGCCGCTATGATTATACAAGAATTAATTTGCTTATTTCGCAAATTTTATAGCACAAGTCTCTGTCTAAATTAATTACCTCACTTTTATTTGTCTTTTATTTGTTTTTCAAGATCAACTTATATTTTATTCTCATGCTTTAGCTAATCAATAGTTCAAGATCAGTCGGCCGTCTATCAATTAAGTGTTACCATGTTCTGAAAGTCCAACTCTGTTCAATTCTCTGAAACTTTCCAGAATTAACTAGTTACTTAATTTCATTCTTTAGTCTGTTTATTTTTGTTTTGAGAGAAGCTGTTTCGTTTAGCAATCGATTCAGTAAATGAAGCATCAATTTTTAACCAGAGAACCTATGATTATTGCATGAGTAAGACATAAACTAACATTAACATACGTATTATTTATAGATTCCACGTTCGATATTTTACCCACTTTATAAGTTATTAACGCCTATACGCAGTGTGACAATTAAGTAACTGGACTGATTGTTATTTGTTGTTAATGCTGGACTGTTTTGTTGATTAATTGTGGGAGTACTACCTATAATATATTATCACCTATAAATAACGTCACATTATTTGAGTGTTTGGAGCTTCACATGAATTTGTAGCATTCATAGTTTTTATTATAAAGCCTAGATGCGTGATTAAGTTTCGTATTTAATTTTTACCACTATATCACAAATGTTGAGGGATCGAATAGAGTAAGTATTTTCGGGTTATTTGTGGTTTACCTAAACACACCAAACCTGGCGAATTTTGAGGGGAAAAATGTATACAATAAAAATTATTTTCTTACAAATTGAAATTCATGCAGAGTTGGTTACCAAAGTATTTTTCATTATCAGCACCCCCGAAAAATGCTTTAATTTTTCATCAACGTTCGTGTATTTCAAAATCCACTCTCCAAAAATATAACTTTTTATGGACATTGGTGTGCATATGTGAAGGACACATGAAATATTCACATTTCATCCTGTTCTAAGAAATAAGTAAATACTTCACGAACAGCATCAGTCTGTACCACTTTGGATGGATTTTATCTTTCCTGGTCTGAACTTTTCGTTAATTAATATCTTTTTTAAACTGTTTCAGAATGCAATCCAATTTTCAAAAGAAACATAATCGCCTGCATTTCAGTATTTACTCACAAATTATATTAGAATTATAGGTCATTACACAAGCATACTACCACCAAACGTGAAACATAAATTTTTCTACTTTACTTTGCGCAAAACTTAATTAATTAGACTTACACAATTCCCATACTCAACAGCATATTTACCTACAAGCATTAGAAAAAGATATACACTTGTGTATTATTCCGGCAAACTTTAATTACAAATTCAACAACATTATCTTTCGTATAACTAGAATATTTGCGTTGTATTACGCTGCATTTATGTAATTATCCTTGTTTTGTGTAATTCAATTATAAATTATTATATATTACGAATGGAACTTAAAAAAAAAACAATACTTTAGCTTTAATAATTAATATATTATTTTAATTGAGGCCCCCTTTCAGCTAAAAAGATTTATAAGACAATAAGAGTTTCTAATAGTATTTTCCTGTGCAAAAATGCAATTAAAAACTCTTAAAAATTGTTTGTTTTGCTGTAGGTACGTTTTACCTTGTGAAGTATTAAAAATTTACATCTCATAGGAATTATCTGAAAGTAACTTACTGTTAGCTATGTAACTAAATTCACATTCGTTAAAACGTTATTTATAACATGTGTCCAATAATCTAGTTCAGAATCTTGGAAATTGAATTCCAGTGTCGAAAATTGATAAATCTACATTGCCTTACTTCAGGGCATAATATTTCCATAAATTTAAATGTTAAGACTGAATGGTAACTGATTGATCGCAGAACTAAATTAGAATAAAATTAGGCTGCATGAGTTTAAGAATTGTTTGGCCTCAGTTCATTCAAGTTACGATCAAACCATGTATAGTAAACGTTTAAACAATACAGTGTGTGCAAGTTGTTCTGAACAACATGGGAATCTCGTAAACGGTAAGAGATACAGAGCTGGTAAAATGGGCCAATGGGACACCTGCAATAGCTTTTTCTTTCTTTTTTTTAACTTAATAGCTTTAAAAATTAATACTAAATTTAGATTTTTTGATTTTTATGATATCTGGGAATAGTAAAAACCATAGTTTTTGCACTTAAAAAAAAACTAGATTTTTTTTGAATTTATGGCTTTATAATGACTATTAATATTTAAACCTTGTCCGTATCAGTTTAAAACAGCTCTATACCTGCTACAGCGCTGAGGTGCATTCACTTTTTTATATTGGCACTATCTTGATTTTTATTTCGTTGATTAAACCCCCTGAGGCATTCCTTGATATCAAGATTTTCCATGCGAGGTAGTGTTTTCCGCTGCCGTCATTACAGTTTAAAAAAAATCGTTACGCCCTGTTTACTTCTGCCTTTTACCCGAGAAATGTTTTCTAGTTTTAGTGTTACAACTTAACGGTGCAATAATTTTATTGTGTGTATTTACCTTTTCAGCTTAGTAAACGGTTTTTCACAACGTAAATTTAACAAAATAAGAAAACTCCGACCTGCCCGCGGCATGAAACCTGTTAAATCGCCTGCGAAATTAGGTCTACATTTGAATTTAAATTTTAATAGTAAGGAAATTTTGCTTTGTTGAATTAATTGTTGAAGTTTCTTACAAACAAAATATTGGATCGTTTTCAAAATAATTTTGTTGTTGTAGATAAGCTTGATAAGCATCTCCTGAAAATATCAAGTCAATATCTTAAGCGGTTGAAAAATTATTCGAGAATATGTGTCTGAAAAGGAGGTTAATAGTAGGTAAGGAAATTTTGCTTTGTTGAATTAATTGTTGAAGTTTCTTACAAACAAAATATTGGATCGTTTCCAAAATTATTTTTTCGTTGTAGATAAGCATGATAAACATATCCTAAAAATTTCAAGTCAATATCTTAAGCGGTTGAAAAATTATTCGAGAATACGTGTCTCGAAGGTAGGTTAATAGAAAGTACCTAAGGAAATTTTGCTTTGTTGACCTAATTGTTGAAGTTTCTTACAAACAAAATATTGGATCGTTTCCAAAATCATTTTTTCGTTGTAGATAAGCATGATAAACATATCCTGAAAATTGCAAGTCAATATCTTAAGCAGTTGAAAAATTATTCGAGAATATGTGTTGTCTCGAAAGGAGGTTAACAGTAAAGAAATTTTGCTTCCTTGAGTTAATTGTTGAAGTTTCTCAAAAACAAAATATTGGATCGTTTCCAAAATTATTTTTTCGTTGTAGATAAGCATAATAAACATATCCTGAAAATTGCAAGTCAATATCTTAAGCAGTTGAAAAATTATTCGAGAATATGTGTTGTCTCGAAAGGAGGTTAATAGTAAAGAAATTTTGCTTCCTTGAGTTAATTGTTGAAGTTTCTAACAAACAAAATATTGGATCGTTTCCAAAATTATTTTTTCGTTGTAGATAAGCATAATAAACATATCCTGAAAATTGCAAGTCAATATCTTAAGCGGTTGAAAAATTATTCGAGAATATGTGTCTGAAAAGGAGGTTAATAGTAAGGAAATTTTGTTTTGTTGAACTAATTGTTGAAGTTTCTTACAAACAAAATATTGGATCGTTTCCAAAATTATTTTTTCGTTGTAGATAAGCATAATAAACATATCCTGAAAATTGCAAGTCAATATCTTAAGCGGTTGAAAAATTATTCGAGAATATGTGTCTGAAAAGGAGGTTAATAGTAGGTTATGACATTTTGCTTTGTTGACCTAATTGTTGAAGTTTCTTACAAACAAAATATTGGATCTTTTCCAAAATCATTTTGTTGTTGTAGATAAGCATAATAAACATATCCTGAAAATTGCAAGTCAATATCTTAAGCAGTTGAAAAATTATTCGAGAATATGTGTCTCGAAGGTAGGTTAATAGTACCTAAGGAAATTTTGCTTTGTTGACCTAATTGTTGAAGTATCTTACAAACAAAATATTGGATCGTTTCCAAAATCATTTTGTCGTTGTAGATAAGCATAACAAACATATCCTAAAAATTGCAAGTCAATATCTTAAGCGGTTTAAAAATTATTCGAGAATATGTGTTGTCTCGAAAGGAGGTTAACAGTAAATAAATTTTGCTTCGTTGAGTTAATTGTTGAAGTTTCTCACAAACAAAATATTGGATCGTTTCCAAAATTATTTTTTCGTTGTAGATAAGCATAATAAACATATCCTGAAAATTGCAAGTCAATATCTTAAGCGGTTGAAAAATTATTCGAGAATATGTGTCTCGAAAGGAGGTTAATAGTACCTAAGGAAATTTTGCTTTGTTGACCTAATTGTTGAAGTATCTTACAAACAAAATATTGGATCGTTTCCAAAATCATTTTGTCGTTGTAGATAAGCATAACAAACATATCCTAAAAATTGCAAGTCAATATCTTAAGCGGTTTAAAAATTATTCGAGAATATGTGTTGTCTCGAAAGGAGGTTAACAGTAAATAAATTTTGCTTCGTTGAGTTAATTGTTGAAGTTTCTCACAAACAAAATATTGGATCGTTTCCAAAATTATTTTTTCGTTGTAGATAAGCATAATAAACATATCCTGAAAATTGCAAGTCAATATCTTAAGCGGTTGAAAAATTATTCGAGAATATGTGTCTGAAAAGGAGGTTAATAGTAAGGAAATTTTGTTTTGTTGAACTAATTGTTGAAGTTTCTTACAAACAAAATATTGGATCGTTTCCAAAATTATTTTTTCGTTGTAGATAAGCATAATAAACATATCCTGAAAATTGCAAGTCAATATCTTAAGCGGTTGAAAAATTATTCGAGAATATGTGTCTGAAAAGGAGGTTAATAGTAGGTTATGACATTTTGCTTTGTTGACCTAATTGTTGAAGTATCTTACAAACAAAATATTGGATCGTTTCCAAAATTATTTTGTCGTTGTAGATAAGCATAACAAACATATCCTAAAAATTGCAAGTCAATATCTTAAGCGATTTAAAAATTATTCGAGAATATGTGTTGTCTCGAAAGGAGGTTAACAGTAAATAAATTTTGCTTCGTTGAGTTAATTGTTGAAGTTTCTCACAAACAAAATATTGGATCGTTTCCAAAATTATTTTTTCGTTGTAGATAAGCATAATAAACATATCCTGAAAATTGCAAGTCAATATCTTAAGCGGTTGAAAAATTATTCGAGAATATGTGTCTCGAAGGTAGAGAAATGTTTTCTAGTTTTAGTGTTACCACTTAACGGTGCAATAATTTTATTGTGTGTATTTACCTTTTCAGCTTAGTAAACGGTTTTTCACAACGTAAATTTAACAAAATAAGAAAACTCCGACCTGCCCGCGGCATGAAACCTGTTAAATCGCCTGCGAAATTAGGTCTACATTTGAATTTAAATTTTAATAGTAAGGAAATTTTGCTTTGTTGAATTAATTGTTGAAGTTTCTTACAAACAAAATATTGGATCGTTTTCAAAATAATTTTGTTGTTGTAGATAAGCATGATAAGCATCTCCTGAAAATATCAAGTCAATATCTTAAGCGGTTGAAAAATTATTCGAGAATATGTGTCTGAAAAGGAGGTTAATAGTAGGTAAGGAAATTTTGCTTTGTTGAATTAATTGTTGAAGTTTCTTACAAACAAAATATTGGATCGTTTCCAAAATTATTTTTTCGTTGTAGATAAGCATGATAAACATATCCTAAAAATTTCAAGTCAATATGTTAAGCGGTTGAAAAATTATTCGAGAATACGTGTCTCGAAGGTAGGTTAATAGAAGGTACCTAAGGAAATTTTGCTTTGTTGACCTAATTGTTAAAGTTTCTTACAAACAAAATATTGGATCGTTTCCAAAATCATTTTTTCGTTGTAGATAAGCATGATAAACATATCCTGAAAATTGCAAGTCAATATCTTAAGCAGTTGAAAAATTATTCGAGAATATGTGTTGTCTCGAAAGGAGGTTAATAGTAAAGAAATTTTGCTTCCTTGAGTTAATTGTTGAAGTTTCTCAAAAACAAAATATTGGATCGTTTCCAAAATTATTTTTTCGTTGTAGATAAGCATAATAAACATATCCTGAAAATTGCAAGTCAATATCTTAAGCAGTTGAAAAATTATTCGAGAATATGTGTTGTCTCGAAAGGAGGTTAATAGTAAAGAAATTTTGCTTCCTTGAGTTAATTGTTGAAGTTTCTAACAAACAAAATATTGGATCGTTTCCAAAATCATTTTTTCGTTGTAGATAAGCATAATAAACATATCCTGAAAATTGCAAGTCAATATCTTAAGCGGTTGAAAAATTATTCGAGAATATGTGTCTGAAAAGGAGGTTAATAGTAAGGAAATTTTGTTTTGTTGAACTAATTGTTGAAGTTTCTTACAAACAAAATATTGGATCGTTTCCAAAATTATTTTTTCGTTGTAGATAAGCATAATAAACATATCCTGAAAATTGCAAGTCAATATCTTAAGCGGTTGAAAAATTATTCGAGAATATGTGTCTGAAAAGGAGGTTAATAGTAGGTTATGACATTTTGCTTTGTTGACCTAATTGTTGAAGTTTCTTACAAACAAAATATTGGATCTTTTCCAAAATCATTTTGTTGTTGTAGATAAGCATAATAAACATATCCTGAAAATTGCAAGTCAATATCTTAAGCAGTTGAAAAATTATTCGAGAATATGTGTCTCGAAGGTAGGTTAATAGTACCTAAGGAAATTTTGCTTTGTTGACCTAATTGTTGAAGTATCTTACAAACAAAATATTGGATCGTTTCCAAAATCATTTTGTCGTTGTAGATAAGCATAACAAACATATCCTAAAAATTGCAAGTCAATATCTTAAGCGGTTTAAAAATTATTCGAGAATATGTGTTGTCTCGAAAGGAGGTTAACAGTAAATAAATTTTGCTTCGTTGAGTTAATTGTTGAAGTTTCTCACAAACAAAATATTGGATCGTTTCCAAAATTATTTTTTCGTTGTAGATAAGCATAATAAACATATCCTGAAAATTGCAAGTCAATATCTTAAGCGGTTGAAAAATTATTCGAGAATATGTGTCTGAAAAGGAGGTTAATAGTAAGGAAATTTTGTTTTGGTGAACTAATTGTTGAAGTTTCTTACAAACAAAATATTGGATCGTTTCCAAAATTATTTTTTCGTTGTAGATAAGCATAATAAACATATCCTGAAAATTGCAAGTCAATATCTTAAGCGGTTGAAAAATTATTCGAGAATATGTGTCTGAAAAGGAGGTTAATAGTAGGTTATGACATTTTGCTTTGTTGACCTAATTGTTGAAGTATCTTACAAACAAAATATTGGATCGTTTCCAAAATCATTTTGTCGTTGTAGATAAGCATAACAAACATATCCTAAAAATTGCAAGTCAATATCTTAAGCGATTTAAAAATTATTCGAGAATATGTGTTGTCTCGAAAGGAGGTTAACAGTAAATAAATTTTGCTTCGTTGAGTTAATTGTTGAAGTTTCTCACAAACAAAATATTGGATCGTTTCCAAAATTATTTTTTCGTTGTAGATAAGCATAATAAACATATCCTGAAAATTGCAAGTCAATATCTTAAGCGGTTGAAAAATTATTCGAGAATATGTGTCTCGAAGGTAGAGAAATGTTTTCTAGTTTTAGTGTTACCACTTAACGGTGCAATAATTTTATTGTGTGTATTTACCTTTTCAGCTTAGTAAACGGTTTTTCACAACGTAAATTTAACAAAATAAGAAAACTCCGACCTGCCCGCGGCATGAAACCTGTTAAATCGCCTGCGAAATTAGGTCTACATTTGAATTTAAATTTTAATAGTAAGGAAATTTTGCTTTGTTGAATTAATTGTTGAAGTTTCTTACAAACAAAATATTGGATCGTTTTCAAAATAATTTTGTTGTTGTAGATAAGCATGATAAGCATCTCCTGAAAATATCAAGTCAATATCTTAAGCGGTTGATAAATTATTCGAGAATATGTGTCTGAAAAGGAGGTTAATAGTAGGTAAGGAAATTTTGCTTTGTTGAATTAATTGTTGAAGTTTCTTACAAACAAAATATTGGATCGTTTCCAAAATTATTTTTTCGTTGTAGATAAGCATGATAAACATATCCTAAAAATTTCAAGTCAATATGTTAAGCGGTTGAAAAATTATTCGAGAATACGTGTCTCGAAGGTAGGTTAATAGAAGGCACCTAAGGAAATTTTGCTTTGTTGACCTAATTGTTAAAGTTTCTTACAAACAAAATATTGGATCGTTTCCAAAATCATTTTTTCGTTGTAGATAAGCATGATAAACATATCCTGAAAATTGCAAGTCAATATCTTAAGCAGTTGAAAAATTATTCGAGAATATGTGTTGTCTCGAAAGGAGGTTAATAGTAAAGAAATTTTGCTTCCTTGAGTTAATTGTTGAAGTTTCTCAAAAACAAAATATTGGATCGTTTCCAAAATTATTTTTTCGTTGTAGATAAGCATAATAAACATATCCTGAAAATTGCAAGTCAATATCTTAAGCAGTTGAAAAATTATTCGAGAATATGTGTTGTCTCGAAAGGAGGTTAATAGTAAAGAAATTTTGCTTCCTTGAGTTAATTGTTGAAGTTTCTAACAAACAAAATATTGGATCGTTTCCAAAATTATTTTTTCGTTGTAGATAAGCATAATAAACATATCCTGAAAATTGCAAGTCAATATCTTAAGCGGTTGAAAAATTATTCGAGAATATGTGTCTGAAAAGGAGGTTAATAGTAAGGAAATTTTGTTTTGTTGAACTAATTGTTGAAGTTTCTTACAAACAAAATATTGGATCGTTTCCAAAATTATTTTTTCGTTGTAGATAAGCATAATAAACATATCCTGAAAATTGCAAGTCAATATCTTAAGCGGTTGAAAAATTATTCGAGAATATGTGTCTGAAAAGGAGGTTAATAGTAGGTTATGACATTTTGCTTTGTTGACCTAATTGTTGAAGTTTCTTACAAACAAAATATTGGATCTTTTCCAAAATCATTTTGTTGTTGTAGATAAGCATAATAAACATATCCTGAAAATTGCAAGTCAATATCTTAAGCAGTTGAAAAATTATTCGAGAATATGTGTCTCGAAGGTAGGTTAATAGTACCTAAGGAAATTTTGCTTTGTTGACCTAATTGTTGAAGTATCTTACAAACAAAATATTGGATCGTTTCCAAAATCATTTTGTCGTTGTAGATAAGCAAAACAAACATATCCTAAAAATTGCAAGTCAATATCTTAAGCGGTTTAAAAATTATTCGAGAATATGTGTTGTCTCGAAAGGAGGTTAACAGTAAATAAATTTTGCTTCGTTGAGTTAATTGTTGAAGTTTCTCACAAACAAAATATTGGATCGTTTCCAAAATTATTTTTTCGTTGTAGATAAGCATAATAAACATATCCTGAAAATTGCAAGTCAATATCTTAAGCGGTTGAAAAATTATTCGAGAATATGTGTCTCGAAAGGAGGTTAATAGTACCTAAGGAAATTTTGTTTTGTTGACTTAATTATAGTTTCTTACAAACAAAATATTGGATCGTTTCCAAAATTATTTTTTCGTTGTAGATAAGCATGATAAACATATCCTGAAAACTTCAAGTCAATATCTTAAGCGGTTGAAAAATTATTCGAGAATATGTGTCTGAAAAGGAGGTTAATAGTAAGGAAATTTTGTTTTGTTGAACTAATTGTTGAAGTTTCTTACAAACAAAATATTGGATCGTTTCCATAATTATTTTTTCGTTGTAGATAAGCATAATAAACATATCCTGAAAATTGCAAGTCAATATCTTAAGCGGTTGAAAAATTATTCCAGAATATGTGTCTGAAAAGGAGGTTAATAGTAGGTTATGACATTTTGCTTTGTTGACCTAATTGTTGAAGTTTCTTACAAACAAAATATTGGATCTTTTCCAAAATCATTTTTTTGTTGTAGATAAGCATAATAAACATATCCTGAAAATTGCAAGTCAATATCTTAAACAGTTGAAAAATTATTCGAGAATATGTGTCTCGAAGGTAGGTTAATAGTACCTAAGGAAATTTTGCTTTGTTGACCTAATTGTTGAAGTATCTTACAAACAAAATATTGGATCGTTACCAAAATCATTTTGTCGTTGTAGATAAGCATAACAAACATATCCTAAAAATTGCAAGTCAATATCTTAAGCGGTTTAAAAATTATTCGAGAATATGTGTTGTCTCGAAAGGAGGTTAATAGTAAAGAAATTTTGCTTCGTTGAGTTAATTGTTGAAGTTTCTCACAAACAAAATATTGGATCGTTTCCAAAATCGTTTTTTCGTTGTAGATAAGCATAATAAACATATCCTGAAAATTGCAAGTCAATATCTTAAGCGGTTGAAAAATTATTCGAGAATATGTGTCTCGAAAGGAGGTTAATAGTACCTAAGGAAATTTTGCTTTGTTGACCTAATTGTTGAAGTTTCTTACAAACAAAATATTGGATCGTTTCCAAAATCATTTTGTCGTTGTAGATAATTATAATAAACATATCCTAAAAATTGCAAGTCATTATCTTAAGCGGTTGAAAATTTATTCGAGAATATGTGTTGTCTCGAAAGGAGGTTAATAGTAAAGAAATTTTGCTTCCTTGATTTAATTGTTAAAGTTTCTCACAAACAAAATATTGGATCGTTTCCAAAATTATTTTTTCGTTGTAGATAAGCATAATAAACATATCCTGAAAATTGCAAGTCAATATCTTAAGCGGTTGAAAAATTATTCGAGAATATGTGTCTGAAAAGGAGGTTAATAGTAGATTATGACATTTTGCTTTGTTGACCTAATTGTTGAAGTTTCTTACAAACAAAATATTGGATCTTTTCCAAAATCATTTTTTTGTTGTAGATAAGCATAATAAACATATCCTGAAAATTGCAAGTCAATATCTTAAGCGGTTGAAAAATTATTCGAGAATATGTGTCTGAAAAGGAGGTTAATAGTAGGTTATGACATTTTGCTTTGTTGACTTAATTGTTGAAGTTTCTTACAAACAAAATATTGGATCTTTTCCAAAATGATTTTTTTGTTGTAGATAAGCATAATAAACATATCCTGAAAATTGCAAGTCAATATCTTAAGCAGTTGAAAAATTATTCGAGAATATGTGTCTCGAAGGTAGGTTAATAGTACCTAAGGAAATTTTGCTTTGTTGACCTAATTGTTGAAGTATCTTACAAACAAAATATTGGATCGTTTCCAAAATCATTTTGTCGTTGTAGATAAGCATAACAAACATCCTAAAAATTGCAAGTAAATATCTTAAGCGGTTTAAAAATTATTCGAGAATATGTGTTGTCTCGAAAGGAGGTTAATAGTAAAGAAATTTTGCTTCGTTGAGTTAATTGTTGAAGTTTCTCACAAACAAAATATTGGATCGTTTCCAAAATTATTTTTTCGTTGTAGATAAGCATAATAAACATATCCTGAAAATTGCAAGTCAATATCTTAAGCGGTTGAAAAATTATTCGAGAATATGTGTCTGAAAAGGAGGTTAATAGTAGATTATGACATTTTGCTTTGTTGACCTAATTGTTGAAGTTTCTTACAAACAAAATATTGGATCTTTTCCAAAATCATTTTTTTGTTGTAGATAAGCATAATAAACATATCCTGAAAATTGCAAGTCAATATCTTAAGCGGTTGAAAAATTATTCGAGAATATGTGTCTGAAAAGGAGGTTAATAGTAGGTTATGACATTTTGCTTTGTTGACTTAATTGTTGAAGTTTCTTACAAACAAAATATTGGATCTTTTCCAAAATGATTTTTTTGTTGTAGATAAGCATAATAAACATATCCTGAAAATTGCAAGTCAATATCTTAAGCAGTTGAAAAATTATTCGAGAATATGTGTCTCGAAGGTAGGTTAATAGTACCTAAGGAAATTTTGCTTTGTTGACCTAATTGTTGAAGTATCTTACAAACAAAATATTGGATCGTTTCCAAAATCATTTTGTCGTTGTAGATAAGCATAACAAACATCCTAAAAATTGCAAGTAAATATCTTAAGCGGTTTAAAAATTATTCGAGAATATGTGTTGTCTCGAAAGGAGGTTAATAGTAAAGAAATTTTGCTTCGTTGAGTTAATTGTTGAAGTTTCTCACAAACAAAATATTGGATCGTTTCCAAAATTATTTTTTCGTTGTAGATAAGCATAATAAACATATCCTGAAAATTGCAAGTCAATATCTTAAGCGGTTGAAAAATTATTCGAGAATATGTGTCTCGAAAGGAGGTTAATAGTACCTAAGGAAATTTTGCTTTGTTGACTTAATTATAGTATCTTACAAACAAAATATTGGATCGTTTCCAAAATTATTTTTTCGTTGTAGATAAGCATGATAAACATATCCTGAAAATTTCAAGTCAATATCTTAAGCGGTTGAAAAATTATTCGAGAATATGTGTCTCGAAGGTAGAGAAATGTTTTCTAGTTTTAGTGTTACAACTTAACGGTGCAATAATTTTATTGTGTGTATTTACCTTTTCAGCTTAGTAAACGGTTTTTCACAACGTAAATTTAACAAAATAAGAAAACTCCGACCTGCCCGCGGCATGAAACCTGTTAAATCGCCTGCGAAATTAGGTCTACATTTGAATTTAAATTTTAATAGTAAGGAAATTTTGCTTTGTTGAATTAATTGTTGAAGTTTCTTACAAACAAAATATTGGATCGTTTTCAAAATAATTTTGTTGTTGTAGATAAGCATGATAAGCATCTCCTTAAAATATCAAGTCAATATCTTAAGCGGTTGAAAAATTATTCGAGAATATGTGTCTGAAAAGGAGGTTAATAGTAGGTAAGGAAATTTTGCTTTGTTGAATTAATTGTTGAAGTTTCTTACAAACAAAATATTGGATCGTTTCCAAAATCATTTTTTTGTTGTAGATAAGCATAATAAACATATCCTGAAAATAGCAAGTCAATATCTTAAGCAGTTGAAAAATTATTCGAGAATATGTGTCTCGAAGGTAGGTTAATAGTACCTAGGGAAATTTTGCTTTGTTGACCTAATTGTTGAAGTTTCTTACAAACAAAATATTGGATCGTTTCCAAAATCATTTTGTCGTTGTAGATAAGCATAATAAACATATCCTAAAAATTGCAAGTCAATATCTTAAGCGGTTGAAAAATTATTCGAGAAGGTGTCTTGAAAGGAGGTTAATAGTAAGGAAATTTTGTTTTGTTGAACTAATTGTTGAAGTTTCTTACAAACAAAATATTGGATCGTTTCCAAAATCATTTTGTCGTTGTAGATAATTATAATAAACATATCATAAAAATTGCAAGTCAATATCTTAAGCGGTTGAAAATTTATTCGAGAATATGTGTTGTCTCGAAAGGAGGTTAATAGTAAAGAAATTTTGCTTCCTTGATTTAATTGTTGAAGTTTCTCACAAAAAAAATATTGGATCGTTTCCAAAATTATTTTTTCGTTGTAGATAAGCATAATAAACATATCCTGAAAATTGCAAGTCAATATCTTAAGCGGTTGAAAAATTATTCGAGAATATGTGTCTGAAAAGGAGGTTAATAGTAGATTATGACATTTTGCTTTGTTGACCTAATTGTTGAAGTTTCTTACAAACAAAATATTGGATCTTTTCCAAAATCATTTTTTTGTTGTAGATAAGCATAATAAACATATCCTGAAAATTGCAAGTCAATATCTTAAGCAGTTGAAAAATTATTCGAGAATATGTGTCTCGAAGGTAGGTTAATAGTACCTAAGGAAATTTTGCTTTGTTGACCTAATTGTTGAAGTATCTTACAAACAAAATATTGGATCGTTTCCAAAATCATTTTGGTGTTGTAGATAAGCATAATAAACATATCCTAAAAATTGCAAGTCAATATCTTAAGCGGTTGAAAAATTATTCGAGAAGGTGTCTCGAAAGGAGGTTAATAGTAAGGAAATTTTGTTTTGTTGAACTAATTGTTGAAGTTTCTTACAAACAAAATATTGGATCGTTTCCAAAATCATTTTTTCGTTGTAGATAATTATAATAAACATATCCTAAAAATTGCAAGTCAATATCTTAAGCGGTTGAAAATTTATTCGAGAATATGTGTTGTCTCGAAAGGAGGTTAATAGTAAAGAAATTTTGCTTCCTTGATTTAATTGTTGAAGTTTCTCACAAACAAAATATTGGATCGTTTCCAAAATTATTTTGTTGTTGTAGATAAGCATAATAAACATATCCTGAAAATTACAAGTCAATATCTTAAGCGGTTGAAAAATTATTCGAGAATAAGTGTGGTCTCGAAAGGAGGTTAATAGTAAGGAAATTTTGTTTTGTTGAACTAATTGTTGAAGTTTCTTACAAACAAAATATTGAATTGTTTCCAAAATCATTTTTTCGTTGTAGATAAGCATAATAAACATATCCTGAAAATAGCAAGTCAATATCTTAAGCGGTTGAAAAATTATTCGAGAATATGTGTCTGAAAAGGAGGTTAATAGTAAGGAAATTTTGTTTTGTTGAACTAATTGTTGAAGTTTCTTACAAACAAAATATTGGATCGTTTCCATAATTATTTTTTCGTTATAGATAAGCATAATAAACATATCCTGAAAATTGCAAGTCAATATCTTAAGCGGTTGAAAAATTATTCGAGAATATGTGTCTGAAAAGGAGGTTAATAGTAGATTATGACATTTTGCTTTGTTGACCTAATTGTTGAAGTTTCTTACAAACAAAATATTGGATCTTTTCCAAAATCATTTTTTTGTTGTAGATAAGCATAATAAACATATCCTGAAAATTGCAAGTCAATATCTTAAGCAGTTGAAAAATTATTCGAGAATATGTGTCTCGAAGGTAGGTTAATAGTACCTAAGGAAATTTTGCTTTGTTGACCTAATTGTTGAAGTATCTTACAAACAAAATATTGGATCGTTTCCAAAATCATTTTGTCGTTGTAGATAAGCATAACAAACATATCCTAAAAATTGCAAGTCAATATCTTAAGCGGTTTAAAAATTATTCGAGAATATGTGTTGTCTCGAAAGGAGGTTAATAGTAAAGAAATTTTGCTTCGTTGAGTTAATTGTTGAAGTTTCTCACAAACAAAATATTGGATCGTTTCCAAAATTATTTTTTCGTTGTAGATAAGCATAATAAACATATCCTGAAAATTGCAAGTCAATATCTTAAGCGGTTGAAAAATTATTCGAGAATATGTGTCTCGAAAGGAGGTTAATAGTACCTAAGGAAATTTTGCTTTGTTGACTTAATTATAGTTTCTTACAAACAAAATATTGGATCGTTTCCAAAATTATTTTTTCGTTGTAGATAAGCATGATAAACATATCCTGAAAATTTCAAGTCAATATCTTAAGCGGTTGAAAAATTATTCGAGAATATGTGTCTGAAAAGGAGGTTAATAGTAGGTAAGGAAATTTTGCTTTGTTGAATTAATTGTTGAAGTTTCTTACAAACAAAATATTGGATCGTTTCCAAAATCATTTTTTTGTTGAAGATAAGCATAATAAACTTATCCTGAAAATTGCAAGTCAATATCTTAAGCAGTTGAAAAATTATTCGAGAATATGTGTCTCGAAGGTAGGTTAATAGTACCTAAGGAAATTTTGCTTTGTTGACCTAATTGTTGAAGTTTCTTACAAACAAAATATTGGATCTTTTCCAAAATCATTTTGTCGTTGTAGATAAGCATAATAAACATATCCTAAAAATTGCAAGTCAATATCTTAAGCGGTTGAAAAATTATTCGAGAAGTTGTCTCGAAAGGAGGTTAATAGTAAGGAAATTTTGTTTTGTTGAACTAATTGTTGAAGTTTCTTACAAACAAAATATTGGATCGTTTCCAAAATCATTTTGTCGTTGTAGATAATTATAATAAACATATCCTAAAAATTGCAAGTCAATATCTTAAGCGGTTGAAAATTTATTCGAGAATATGTGTTGTCCCGAAAGGAGGTTAATAGTAAAGAAATTTTGCTTCCTTGATTTAATTGTTGAAGTTTCTTACAAACAAAATATTGGATCGTTTCCAAAATTATTTTTTCGTTGTAGATAAGCATAATAAACATATCCTGAAAATTGCAAGTCAATATCTTAAGCGGTTGAAAAATTATTCGAGAATATGTGTCTGAAAAGGAGGTTAATAGTAGGTTATGACATTTTGCTTTGTTGACCTAATTGTTGAAGTTTCTTACAAACAAAATATTGGATCTTTTCCAAAATCATTTTTTTGTTGTAGATAAGTATAATAAACATATCCTGAAAATTGCAAGTCAATATCTTAAGCAGTTGAAAAATTATTCGAGAATATGTGTCTCGAAGGTAGGTTAATAGTACCTAAGGAAATTTTGCTTTGTTGACCTAATTGTTGAAGTATCTTACAAACAAAATATTGGATCGTTACCAAAATCATTTTGTCGTTGTAGATAAGCATAACAAACATATCCTAAAAATTGCAAGTCAATATCTTAAGCGGTTTAAAATTTATTCGAGAATATGTGTTGTCTCGAAAGGAGGTTAATAGTAAAGAAATTTTGCTTCGTTGAGTTAATTGTTGAAGTTTCTCACAAACAAAATATTGGATCGTTTCCAAAATCATTTTTTCGTTGTAGATAAGCATAATAAACATATCCTGAAAATTGCAAGTCAATATCTTAAGCGGTTGAAAAATTATTCGAGAATATGTGTCTCAAAAGGAGGTTAATAGTACCTAAGGAAATTTTGCTTTGTTGACCTAATTGTTGAAGTTTCTTACAAACAAAATATTGGATCGTTTCCAAAATCATTTTGTCGTTGTAGATAATTATAATAAACATATCCTAAAAATTGCAAGTCATTATCTTAAGCGGTTGAAAATTTATTCGAGAATATGTGTTGTCTCGAAAGGAGGTTAATAGTAAAGAAATTTTGCTTCCTTGATTTAATTGTTAAAGTTTCTCACAAACAAAATATTGGATCGTTTCCAAAATTATTTTTTCGTTGTAGATAAGCATAATAAACATATCCTGAAAATTGCAAGTCAATATCTTAAGCGGTTGAAAAATTATTCGAGAATATGTGTCTGAAAAGGAGGTTAATAGTAGATTATGACATTTTGCTTTGTTGACCTAATTGTTGAAGTTTCTTACAAACAAAATATTGGATCTTTTCCAAAATCATTTTTTTGTTGTAGATAAGCATAATAAACATATCCTGAAAATTGCAAGTCAATATCTTAAGCGGTTGAAAAATTATTCGAGAATATGTGTCTGAAAAGGAGGTTAATAGTAGGTTATGACATTTTGCTTTGTTGACTTAATTGTTGAAGTTTCTTACAAACAAAATATTGGATCTTTTCCAAAATGATTTTTTTGTTGTAGATAAGCATAATAAACATATCCTGATAATTGCAAGTCAATATCTTAAGCAGTTGAAAAATTATTCGAGAATATGTGTCTCGAAGGTAGGTTAATAGTACCTAAGGAAATTTTGCTTTGTTGACCTAATTGTTGAAGTATCTTACAAACAAAATATTGGATCGTTTCCAAAATCATTTTGTCGTTGTAGATAAGCATAACAAACATCCTAAAAATTGCAAGTAAATATCTTAAGCGGTTTAAAAATTATTCGAGAATATGTGTTGTCTCGAAAGGAGGTTAATAGTAAAGAAATTTTGCTTCGTTGAGTTAATTGTTGAAGTTTCTCACAAACAAAATATTGGATCGTTTCCAAAATTATTTTTTCGTTGTAGATAAGCATAATAAACATATCCTGAAAATTGCAAGTCAATATCTTAAGCGGTTGAAAAATTATTCGAGAATATGTGTCTCGAAAGGAGGTTAATAGTACCTAAGGAAATTTTGCTTTGTTGACTTAATTATAGTATCTTACAAACAAAATATTGGATCGTTTCCAAAATTATTTTTTCGTTGTAGATAAGCATGATAAACATATCCTGAAAATTTCAAGTCAATATCTTAAGCGGTTGAAAAATTATTCGAGAATATGTGTCTCGAAGGTAGAGAAATGTTTTCTAGTTTTAGTGTTACCACTTAACGGTGCAATAATTTTATTGTGTGTATTTACCTTTTCAGCTTAGTAAACGGTTTTTCACAACGTAAATTTAACAAAATAAGAAAACTCCGACCTGCCCGCGGCATGAAACCTGTTAAATCGCCTGCGAAATTAGGTCTACATTTGAATTTAAATTTTAATAGTAAGGAAATTTTGCTTTGTTGAATTAATTGTTGAAGTTTCTTACAAACAAAATATTGGATCGTTTTCAAAATAATTTTGTTGTTGTAGATAAGCATGATAAGCATCTCCTTAAAATATCAAGTCAATATCTTAAGCGGTTGAAAAATTATTCAAGAATATGTGTCTGAAAAGGAGGTTAATAGTAGGTAAGGAAATTTTGCTTTGTTGAATTAATTGTTGAAGTTTCTTACAAACAAAATATTGGATCGTTTCCAAAATCATTTTTTTGTTGTAGATAAGCATAATAAACATATCCTGAAAATAGCAAGTCAATATCTTAAGCAGTTGAAAAATTATTCGAGAATATGTGTCTCGAAGGTAGGTTAATAGTACCTAGGGAAATTTTGCTTTGTTGACCTAATTGTTGTAGTTTCTTACAAACAAAATATTGGATCGTTTCCAAAATCATTTTGTCGTTGTAGATAAGCATAATAAACATATCCTAAAACTTGCAAGTCAATATCTTAAGCGGTTGAAAAATTATTCGAGAAGGTGTCTTGAAAGGAGGTTAATAGTAAGGAAATTTTGTTTTGTTGAACTAATTGTTGAAGTTTCTTACAAACAAAATATTGGATCGTTTCCAAAATCATTTTGTCGTTGTAGATAATTATAATAAACATATCCTAAAAATTGCAAGTCAATATCTTAAGCGGTTGAAAATTTATTCGAGAATATGTGTTGTCTCGAAAGGAGGTTAATAGTAAAGAAATTTTGCTTCCTTGATTTAATTGTTGAAGTTTCTCACAAAAAAAATATTGGATCGTTTCCAAAATTATTTTTTCGTTGTAGATAAGCATAATAAACATATCCTGAAAATTGCAAGTCAATATCTTAAGCGGTTGAAAAATTATTCGAGAATATGTGTCTGAAAAGGAGGTTAATAGTAGATTATGACATTTTGCTTTGTTGACCTAATTGTTGAAGTTTCTTACAAACAAAATATTGGATCTTTTCCAAAATCATTTTTTTGTTGTAGATAAGCATAATAAACTTATCCTGAAAATTGCAAGTCAATATCTTAAGCAGTTGAAAAATTATTCGAGAATATGTGTCTCGAAGGTAGGTTAATAGTACCTAAGGAAATTTTGCTTTGTTGACCTAATTGTTGAAGTATCTTACAAACAAAATATTGGATCGTTTCCAAAATCATTTTGTTGTTGTAGATAAGCATAATAAACATATCCTAAAAATTGCAAGTCAATATCTTAAGCGGTTGAAAAATTATTCGAGAAGGTGTCACGAAAGGAGGTTAATAGTAAGGAAATTTTGTTTTGTTGAACTAATTGTTGAAGTTTCTTACAAACAAAATATTGGATCGTTTCCAAAATCATTTTTTCGTTGTAGATAATTATAATAAACATATCCTAAAAATTGCAAGTCAATATCTTAAGCGGTTGAAAATTTATTCGAGAATATGTGTTGTCTCGAAAGGAGGTTAATAGTAAAGAAATTTTGCTTCCTTGATTTAATTGTTGAAGTTTCTCACAAACAAAATATTGGATCGTTTCCAAAATTATTTTGTTGTTGTAGATAAGCATAATAAACATATCCTGAAAATTACAAGTCAATATCTTAAGCGGTTGAAAAATTATTCGAGAATAAGTGTGGTCTCGAAAGGAGGTTAATAGTAAGGAAATTTTGTTTTGTTGAACTAATTGTTGAAGTTTCTTACAAACAAAATATTGAATTGTTTCCAAAATAATTTTTTCGTTGTAGATAAGCATAATAAACATATCCTGAAAATAGCAAGTCAATATCTTAAGCGGTTGAAAAATTATTCGAGAATATGTGTCTGAAAAGGAGGTTAATAGTAAGGAAATTTTGTTTTGTTGAACTAATTGTTGAAGTTTCTTACAAACAAAATATTGGATCGTTTCCATAATTATTTTTTCGTTATAGATAAGCATAATAAACATATCCTGAAAATTGCAAGTCAATATCTTAAGCGGTTGAAAAATTATTCGAGAATATGTGTCTGAAAAGGAGGTTAATAGTAGATTATGACATTTTGCTTTGTTGACCTAATTGTTGAAGTTTCTTACAAACAAAATATTGGATCTTTTCCAAAATCATTTTTTTGTTGTAGATAAGCATAATAAACATATCCTGAAAATTGCAAGTCAATATCTTAAGCAGTTGAAAAATTATTCGAGAATATGTGTCTCGAAGGTAGGTTAATAGTACCTAAGGAAATTTTGCTTTGTTGACCTAATTGTTGAAGTATCTTACAAACAAAATATTGGATCGTTTCCAAAATCATTTTGTCGTTGTAGATAAGCATAACAAACATATCCTAAAAATTGCAAGTCAATATCTTAAGCGGTTTAAAAATTATTCGAGAATATGTGTTGTCTCGAAAGGAGGTTAATAGTAAAGAAATTTTGCTTCGTTGAGTTAATTGTTGAAGTTTCTCACAAACAAAATATTGGATCGTTTCCAAAATTATTTTTTCGTTGTAGATAAGCATAATAAACATATCCTGAAAATTGCAAGTCAATATCTTAAGCGGTTGAAAAATTATTCGAGAATATGTGTCTCGAAAGGAGGTTAATAGTACCTAAGGAAATTTTGCTTTGTTGACTTAATTATAGTTTCTTACAAACAAAATATTGGATCGTTTCCAAAATTATTTTTTCGTTGTAAATAAGCATGATAAACATATCCTGAAAATTTCAAGTCAATATCTTAAGCGGTTGAAAAATTATTCGAGAATATGTGTCTGAAAAGGAGGTTAATAGTAGGTAAGGAAATTTTGCTTTGTTGAATTAATTGTTGAAGTTTCTTACAAACAAAATATTGGATCGTTTCCAAAATCATTTTTTTTGTTGAAGATAAGCATAATAAACATATCCTGAAAATTGCAAGTCAATATCTTAAGCAGTTGAAAAATTATTCGAGAATATGTGTCTCGAAGGTAGGTTAATAGTACCTAAGGAAATTTTGCTTTGTTGACCTAATTGTTGAAGTTTCTTACAAACAAAATATTGGATCTTTTCCAAAATCATTTTGTCGTTGTAGATAAGCATAATAAACATATCCTAAAAATTGCAAGTCAATATCTTAAGCGGTTGAAAAATTATTCGAGAAGTTGTCTCGAAAGGAGGTTAATAATAAGGAAATTTTGTTTTGTTGAACTAATTGTTGAAGTTTCTTACAAACAAAATATTGGATCGTTTCCAAAATCATTTTGTCGTTGTAGATAATTATAATAAACATATCCTAAAAATTGCAAGTCAATATCTTAAGCGGTTGAAAATTTATTCGAGAATATGTGTTTTCCCGAAAGGAGGTTAATAGTAAAGAAATTTTGCTTCCTTGATTTAATTGTTGAAGTTTCTTACAAACAAAATATTGGATCGTTTCCAAAATTATTTTTTCGTTGTAGATAAGCATAATAAACATATCCTGAAAATTGCAAGTCAATATCTTAAGCGGTTGAAAAATTATTCGAGAATATGTGTCTGAAAAGGAGGTTAATAGTAGGTTATGACATTTTGCTTTGTTGACCTAATTGTTGAAGTTTCTTACAAACAAAATATTGGATCTTTTCCAAAATCATTTTTTTGTTGTAGATAAGCATAATAAACATATCCTGAAAATTGCAAGTCAATATCTTAAGCAGTTGAAAAATTATTCGAGAATATGTGTCTCGAAGGTAGGTTAATAGTACCTAAGGAAATTTTGCTTTGTTGACCTAATTGTTGAAGTATCTTACAAACAAAATATTGGATCGTTACCAAAATCATTTTGTCGTTGTAGATAAGCATAACAAACATATCCTAAAAATTGCAAGTCAATATCTTAAGCGGTTTAAAATTTATTCGAGAATATGTGTTGTCTCGAAAGGAGGTTAATAGTAAAGAAATTTTGCTTCGTTGAGTTAATTGTTGAAGTTTCTCACAAACAAAATATTGGATCGTTTCCAAAATCATTTTTTCGTTGTAGATAAGCATAATAAACATATCCTGAAAATTGCAAGTCAATATCTTAAGCGGTTGAAAAATTATTCGAGAATATGTGTCTCGAAAGGAGGTTAATAGTACCTAAGGAAATTTTGCTTTGTTGACCTAATTGTTGAAGTTTCTTACAAACAAAATATTGGATCGTTTCCAAAATCATTTTGTCGTTGTAGATAATTATAATAAACATATCCTAAAAATTGCAAGTCAATATCTTAAGCGGTTGAAAATTTATTCGAGAATATGTGTTGTCTCGAAAGGAGGTTAATAGTAAAGAAATTTTGCTTCCTTGATTTAATTGTTGAAGTTTCTCACAAACAAAATATTGGATCGTTTCCAAAATTATTTTTTCGTTGTAGATAAGCATAATAAACATATCCTGAAAATTGCAAGTCAATATCTTAAGCGGTTGAAAAATTATTCGAGAATATGTGTCTGAAAAGGAGGTTAATAGTAGGTTATGACATTTTGCTTTGTTGACTTAATTGTTGAAGTTTCTTACAAACAAAATATTGGATCTTTTCCAAAATCATTTTTTTGTTGTAGATAAGCATAATAAACATATCCTGAAAATTGCAAGTCAATATCTTAAGCAGTTGAAAAATTATTCGAGAATATGTGTCTCGAAGGTAGGTTAATAGTACCTAAGGAAATTTTGCTTTGTTGACCTAATTGTTGAAGTATCTTACAAACAAAATATTGGATCGTTTCCAAAATCATTTTGTCGTTGTAGATAAGCATAACAAACATCCTTAAAATTGCAAGTAAATATCTTAAGCGGTTTAAAAATTATTCGAGAATATGTGTTGTCTCGAAAGGAGGTTAATAGTAAAGAAATTTTGCTTCGTTGAGTTAATTGTTGAAGTTTCTCACAAACAAAATATTGGATCGTTTCCAAAATTATTTTTTCGTTGTAGATAAGCATAATAAACATATCCTGAAAATTGCAAGTCAATATCTTAAGCGGTTGAAAAATTATTCGAGAATATGTGTCTCGAAAGGAGGTTAATAGTACCTAAGGAAATTTTGCTTTGTTGACTTAATTATAGTATCTTACAAACAAAATATTGGATCGTTTCCAAAATTATTTTTTCGTTGTAGATAAGCATGATAAACATATCCTGAAAATTTCAAGTCAATATCTTAAGCGGTTGCAAAATTATTCGAGAATATGTGTCTCGAAGGTAGAGAAATGTTTTCTAGTTTTAGTGTTACAACTTAACGGTGCAATAATTTTATTGTGTGTATTTACCTTTTCAGCTTAGTAAACGGTTTTTCACAACGTAAATTTAACAAAATAAGAAAACTCCGACCTGCCCGCGGCATGAAACCTGTTAAATCGCCTGCGAAATTAGGTCTACATTTGAATTTAAATTTTAATAGTAAGGAAATTTTGCTTTGTTGAATTAATTGTTGAAGTTTCTTACAAACAAAATATTGGATCGTTTTCAAAATAATTTTGTTGTTGTAGATAAGCATGATAAGCATCTCCTTAAAATATCAAGTCAATATCTTAAGCGGTTGAAAAATTATTCGAGAATATGTGTCTGAAAAGGAGGTTAATAGTAGGTAAGGAAATTTTGCTTTGTTGAATTAATTGTTGAAGTTTCTTACAAACAAAATATTGGATCGTTTCCAAAATCATTTTTTTGTTGTAGATAAGCATAATAAACATATCCTGAAAATTGCAAGTCAATATCTTAAGCAGTTGAAAAATTATTCGAGAATATGTGTCTCGAAGGTAGGTTAATAGTACCTAGGGAAATTTTGCTTTGTTGACCTAATTGTTGAAGTTTCTTACAAACAAAATATTGGATCGTTTCCAAAATCATTTTGTCGTTGTAGATAAGCATAATAAACATATCCTAAAAATTGCAAGTCAATATCTTAAGCGGTTGAAAAATTATTCGAGAAGGGGTCTCGAAAGGAGGTTAATAGTAAGGAAATTTTGTTTTGTTGAACTAATTGTTGAAGTTTCTTACAAACAAAATATTGGATCGTTTCCAAAATCATTTTGTCGTTGTAGATAATTATAATAAACATATCCTAAAAATTGCAAGTCAATATCTTAAGCGGTTGAAAATTTATTCGAGAATATGTGTTGTCTCGAAAGGAGGTTAATAGTAAAGAAATTTTGCTTCCTTGATTTAATTGTTGAAGTTTCTCACAAACAAAATATTGGATCGTTTCCAAAATTATTTTTTCGTTGTAGATAAGCATAATAAACATATCCTGAAAATTGCAAGTCAATATCTTAAGCGGTTGAAAAATTATTCGAGAATATGTGTCTGAAAAGGAGGTTAATAGTAGGTTATGACATTTTGCTTTGTTGACTTAATTGTTGAAGTTTCTTACAAACAAAATATTGGATCTTTTCCAAAATCATTTTTTTGTTGTAGATAAGCATAATAAACATATCCTGAAAATTGCAAGTCAATATCTTAAGCAGTTGAAAAATTATTCGAGAATATGTGTCTCGAAGGTAGGTTAATAGTACCTAAGGAAATTTTGCTTTGTTGACCTAATTGTTGAAGTATCTTACAAACAAAATATTGGATCGTTTCCAAAATCATTTTGTCGTTGTAGATAAGCATAACAAACATCCTAAAAATTGCAAGTAAATATCTTAAGCGGTTTAAAAATTATTCGAGAATATGTGTTGTCTCGAAAGGAGGTTAATAGTAAAGAAATTTTGCTTCGTTGAGTTAATTGTTGAAGTTTCTCACAAACAAAATATTGGATCGTTTCCAAAATTATTTTTTCGTTGTAGATAAGCATAATAAACATATCCTGAAAATTGCAAGTCAATATCTTAAGCGGTTGAAAAATTATTCGAGAATATGTGTCTCGAAAGGAGGTTAATAGTACCTAAGGAAATTTTGCTTTGTTGACTTAATTATAGTATCTTACAAACAAAATATTGGATCGTTTCCAAAATTATTTTTTCGTTGTAGATAAGCATGATAAACATATCCTGAAAATTTCAAGTCAATATCTTAAGCGGTTGCAAAATTATTCGAGAATATGTGTCTCGAAGGTAGAGAAATGTTTTCTAGTTTTAGTGTTACAACTTAACGGTGCAATAATTTTATTGTGTGTATTTACCTTTTCAGCTTAGTAAACGGTTTTTCACAACGTAAATTTAACAAAATAAGAAAACTCCGACCTGCCCGCGGCATGAAACCTGTTAAATCGCCTGCGAAATTAGGTCTACATTTGAATTTAAATTTTAATAGTAAGGAAATTTTGCTTTGTTGAATTAATTGTTGAAGTTTCTTACAAACAAAATATTGGATCGTTTTCAAAATAATTTTGTTGTTGTAGATAAGCATGATAAGCATCTCCTTAAAATATCAAGTCAATATCTTAAGCGGTTGAAAAATTATTCGAGAATATGTGTCTGAAAAGGAGGTTAATAGTAGGTAAGGAAATTTTGCTTTGTTGAATTAATTGTTGAAGTTTCTTACAAACAAAATATTGGATCGTTTCCAAAATAATTTTGTTGTTGTAGATAAGCATAATAAACATATCCTGAAAATTGCAAGTCAATATCTTAAGCAGTTGAAAAATTATTCGAGAATATGTGTCTCGAAGGTAGGTTAATAGTACCTAAGGAAATTTTGCTTTGTTGACCTAATTGTTGAAGTATCTTACAAACAAAATATTGGATCGTTTCCAAAATCATTTTGTCGTTGTAGATAAGCATAATAAACATATCCTAAAAATTGCAAGTCAATATCTTAAGCGGTTGAAAAATTATTCGAGAAGGTGTCTCGAAAGGAGGTTAATAGTAAGGAAATTTTGTTTTGTTGAACTAATTGTTGAAGTTTCTTACAAACAAAATATTGGATCGTTTCCAAAATCATTTTTTCGTTGTAGATAATTATAATAAACATATCCTAAAAATTGCAAGTCAATATCTTAAGCGGTTGAAAATTTATTCGAGAATATGTGTTGTCTCGAAAGGAGGTTAATAGTAAAGAAATTTTGCTTCCTTGATTTAATTGTTGAAGTTTCTCACAAACAAAATATTGGATCGTTTCCAAAATTATTTTGTTGTTGTAGATAAGCATAATAAACATATCCTGAAAATTACAAGTCAATATCTTAAGCGGTTGAAAAATTATTCGAGAATAAGTGTGGTCTCGAAAGGAGGTTAATAGTAAGGAAATTTTGTTTTGTTGAACTAATTGTTGAAGTTTCTTACAAACAAAATATTGAATTGTTTCCAAAATCATTTTTTCGTTGTAGATAAGCATAATAAACATATCCTGAAAATAGCAAGTCAATATCTTAAGCGGTTGAAAAATTATTCGAGAATATGTGTCTGAAAAGGAGGTTAATAGTAAGGAAATTTTGTTTTGTTGAACTAATTGTTGAAGTTTCTTACAAACAAAATATTGGATCGTTTCCATAATTATTTTTTCGTTATAGATAAGCATAATAAACATATCCTGAAAATTGCAAGTCAATATCTTAAGCGGTTGAAAAATTATTCGAGAATATGTGTCTGAAAAGGAGGTTAATAGTAGATTATGACATTTTGCTTTGTTGACCTAATTGTTGAAGTTTCTTACAAACAAAATATTGGATCTTTTCCAAAATCATTTTTTTGTTGTAGATAAGCATAATAAACATATCCTGAAAATTGCAAGTCAATATCTTAAGCAGTTGAAAAATTATTCGAGAATATGTGTCTCGAAGGTAGGTTAATAGTACCTAAGGAAATTTTGCTTTGTTGACCTAATTGTTGAAGTATCTTACAAACAAAATATTGGATCGTTTCCAAAATTATTTTTTCGTTGTAGATAAGCATAATAAACATATCCTGAAAATTGCAAGTCAATATCTTAAGCGGTTGAAAAATTATTCGAGAATATGTGTCTCGAAAGGAGGTTAATAGTACCTAAGGAAATTTTGCTTTGTTGACTTAATTATAGTTTCTTACAAACAAAATATTGGATCGTTTCCAAAATTATTTTTTCGTTGAAGATAAACATGATAAACATATCCTGAAAATTTCAAGTCAATATCTTAAGCGGTTGAAAAATTATTCGAGAATATGTGTCTGAAAAGGAGGTTAATAGTAGGTAAGGAAATTTTGCTTTGTTGAATTAATTGTTGAAGTTTCTTACAAACAAAATATTGGATCGTTTCCAAAATCATTTTTTTGTTGTAGATAAGCATAATAAACATATCCTGAAAATTGCAAGTCAATATCTTAAGCAGTTGAAAAATTATTCGAGAATATGTGTCTCGAAGGTAGGTTAATAGTACCTAAGGAAATTTTGCTTTGTTGACCTAATTGTTGAAGTTTCTTACAAACAAAATATTGGATCTTTTCCAAAATCATTTTGTCGTTGTAGATAGGCATAATAAACATATCCTAAAAATTGCAAGTCAATATCTTAAGCGGTTGAAAAATTATTCGAGAAGTTGTCTCGAAAGGAGGTTAATAGTAAGGAAATTTTGTTTTGTTGAACTAATTGTTGAAGTTTCTTACAAACAAAATATTGGATCGTTTCCAAAATCATTTTGTCGTTGTAGATAATTATAATAAACATATCCTAAAAATTGCAAGTCAATATCTTAAGCGGTTGAAAATTTATTCGAGAATATGTGTTGTCCCGAAAGGAGGTTAATAGTAAAGAAATTTTGCTTCCTTGATTTAATTGTTGAAGTTTCTTACAAACAAAATATTGGATCGTTTCCAAAATTATTTTTTCGTTGTAGATAAGCATAATAAACATATCCTGAAAATTGCAAGTCAATATCTTAAGCGGTTGAAAAATTATTCGAGAATATGTGTCTGAAAAGGAGGTTAATAGTAGGTTATGACATTTTGCTTTGTTGACCTAATTGTTGAAGTTTCTTACAAACAAAATATTGGATCTTTTCCAAAATCATTTTTTTGTTGTAGATAAGCATAATAAACATATCCTGAAAATTGCAAGTCAATATCTTAAGCAGTTGAAAAATTATTCGAGAATATGTGTCTCGAAGGTAGGTTAATAGTACCTAAGGAAATTTTGCTTTGTTGACCTAATTGTTGAAGTTTCTTACAAACAAAATATTGGATCTTTTCCAAAATCATTTTGTCGTTGTAGATAGGCATAATAAACATATCCTAAAAATTGCAAGTCAATATCTTAAGCGGTTGAAAAATTATTCGAGAAGTTGTCTCGAAAGGAGGTTAATAGTAAGGAAATTTTGTTTTGTTGAACTAATTGTTGAAGTTTCTTACAAACAAAATATTGGATCGTTTCCAAAATCATTTTGTCGTTGTAGATAATTATAATAAACATATCCTAAAAATTGCAAGTCAATATCTTAAGCGGTTGAAAATTTATTCGAGAATATGTGTTGTCCCGAAAGGAGGTTAATAGTAAAGAAATTTTGCTTCCTTGATTTAATTGTTGAAGTTTCTTACAAACAAAATATTGGATCGTTTCCAAAATTATTTTTTCGTTGTAGATAAGCATAATAAACATATCCTAAAAATTGCAAGTCAATATCTTAAGCGGTTGAAAAATTATTCGAGAATATGTGTCTGAAAAGGAGGTTAATAGTAGGTAAGGAAATTTTGCTTTGTTGAATTAATTGTTGAAGTTTCTTACAAACAAAATATTGGATCGTTTCCAAAATCATTTTTTTGTTGTAGATAAGCATAATAAACATATCCTGAAAATTGCAAGTCAATATCTTAAGCAGTTGAAAAATTATTCGAGAATATGTGTCTCGAAGGTAGGTTAATAGTACCTAAGGAAATTTTGCTTTGTTGACCTAATTGTTGAAGTTTCTTACAAACAAAATATTGGATCTTTTCCAAAATCATTTTGTCGTTGTAGATAAGCATAATAAACATATCCTAAAAATTGCAAGTCAATATCTTAAGCGGTTGAAAAATTATTCGAGAAGGTGTCTCGAAAGGAGGTTAATAGTAAGGAAATTTTGTTTTGTTGAACTAATTGTTGAAGTTTCTTACAAACAAAATATTGGATCGTTTCCAAAATCATTTTGTCGTTGTAGATAATTATAATAAACATATCCTAAAAATTGCAAGTCAATATCTTAAGCGGTTGAAAATTTATTCGAGAATATGTGTTGTCTCGAAAGGAGGTTAATAGTAAAGAAATTTTGCTTCCTTGATTTAATTGTTGAAGTTTCTCACAAAAAAAATATTGGATCGTTTCCAAAATTATTTTTTCGTTGTAGATAAGCATAATAAACATATCCTGAAAATTGCAAGTCAATATCTTAAGCAGTTGAAAAATTATTCGAGAATATGTGTCTGAAAAGGAGGTTAATAGTAGGTTATGACATTTTGCTTTGTTGACCTAATTGTTGAAGTTTCTTACAAACAAAATATTGGATCTTTTCCAAAATCATTTTTTTGTTGTAGATAAGCATAATAAACATATCCTGAAAATTGCAAGTCAATATCTTAAGCGGTTGAAAAATTATTCGAGAATATGTGTGGTCTCGAAAGGAGGTTAATAGTAAGGAAATTTTGTTTTGTTGAACTAATTGTTGAAGTTTCTTACAAACAAAATATTGAATCGTTTCCAAAATCATTTTGTCGTTGTAGATAAGCATAATAAACATATCCTGAAAATAGCAAGTCAATATCTTAAGCGGTTGAAAAATTATTCGAGAATATGTGTCTGAAAAGGAGGTTAATAGTAGGTAAGGAAATTTTGCTTTGTTGAATTAATTGTTGAAGTTTCTTACAAACAAAATATTGGATCGTTTCCAAAATCATTTTTTTGTTGTAGATAAGCATGATAAACATATTCTGAAAATTTCAAGTCAATATCTTAAGCGGTTGAAAAATTATTCGAGAATATGTGTTGTCTCGAAGGTAGGTTAATAGTAGGTACCTAAGGAAATTTTGCTTTGTTGACCTAATTGTTGAAGTTTCTTACAAACAAAATATTGGATCGTTTCCAAAATCATTTTGTCGTTGTAGATAAGCATAATAAACATATCCTGAAAATATCAAGTCAATATCTTAAGCGGTTGAAAAATTATTCGTGAATATGTGTTGTCTCGAAAGGAGGATATTTTGTTTTGTTGAACTAATTGTTTAAGTTTCTTACAAACAAAATATTGGATCGTTTCAAAAATCATTTTTTTGTTGTAGATAAGCATAATAAACATATCCTGAAAATTGCAAGTCAATATCTTAAGCAGTTGAAAAATTATTCGAGAATATGTGTCTCTAAAGGAGGTTAATAGTAAGGAAATTTTGTTTTGTTGAACTAATTGTTGAAGTTTCTTACAAACAAAATATTGGATCGTTTCCAAAATTATTTTTTCGTTGTAGATAAGAATAATAAACATATCCTGAAAATTGCAAGTCAATATCTTAAGCAGTTGAAAAATTATTCGAGAATATGTGTCTCTAAAGGAGGTTAATAGTAAGGAAATTTTGTTTTGTTGAACTAATTGTTGAAGTTTCTTACAAACAAAATATTGGATCGTTTCCAAAATCATTTTGTCGTTGTAGATAAGCATAATAAACATATCCTGAAAATATCAAGTCAATATCTTAAGCGGTTGAAAAATTATTCGTGAATATGTGTTGTCTCGAAAGGAGGATATTTTGTTTTGTTGAACTAATTGTTTAAGTTTCTTACAAACAAAATATTGGATCGTTTCAAAAATCATTTTTTTGTTGTAGATAAGCATAATAAACATATCCTGAAAATTGCAAGTCAATATCTTAAGCAGTTGAAAAATTATTCGAGAATATGTGTCTCTAAAGGAGGTTAATAGTAAGGAAATTTTGTTTTGTTGAACTAATTGTTGAAGTTTCTTACAAACAAAATATTGGATCGTTTCCAAAATCATTTTGTCGTTGTAGATAAGCATAATAAACATATCCTGAAAATATCAAGTCAATATCTTAAGCGGTTGAAAAATTATTCGTGAATATGTGTTGTCTCGAAAGGAGGATATTTTGTTTTGTTGAACTAATTGTTTAAGTTTCTTACAAACAAAATATTGGATCGTTTCAAAAATCATTTTTTTGTTGTAGATAAGCATAATAAACATATCCTGAAAATTGCAAGTCAATATCTTAAGCAGTTGAAAAATTATTCGAGAATATGTGTCTCTAAAGGAGGTTAATAGTAAGGAAATTTTGTTTTGTTGAACTAATTGTTGAAGTTTCTTACAAACAAAATATTGGATCGTTTCCAAAATTATTTTTTCGTTGTAGATAAGAATAATAAACATATCCTGAAAATTGCAAGTCAATATCTTAAGCAGTTGAAAATTTATTCGAGAATATGTGTCTCGAAAGGAGGTTAACGGGAGTCATGTGCATTTAGTAATTAAAGTATGGATAGAATTTTAACCTTAAGAACGCTGTAATATCCGCTAGTGCTAAAATGGTTTAAGGTACAAACAATAGGTAAAGGCACAATATATTCAAAACTGAAAAGTCCTCAGTAGTTAAGCAGTATTTCGTTTTAGTTAAATTGAAACTTGTTTTGTGTGGAACAGCGAAATTACCTCGCTTTCACTGCTATAGTTCACATTACTGTTATTAGAAGGCAGCGCAAACACTAACACAATTAATTATTATTATAGTCCACACAGCAGGGATGCAAAATAAATAAATACATGCCATAGGTGAACCACCTCCTAGTTCACATACAACGCTTCTAACATTATTAATACTGGAGTTACAGTTTTAATAATAATATAAGTTAGCTTTATTTAGCAATTGCTATTACATTGTAACATAATTTACATAGGTAATAGTAAATATAATAAAAATAAAAATAGAATGAAATAAAATAAAAATCTAAAAATTTTCTAAATTCTAAGTATCTAAGATAACAGTTTAATAGCGTTCTAATACGTACTCCTTAATTAATTTAATACCCTTCTTTAACCAAACAAAATCACAAGTTGGCTTGTATCTCTTTTATATGAGAGTTATTTTTGGCTAAAAGAGGGTGTTTAACGCAATGTCGATTAGAAATAATTGAAGGGTGTAGATGAAACGAGGAATGTCATTCTTTTATCGATTTGGAGATATTGATGCCATTAGATAGATATTTTGCTGTACTAAATCATAGGCTTTAAAATGGAATTGTAAAGACCTAAAAAAAAATGACATTGTTTGTTTTCACTTAACACCCTTCAATCGTGAATATTTCCTAAATACGAGATTAAAAATCGTATCCACTTTTTTTGTTGCTAATTCAAACGACAAATTTTCTCCAAACTACTAAATCAAGAACAATGCATCAATCGACCGAGAATTTTCTATATTCTTGAACACCATGCTGATAGATTATCGTCTCACTTTGATTAAGCAATTTAAATGAAAAGCGCCCGAAGCTGAGCAACTGAAAATTGGCGGGCCACAGGTTTTCAGTAAAAAAACGTTTAATTTTCAATAAAGCCGCATTTTGAAGGCAGATTATTCAGCAATTTCCATAATATTGGTACACCTTGTTTGCCTAAGAAACCTAACTTCATCATTCATTTTAAATTGACACAGCGCAAAGAAAATCGCGTACAGCACTTGATGAGATTTTTTTAAAGTAAACGTTTAGTGCAATTAATCATCTCATGTCTTTAAAATTTAGATTTTATACTAGCAAGTGGAAAAAATGTCTCGTATATAAATCTCTTAGTATTAAGCATACACTTTCAATATCAATAAAATTGATAAATTGTCAATGTGTATTAACTTAACAAACAATTCTTGATAAAAATTAGTGTAATGAATTTTGAAACAGTTTAAGCCTTTCTGTGCTACTAAAAATCGAAGTGGTTCACTGCAAATAAATGTAATTAAACTCTTTATCTATAACTATCCCAAAACCTACCCTATTTTCGGGTTGTCTGCCATCTGTATATGCTTCTAGTTTGTATTCTCTCCCTTTCTGCACTACTCTGGTTTTACTTACTTCTTCCGGATGAGCCCATTTTGATACTTTTACAAGTGGATCATTCTTTCAGCACATTTTATTCTTCTTTACTACTTGCACAGGCGTTTAACATAGGGAAAACCGCTTTTATATGGGTCTCGTTTTTCGAGTTTATTCCGGAACGGTTTTAGATATTTTCAAAAACTTTGCACCATTTTACTTGCAAAGAATGCGCGCATTAATAAATAGAATAATTTTCATTTTATCTCCGACTGTTTCATAGCCAACGCGATCGCAAAAATGATCTGTATTTTTCAATGTTTCAGGTTTTTGCCAATTTTTTTCATGTAGATCATCCATGGCACGTATAACTCTGCAAAACATTTATTTTAATGTTCTTGATGTAATAAACTCAACCTTGATCAGATTCTAGCGATTAGCGAACCTTCTCCGTTATATTATTATTCTTTTTCAGGCAATATTACTACCGACTAACTTACATTCTAAGGAAAACGGGCATGTATTATTGTTTGCTTCGTAAACTTCATAAAATTCAACTCGATATTTTAAATACAAAAACAAACAATAAGCTCCATATTAAAATCGCGGATAAATGAATATATACATAACCTTGAGTGTTATCGAAAAATCTAGTAATAAAAATATTGTGAAGTGAACGCTGTATAGAAAGTTTTATAGAGATGATATAAAAATTGCGCTGCCTGAAGATAACAAACACACACTGAGAAAAAACAAACAAATAAAAAATAGAAGTTTATAATCGAAAACAGAACAATAAAAAAAAACTTTAGCACTAAGTCAAATACTTTGGATCAGTAACATCAGTAACATGATATGTTTTAGGAAAATAAAAAACTTGTTACAACAATTTTAGAACAGGGTCTCTCAGCTAATTGGTTTTTTAATATATCATAACCATTAACACAATTTTATAATAAAAAAGTTTTAAATAACCATGGTAATAAAAGTTATTTGGATTTTTCAGGGCATTCCAGGTATTGGGCACATGGTAGAAAACGTTATTCCTTTCTTAGTATGAATGGGTTCTAAACACCTCTGTTTCTATTTCCTTTATCCGCGAATAAATATTTTATCAGCCAACTGCCTTATTCGCAATGAAAGCTTCCCTTTCATCAAGAAAATAAAAGCGAATTCGTCCCGAATTGTTACCGAAGATGTTTGTTCGAGACCCTTGTAAATAAATAATTTTAAAACGACAGTATATGCACACAACAGTACACATATGATAGATAAACTCAGTTTAAGATGGAACTAAAATGCTTTGATGAGATGGAAGACGAAAACGGCAGTTTTTTATTAAAGCGAATTAATCTTTGTTGTTCGAATTCAATATAAAGTAGAACCTGAAAAAAATTGGATTGTTGTGCGTCGTAATAATAATTTTCTTATTAGTTTTCTTATCTTTCAGTTACTCTTCACAATGTTGAGTTATTTGAGGTATTGGATTATTGATTTCTAGTCGACATAGCCGAAAGAAAAAGGTTGTTATAACGTCAATTCTTTATTTACACTAATAAACCACGATCTAAAAAAATATTGACAGGTAAATAAAAACTTTCTTAACACAACACCCAAAAAAAGCAACAACTTGTAGACGATCCCATTAATGTCGTTAAAATTTCATTACGTGGAGTTTTTTTAGTCTATTTACGTCAAAAATAACAATTTAGGAAAGATTGCATCAACCTCATAATTTTGCAGAGGAGTAGAGAAGGGATGTAATGTGTCCCTAAGTAACTGAAAACATACAAACCAAAATGGACCAGGTAAAGATTTTTTTGTCTTTAAACATATTTAATGATACATAAAACTGTTGGTCAATACAATTAACACAAACTTTTAAGCCAAGTTTTACAGTTCAATTACTTATTTGCCTTGCGCGAATTCGTTTGATGCAGGGAAACCATTCTACAGCAAGTCAAAACGGTTCTTCAAAAGAAAAATGTATTATATAAGTTTTAATAAATCCATATACGTCAATCTGCTTTATTGACTTACAATCAAAGCTTTTCTCATACAATTACTAATATTTGCATGAAAACACGTACACAAAAGCAAGTTTTAATAAATTGTATTGTTGTCATTTTTAACAATGCGTGCAGAGTCGAATGAATTTATTAGGACGACAAAATTTAATAATAAATGGTGGTATACCTATACAACAAAATTAAACAATGTTGATAAATAAAAAACGTAGAAAGGTATTTTATTCCTGAAAATTGTCGCCTAATAAAGCAAAACCCAAGAAATATATGTGCATGTGTTTTTTGTTGGCCCAAATTTAGCGCATTAAAGCTAGCTTCAGTTACAGACTAATGTCTTTTAAATTATTTATGATATTTATATTAAATAGATATGTTTTGATTCTATTTTATTATTGAAAAGTATGATTTACTTAAACTACTTACCTACACATTTTAATTTCATCTTTAAACACTCTAGAATAAAGCAGTTTTATAAATCAAGTTTGATTTAACTTGTCATAGACGAATACAACGTGTTATTAATTTACTGAAAAGGACTGCGCAACGAAATAACAGTTGATCAAAAGCTGCGTAGTATCTAAAAGGACGAAGGATTAACCGTAGCATACATTAAGTAAACGATAAAGCGAATGGCGTGATCTTGAATAATTATTGAGTCGCTGTAACGGGGTTGAAACTTCGAATCATTCTTAGCAGTTTATGAAAGTTGACACTGAATACGTTAAGGCTCGTTGCATAATTCAGGCTTTGAATAATATTTGACGTTTTCCTATCACATAGTGTTTCTGCTGGAAGTGGCGTTTCGAAGCTTGTGCATACGGGAACAATATTTAATAGCGAAATTACAGGTAGTCGTAAAAGCAATAGGGATTTGAACAGTATCATAAAGTTTAATTATCCATGAGTATGCACTTAAAAACTTAAATGTTTTTTAGCAAGCTATAAAAAATATTATCTATCAGTTTCTAAACGAATTGGTATTTGTTATTCATTGCCCTTATATTGGTGCCAAGGATACACTAATGTACCAGGGAACGAAAAGGCAGATCGCCTAACCAAAATTGGCAGCGAGACACCTTTTTTCGGACCAGAATCCGCAATTGGTACATCCCATGGAACAGCCAAGCGGCGTCTTAATGGCATATTGATACAAAGGCATAATGCTCATTGGAAAAAAGTTGCAGGACAGGCCATTATTAAATATTTCCGAACCTCTCTTCTCTCTTGAATCGGTGATTTGCTTGCTAAGAAATAATCGATTATGGATTTTTTCTTTTCTACTTGGTTCTCTTTAGTAGTTTTATAAATGTCTTTATGTTCAAATTTAGTGTTCACCTTTACTAATTCATTTACCACCCATAGGTCTAAAATTCTTTCTCCATTGCTGTTTCTCTCTCGTTCTCCGTGTTTTCCTAAATGCTTCTTCTCTATTCCCTCGCTGTTATTTCCTACTCTTCCATTTAGATCGTCTATGATATTTCCCATTTTGTCATCTATCTGTTCCTGTTTGACTTTCTTTAATTTACTTTGTCCTATTAACATTTCCACAAAACTAAGCCAATTGCAAAGTTTTTAAATGGGAAATATCTAAGGGTTTAAGCCTGAAAAATGTATACCAATTTTGATAAGCTTTAAAAACCGTTTTACAAACAAATTGGTAGCATAGAAGCAAATTTATAATTATCATATCCTATTTTACTGCTTTTACTTGCAAATGAGAACCCATATAACATTGTATTTAAACTGAGACCAAATTTAGTTTTAATTGGGGCCCAATTTTCCGTTAATTAAGAAATCCCCTACATCAAACGCCTTACAACATTACTCATGTGTAACTTCAAATGTTCTTCATTGCATAACGTCTCAATCTAATAATGACGTAAGACTGCTGTTAGTAGTAGCGGTTTTTGACATGAAACGTATATAAAGTACTGAAGCATTAACTGAACGACAAACAACAAAACGGGAAGCGGTATTTACCGTTGTATCGTGCATGGGTTTGGCGCTGACTATTTGCAAGGTGCGTTATATAACTTGTGTAAGTAAATAGAACAAGTTATCTGAAACACAGCTAGATATTAGCAGAATATTAGAAACTTCTAGGCAGGAAACGGTAAACTATCAAAATTACTGTGCACTTCTAACATGCCAACTAAACAGAAATATCCTGAAATTAACAGTTGAGCGTAGTCTTGGATTGGTCAGTGGATGCACAATCCTAGCATTTTTCAAACGATAAAAGCTTTATCTTCTTGATGTGGTTGATTTTTAAGATTCCATAGAGTATCATAGTAAAGAAATGCTCATTTATTTGCACTTTTCTGTAATTTATTTTTCACTACTCTATACATTCATTGCCAAGGAAACGAAATACAAAAACGAAACTTATACAAAAAGAGGAATAAAGCTTCCCATCACAAAGCAGTGAAAAGCTGAAAAGCAAGTTATGTAGCATATATGTATGATTAAACATGCGTCGGAAACTAACGTGTATTCTGAAATGTTAAATATTTAATCTCCGTTTCCAGGAGATGCTTTTATCCTCGCTGTAACAGAAAATATTTTTAAAAGTTAAATATGTTGTACCAACATAAAAGTTGCAAATAGAGCGGCATTGTTTTAAAGAACTCGAATGAAATTACGTATGTGTACTTACTTCCAGTTTTACCCAATTTGTATCGCTATAATTACGTTTCTATTATTAAGAGCCTTATTCTTCGCCTAATTGTTTAAATATTTTTACAAAATTAACATTATTTACATTTACCTTTACTAAACTTCGAAGTGTAGAAACGAAAATTTAATTTAATGCAGCTAAATTATCTTTTTATGTCTTTATGTTAAAATGTTTAACGTACAGAATATGCTTCAATTTTGATTGATTTTTTAAGCTTTCTAAAAATTAATAGCATCCTATTTATACGAGCCAAAATATGCTGAACAATCCTTAAAGTACAAATTAAATCTTCATTTAAGTTATGATAACAGAATACGATAATTCCTCTACAGATAGTCTCATAACAGTAACTATTATACATAGAACAGTCGTTCCAACACCATGATACTCACAATAGCGCTTTTGTGATAGAATTATCACGCTATCTCGCTTAGTGGATAATTGATCATAATGGTTACTGTACCACACCACAGGGCTGGCTGTTGATGGAAAGCAAGCAAGCTACTGCCTTCCAATAAAGTTTAACATTTCGAATAAATTAAAATTAAACTTGTATAGGGTGTTGACTGACAGTATGGTACATAAAGACCAAATTGTAATGTTTATAAGATTACATTTAACAACAACAACAGCAAAATTACATTTGTATATTTGAACCCCTTGTATATGTGACGTTTCGGGCTGTTTTGAAAATTAATAAATTGTAGTTTACTTCATTCAAAAACATTGTTTTACTCGTTGATTTGGAATAGTTACTTGATTTGTATTCTCCGTAAATGGCCTATGAAAAAGATATCACATTTAGTGGAAAAAAATGTTTTATTGCTTCTTGGCTAGCTTTAAAATAAGAAATACGAAAAATGGGGCGCTACACAAGAGCACCGAAGCAAATCCTTGGGTCAACGGTTAGCTATTAATCCTAGGTCGTGAAACTTCAGGATTATAATGGTATTTCGTTTGAGCCTAGAGGATTTTTACAAATTTGTTAAGCCGTATCGTTAATACCCCGTTTGTAGAATAATAAATATGTATGATGATAGTGAATATTTGATTTGGGAATCGTATACGAACAGCATGTTGCAAAATTAACGTTTCATTGCAAGAAATATGCCCAGAAAACTGGAACGATATCACATTATTTGGTATCCTTGTTAAAACTTACGACTTAAAGATTTCGCTAACCAAACAATTTTCTTAGCAACGTAGGTACATAGTAGTAAATCGGGCTGATTAGATCATTCAAAATTAATTAACCGACGCCAAATGAAAGTAAAATTATGATGAAGTTAGATTACACCGGTATTAAATAAAGTCTGATAGTTAAGCCTCAGATAATAGCGATTAATGGTTTGGCCAGGACTATAATGAAATATGTCCTTTAAAACCAATGCTTTATTACTATCTCGGCTAGGGTGACGTGGCTTAGCGTGAATCTGTTCGTAAAATGTTTACATTGACAACTTTAAATCTTCTAAAATTACTTCTCACTCGTTCAATCCACCTGCTATGTCTAAAAACATCTTAAACCACAATGTAACGCTAGTGTTTCTAGTAAGTATGTTGTAGGAACCATGTCGGCTAGCACATAACTCCTTATTTCAGACTGAATACTTAAATCTGAACAGACAATTTAAATGCTGAATGTTGTCTCACGTTTGCAGGATTTGTTTTCTAGGCAAAAATAGAAGAAAAACGATGATTTTTCTGAGATAAAGAGGTAGTTGACATGCCTACAACAGGGGTTCTAAACATTAATAGCGTACGACATACTCGAAGCCGTTTTTGTCAATTTTAACAAAAGACGCTCAAGCGTCGGTGCCTCTTTTGCAATATATACCGCATATATGGTCGATAACATTAATACCTTAAGACAACACCTTGCATAAGAGACAATAACTAGCAAATTATTAAAGTCAATGTCCTAACATTACCTAGGCAAGTTAAGCTAACATAGTCGAAGCCGTTTTTGTAAATTTTGGCAAAAGACGCCAAAGCGTCGGTACCTCCTTTGCAATATACACCGCATATATGGACGATAACATTAATACCGTAAGACAACACCCCATATAAGATATTATAACTAGAAAATTAGTAAAGTCATGGTCCTAAAATTACCTGGGCATGTTTAGCTAACATAGTCGAAACCGTTTTTGTCAATTTTAACAAAAGACGCCCAAGCGTAGGTACCTCTTTTGCAATATATACCGCATAAATGGACGATAACACGACCTTAAGACAACACCTTGCATAAGATGCAAACTAGAAAATTAAAAGCCAAGGTGCTAAAATTACATGTGCATGTTAAGCTAACATATTCGAAACTGTTTTTGCCAATTTTTACAAAAGACGCCCAAGCGTCGGTACCTCTTTTGCAATATATAGCGTATATATGGTTTATAACATTCATACCGTAAGACAAGTGTTTTATACCAGGGGTTTATGGTTCCCCAAGGGGGACGTGATGCTTCTACAGGGGGTATGTGTCAAATACAAAGCCCAGAAACATTTATTGATGGAAAGCAAGAATCAACAACTTTCGCACTAAATATTTTTTACATTGAATGTTCTATGGATAAATAAAGTTCTTTTCAAATGGACTAATTTACAAGAGGTACATGACGCTTGACAGTGATACCAAGGGGTAGATTGATGAAAACTAGTTCAGAACCGCTGGCCTATATTTAAAAATATACGTTCACTTGATAAGTTCATAGTCGTCAAATACAGAATATCTAACCGAATTGCCACAGTTTTAAATAAGCTTTTTTAAAGTTTCTGCATCCATTTCACTAGCATATCCGGCAGAAATGTTTTCAAACTTTAACAAAATGTGATTTTGTCTTACAAAATAACACAGCGAGCCACAAAAAGATGAAGTAGTGCATATAGTCTTACTGCAACTGGTTTTGTGAGTTCACTGAGCGAGGAAATTCTATTTTTTATAGAATAGCCAAGAAAATAATGATTCCAGACATTTGGCAAAAGTGTTTCGAATTGAGCGGAGATGGTTGTAACCCATTTATGTTTTTGAACTTTTAAAAACTGTTGTTTAGTGTCTTTAAAAAATGTTTTGCTGATAGTTGTAGAAAAATTAAGTGGAACGATAACCAGGGGTGTAGCAATCGGGGGTGCAGCTGGTGCAGTGGAGTCGGGTCCACGAGCCAACGGATCCCATAGGATGCAAAAAACATTTTCTTCTTTAATTATTGGAAAAAGTAAAGTCAAAAATAAGGTTTTCTTCCTTAATCGCAGTCATCCCCTGCTTCATAACAAAACAAAACTCAGAAAGTCGGCATTTGCACCAAGAAAACTTTATTTAAATACATTGACAATGTATTTGTAATTAATGTGAAACTTGTTACTGCATATTTTTTTATGTGTTTTACCAATAATATAAATTATCCAACACGCCCTAATACAAATCGTTTGATTAGATAGTTCACAGTATTTACACTGTCAACGAACGATTAATGTAATCTAAAGTTAAGGCCCAATATCTGACTTTATAGAAATAAAAAGATAAGTTAATTTGCAAACTCAGACTTCTTCTAGTGGGCTAAATTACATGCGGGCCGTTAGCATTCCTTTGGGCATAAATGGATTAATCAAATTAACTTACTTTTAATTAAGTTAAACATTAGTTTTGATTGAAAGCCTTAACTTCCTATGTCATCTGTGAAAATCCAATTAAATATTACATGGAACATTTTAATAATGACAGACTAAAAACCGAATTGCGTAAATCCATCATAATCACGATTCAAAAAACGGCTGTAATGGCATAAATCGACTTTACAAAATTGAATAAACACGCGATAAAAAAACAGCAACATATTTCAAATCTATTTACAGTATTGCACATGTCATCCATTTATTGGACATTTGCTGCATACATGGCTTCAGCATTGATCCAAATACTAACATCGCCTCTCCAATTTCAGATTCAGATATGATTTTCCCGGCTCGCGTAAAGTAATCGAAGTTCACTGTGGCGGTAATCTTGTCAAAATTACCTCGACATGAAATAAAGCGAATTCGTGGGTTTGTTATTGAAACAAGTCCGAAATTAAACGAGATACAATAGGGGGATGATGTATAACGGAACAGGGCGAATATTATGAGAGAGACTGAAGCTAATTGGTGTATTGAATTCAGACAAAGCGCACCCAAAAGATCCACAAGCGAAGTTGGCGCATCAATAAAAACTTAGCGCGGCTCAACAGGATAATCTTGCGGTTACTGTAAGAAATTAACACGTGTTGCGAAGTTCTGATGCGAAAATAATGAACGTCGAATGTAACTTTGGATCAAAGTCCTGATATAATCATTGCAAGTCGTTACCCCAATTCTTTCTTTACGATTTGGCCAAAAGTCATTTTTTTGACTCCTCAAAACTTTAATGCTATAAAATATTTATAAAGAATAATTTAATACACGAATCATTTGAATTTGTAAAATAATTTATAGTTTAAAACGTAATATTTGTCTGTTTTATTAATGTAATTTTGCTACATTTTTTTTTAAAATTTATCAACAACCTTATTTACCCAAAGGTGTTAAGGTGCATTACAAAACTTCAACCAATTTCATGAATAAACACTGTCCACTCTCTCCTGTTTCTTGCCATCCTCATTCCTCACTCCTGGACATTCCTCTGTCTGTCAAACATTCAGCCACCACTTGGGTCCATGCTTTCCTCGGCCTTCCTCTTTGTCTTTTTTGTGTAGATTTCACTAGCCATATTCTTTTCGTTTGTCTTCCATCCCCGATCCTAACTAGATGCCCAAACCACTTTCGATGTTGTTTTTCTATGCTTTCCAAAACTGGTTTAACATTAAGTTCTGCTCTAATTGTCTCATTTCGTATTTTATCTCTTCGGGTAATACCTGTGACGCCTCTTAAATACTTCATTTCTAGCGCCTGCATTTTGCTTTTCATTTGGCTACAACACCTAGCTTCCGCATCCGTATGTCAGAATTGGTTTGTATATTGTGTTGTACACTGTCATTTTCGTTTACTTCGATATTTCTTTGTTCCTTATGAATGTGTTTTTAAGTGTATAGAAGACTTTAGTTGTATTCTCTATTCTTATAAAGATTAATTTAATACACTAAGCATTTAAATTTGTTATATATTGTATACTTCAAAACGTAATAATCGTCTGGTTTATTAAAGTAATTTTAAAAACTTTCCTTTATTGCTTCTAACGTTTATTAAATTCCGTTGATCAAAAATACAATTTTTCGGCTTTAATAAATATATTAACGTTTTTTGCTCTCAGACCTTCGTGCTCGAAAAGGTTTATAAAAACAAGTATTTATCATAAAAACTTCTTGAGCGCTCCATCATGTAATAACGAGTAATCGTAATATTAACTAATTGAAATTTATTTTCAGAGTTTCCTTAAACTAATTTTTAAATTAAAAGCGTTGCGAGTATCATAAAACTTTCAGTTTTTAATGTTATGTGTACATATACAGCAAATACCTTGGCAAAAAACGATTTTAATTATCTTGAGTACTTTAATGAAATGCGAAAGTATCCACAGCAAAACAAAATTTTTGCAGCCCTTCTGCTCGTAGAATTTTTTTTCTGTTTAAATGTTAAGAGTAAAATATAAAGCTATTAAAACACCCAAAGTAACATGGGCAGTTTTAAATCCTAGGATTTATTTTGTTACGTGGTTAGACTTGGTTTGTAAACAAAAATTTCCTTATTTTCCTTAAATTTTTCACACAAAAATACTTTTAAAAAACACAATTTATTTGAATGCAAAAATGTAAATTGTAACATTCTTAAAGACACTGTTTTTGTGGCTTGGTTTTAAAACCAAGAAATCTAGCAGCGCTAGATTCACTTGTGCAAAATCAAGGTCAATAAAATCGCTTTGTTTTAGCGTTTACACACACGGTTTTGCACATATGCAAAACCTAGGCAGCAAAACCATGTGCAAAACCGTGTGTGTAAACGGCCTATTATAGTTTTGCTGCTTAGGTTTGTCTCGATATTACCTAAGAATTTTAAAGACACCCTAAATAATTTATTTCCAGTTAAAGTTTGCTTAAAAAGGCCTTAAACAGCTCTTCAAAGTTCTCAAAAACGTTACAAATGTATAATAGTCTGCACGTACTTATGCAAAGCACGCACAAACGGGTAATTCTTTTTTTTTTACCACGTTTTGAGATGCATTAGCTAAACATGCCCTAATAATTTCTTAAATGGTACAATAAACTGCCCTAATACTTCGCTTAAAAATGTTTTAAAACTTCTCGTCCCAAATTTACCAGTACCGATCACAAATCCTTTCCACATTAACCTTATGTTATAGCACACAATTTGCTCTTTCGAATCCCCGCACATCCTGACTGTTCCTCATTCTCCGGATCTTTCTATTTCAACACCTCATTTATTCTATCCATGCTCTTCCCTGTCTATTTTTAGATTCTTCCTTTTTTATACACAAATTTTGCCGTACATTGCTGACTTATCCGTTCAATACAACCAAATCGTCGGAGATAGAAATATATAAATAAGGACTTGGGTAAATCAACGAGTGAAATAATGTTTATATTTGAATTGTTTTTCAGTTCATTTGTAGGTCAACGTTGAAAGTTAAGGAATGGATGGTTGGTTTTAAGAAATTCTAAACTGAAAAGTTTGCAACACTAATTTATCTTTGAAAATTGTTCTGATTTAATCGATATACTGACCTTTTTGTCATAAAATATTCCACTTTATCCTATCTCTGCCTTGTGGTTAAATTTAACAAACTGGGTAACTGTTACTAATTGTAGTGTGATCCATAAATAATTCTGGGGATACCACAAAGGAGCTTTAATAATTTAATACTCGTATGGCAGGATGGCGTAGTGTTTTATTTATTTCGGTTTCGTTCAACTGCTTTTATTTTATCGTTTCCTGTTGGTTACGGATACTAGAATCAAAGTGTAGTGGCTGCAGGTTAAATCGATTTTCCACACGCTGTTAAATTAAAACTTCGATTCGAAGTATGCAGAAACGTTTATCAATCAATATTTAACAACGTCAGGAGTAATTCAAGGGTTCTGCTTATGAAATTTTACTTCCCCGACCTGGATGAGGTGCATAAGCGAAAATACACATAAAAAACAACACTGTAATTATTTTAAAATTTTGATGAGCCGTAAAAAATATTTTTATTCGGTTCATGAACAACTTTGTAGTTTTATGCATTGAGTAAAGACACTGCGTTACATTTTTACAAGTAATAAAGTAAAATGCGCAATTTTCAAAATATTTAAAACAATAGTTTTAAGAGTATACACTTGACAAACATTTAAAGATATTGATGAGCTGTAAGGAATCTTAAAAACCATAACTAAAATATTAAAAAATACTTCCAACATTATAGCAAGGGTTCAAACCAAAAATTTAAAAAATTGTCGTCATTTCTAACCCCGCTAGAGCGAAAGTGTTATAAAAGTACCATTATATACAAGTCTTGCTCGTGTGTGAACTAATTTGTCACTTAAGAACATGAAATCTACACCAGTATATACAAAACCTGCTTCGTTTAAGTATTTTACTTTAGTCGTGTAAATACGATAATTTATAAGCCCATAGCTGCGCTCAGCCTGATAAATATCACCACGTTTATCATAAATCAGTCAAATTCGCACGAGCTTATGTGCAAATTAGTAAGTTTGCATATATTAGCAATTTGGTTTAGGCTTTCTTTTTAAAATACGTACCTTCGTACAAAGAATTTAAACACTAACAAAGGAATGCCTCAAGAATAAACGTCAATGCCGGATAGTAAAACAGAACGACCTAGGGTTGACGATTTATTTTTGTCACCTTGAGGTTTATAAATACTTCATATTTTAACGGGCTGTTTAAATAGGACGCACTCGTTTAAACGAAAAGTGATAGGTATGCTTTTATTTCTCACAATGTGAGAAAATATGCGTCCTGTACATTAATTTTTAAATATTTGTACTAAAGTCTAACTAGCTACAAACTATAACACAAAAATTCTAGAAAGAGACTAAGAGAGAACGTAGAATCAAAACTAAGAAAAGAACAAGCAGCTTTTAGACCAGAAATACAGACAAGCGATAATATAATAGTATAAGGAATATAATAGAAAGAAAAATAGAAGAAGGAGAAGAACTTTACTTAACATTTATAGACTTAAAAACAGCCTTCGATACGGTAGACAGAAGAGAAATATGAAAAACCCTGAGAGAAATGGAAATGCATAACATATTAATAACGCAATTAGAAGGAAATGTCAGACAGTTAGAGCTAAAGTACAAATTGCAGAACAACGATCAAATGAATTCAGAATATATAAAGGAATAAGACAGGGAGACAGTCTAAGCCCATTATTATTATAATATTCATGGACCAAATCGGAAAAAGAATTAAAGAAAAACATAAACAACTAAACACTGCAATTGGGTACAGAAATCTAGAAATAATTACACTGAATAGCCCATTATACGCAGATGACTTGGTACTAATAGCAAATACTAAAAACCAAATGCAAAAGTTAGTGAACGCATGGATCGAAGAAATCAAGAACATGAAAATGAAAGTGAACATAATAACATAAATAAAATAAAAACCATGCTCGTAAACGAAAAACAAAAAGACAATGAGAACAACAATAAAACTAAATGTAAAAACAATATACTGGAAAGAGTAACAATAGGCGAATACTTGGGAAGCATAATAACAGAGGATGGGAAAATAGGTGCTGAATTAACAAATAGAGCAAACAAATCAACAAAACAATACACAAAGATCGACAAAAAGGTGAAAATGAAAATATATAATATGGTAACATTACCAACAATAACATACACATCCGAAAACTGGACACTAAGGAATAAAGATGAGGCTAAAATAATAAGCACCATGGAAATGAAACAACTCAGAAAAATTTGGGGGGTACACTAAATGAGACAGAATAAGAAACGAAATCCTTAGAGAAATAACAAAACAATAACCAATAATAGAAAAAATAAAAAAGAAACAACTAAACTAGTAAATTTTTTGTTAATTATTAGGGCAACGTAATATTTTCAAGTAGGCCATAAAGGAAGACAGCTGCAATTTTGGAACAAATGAAAGCAAAAACAAGAAAATTCTAATTTTATCTTTTGCCAACGAATTTTTGACATTTTTTTGGTCATGAAGATGTAATTGTACAATTCTTATGTTTAAATCGAGATTTCCTAAAAGTTAAATGCATTTATTTATTGCACCAATGTGATGAGACAATTATTAAATCCTATAAACTATTTTATTGTTTGTTTCGGCTTAACCATCCTAGGTATTTGTTTGTTACCATACTTTTGCTCAGCACTGTATAACCTTGCATTATATTTTGCCTTCAAAAATTTTGCTTTAGTCTCTATATTTTTTAAAAATGTGTAAAGACACCTTACTGAATGCTTTACCTTACCATCTTTAGTTAGTTAAAAAATATATACACCTATAATATAGGTTGCGTGTTTTTTGTGCTAAAATTTTCCAGTATTTTACAATGAAAGCTTGAAAGCCCAATGTTATTTCAGATATTGATTAGCCATCAATACAGTTAAAAATGGAAAAACAAAAAAAAATACATAATTTTTCCACACAACTTTTATTATCAATTGACTTTTTTTAATTCAGATATAAGCACGCACTTAAAAACTCTGTCCGATATACAAATTAATGGACAGTTCATGTTTTTAATCTATTGTTTCGTTTTTCAACAAAGATGTTCCAAAAATTTAACAGCCCAAACACACATTTCACGATAAATTAAATAACGCGTCTACAAAGTTTTGATAACCATCGTTAAAAGCAATTTTCATGTAACAGACAAACAATAAAAAACTCATAAAATTTAATTAAAAATACACTATCAGGTAATTTCTTTTCATCAAAGCGCACTAAATAATATTTTGACATTAATGGTACTTTCTGTAACTCCGCAAAGTTTAAACGTAAAAGCACTAAAAGATATATTTTCGTATTGATCTAGAAGAAGGAAGACCCATCCGCCACTGTAAAGTACATTAAACTTGTTGCTAACAGAACTTTTATTGCATATAAAATCTTAAACATATGTTGTCTACGACAGCTCAGAATTTAGACGTAAAGCTGTAGCCGTTATATAAATACTCGATGATATGAATCTAAAGCACTCGGAAAAGCATAAAGCTCTGGAGATTTGAGATTTGCTATTAAAATGTGCATTGTAAATGAAATTGTTGGTAATTCCTGCGACAATGGCTGAATAATTACTGTAGTTTGCGATAACAAACTCATAAGTACATTGAATTAATACAGGATGTGCTTAAATACAGGATTTAACAAAATTATAAGCACATGAATATACAAGGTGTCCCAAATTCGAGTAAATGCATGGGGATCTCGCTTATCTTAAGAGCTACGAGGTCGGTTAAATTAGGGCAAAGTTGCGAAATTAGATGCTTATCAAATATCTGCAAAGAAAATTTTCATAGCTGTCTTAGTTCAAAAGTTATTCAAGAAAAAGTGAAAAATGGATTTTCGTTGTTTTGCGAAAAAAAAGCACAAATATCAAAGAACTTCTGGCTGGTTGCAAATTATACAATTAATCAAGATCATATTAATGTTAAAATGACAAAACAACAACAACAAAATTGTTTTTTTTTTATGTTTGTATAAGATCATTTAATTCAAAAATTGTATAAAATGAGTTTTTCTCAAATTTTTGTGGTAAAATATCATTTTAGATATAAGTGTCATATATCATTGAAATCAGAAGACAAAATGCTATCCGAATAGGAGATTAAATTTTTTTCGCCGTATTTAAAAAAATGAAGTTGATGATGTTTCTGAAGAAACGAAACGTTGTCGGAAATTTTAAGTTATCTTAAAATATAAAGCGTAAGAAGTTGCCAGGTAAAAGTGCTTTCAGATTGTCGATATCTTAAAAAATGTAGGAAATAGGGCAAAAAAACGAGAATCAATTTTTTCGGTTTCTCTTGAATCCCGGGCCTCGGAATTTTACCCCATCGCCCGCTCCTTCTCGACACCCCTACCTTCAACAGGAATTTATTTTGCTATATCCATGATAATGCGCCAACGTTTTACTTTACGACCGGCCCTCGTATGTTAGTTGCCTGAAAGGAAATAAAACGCACGCGCGGCTTTTAGTGCAAATTCCGAAATATTTCGCTAAAGATGTCGCTAGCTATCGGACTAACAGTCGTTCGAGTATATTTCCGTAAATTTTTGGGTGGGATTGGCGCTTAAATACCTTACAAGCAAAAAAGCCTAGTCGAGTTAGTGGAAGAAAATTTTGGAGCTAAAGTATCTTGAATCAAAACAAAACAATCTTAAATTTTGTTTCAACCGTTACTATTCTCTCCTGCACTATTGTTTTAGTGTAATTAATTATTTTCGCAATTTTTTTATAATTAATATCGTTTATTTTAACACAAAACAAAATGCGACACGTTTCAAAAATCATGATCCTAAACTTTTTTCCATTTTTTTTTTCCGAAGTTCGGTCTATTCTACCTGGACCATATGGTTTGTTCGGAATGTGGCCAAAAATTTACGAAATTGACACTTAATGACACTCCGTCCGTTAGCTGGCGACATCTGGGACACAATCCGTGGCGATTTGAACTAAATTAAATTAAAGGCATTTAAATTAGGTACATACAGGATGCGGCCATTAAGTAAAGCCTCTACTTCGATACAGCAATTGCCTATTGCCTAATTAAATATCACTTATCTTTTCTTAATCAAAAACCTCTGGTAAAACTGTTGAACCAGTTATAGGTTTGCGTATTTTGATCAGTAGCAATTTTAATAATTTTGAATACACTTAATAAATTAATAATTTATGAATGTATAACATATAACTTATTTATAAATTTGACTACTATTAACGAAGAGACTGGAGTCTCAAAACAGGACGAAGTATTTCAACAACAGACAATGAAATATAAGTTATTCGTAATTAAATTATTTATATTGTATCTTAAAGGTTTATTGAAACAAAAATGTGTTTTTGCTATTCCCAAACAGTTTAACATTTAGGTTTGGATAGTTATTTTCGTTGCCCTTTCAATGTAAATAACATTCCTGCTATTATGTACTTTAAAATTCAGTGGGATAAATAAATATTCGTTCATTCATTCGCGCATTTAAACTTAAAACCCACAAAATAAAACAACCCCATCCAGTTTTGTGAATCAAAAGAAATGCCTTAAAAATTAAGAACGTTTTGTAGATTGAAGACAACATTATTTTTTAACTGTGTTGCTTTATTGAGAACAAAAAGCGACATTAAAACTTTAAGTTGCAAATTTAAAAAAAAAAAACATTCCATTGCGTTTGATGAGAAAATTAACACAAATATTATTTCAACTGGTTTACCTTCAATTTTCGGTTATATCGCAATAAATAAATTGAAAAATAAACCGTCAAGTAAATAACCCTACAAAAGACATCTAAATTAACCCAGTTTATAGATTTTTATTATTCAAATTTCAGGGATTTTATTTCGGATACTTTTTTAAACTTATATGACGAAGTTATTACGTGTTATTATTGGATATATACAAAATGTAACCTTACATTTATAGTCATTATTTGACGAATTATTTTAGTGTATCATTTTAATTGTAAGCATATTCTGAATGTGTTAACTGGTTTAGAGTTTCTAGATTATGTTGCAGATTTTTTTCTGTTTCCGCGACTTGGACTCCGTTATGTTAATTTTTTTCATTTTCCAGTTGCCTAGGTGAAACGGTCTCATTTTTTGTTTTACGTTTTTAATTACCCCGTCTATAACTACTGAGAATAATAATGGGCTAAGCACGCGTCCTTGTTTTAAGCCCTCTTTTGTTTCAAACTCTGTGATTCTTCATTTTGGGTTCTTACAATATTTACTGTTTTTTTCGTACATCTCTTTTATTATGTCGATTGTTTCTATTTCTATTCCCTTCCTTCTTAGGCCCCTTCATACGTCATTTCTTTTGATTTTATCGGATGCTTTTTCCAAGTCTATAAAACATAAATGCATATCTTTGTTTTTTGTTAAACTCTTTTTGATTGTTTGTCTTAATATAAAGACTGGGTTTTGTGTACTCCTTCCTCTTCTGATACTGTATTGGGATTCTTCTAGTATGTTTTCTATTTTTTCTTTTAATCTGCCTTCCATTTCTCTAGCCAGTATTTTCCCTGTTACACTTATTTATGTTATTTGTCTATAGTTAGAACAATTCCTTTTACCCCTTTCTTGTATAATAGTAGGATTATGTTTTTGATATTATTACTTCGTTCAATGGATCAAAAAAATTAATAACTTATATCGAATCTATACAGTTTTCAATGAAATAGTGCCAATTCATCTTATAAATAAAAAATATTACTAATGATATAACGAAAAAAATTCGTTTGAATGTTAGAGCCGACCTAAAATCGTATATTTGGTTTTTTACCACTATCCTAAATTCTAGAATTTCAATCAGGAATTCACCTCAACAGACATTATTGGTTTCGGAGATATCGAATAACCCTTGAAATATTTGCTTCTAAAATAGTCCTTGTAATTCACGCATCGCCCTAAGGTCAAACCCTTTCTAAAGGGAATGTTTGGCAGCCAGTTTATTCTGCCGCCATCATTTGCTTTAATGTTACGGCACATCGGTAAACAACAAATATTTGAAGATCACATGAAAGTTTTATAAAAATCTGTTAATTATTAATTGATCCCTTAATTCATTTTTAAACAACCAAAGCACTTGGTATGATAAAGTAAACAATACAACGTAAAGTTAAAATTAAAAATGCATAGAAAAGTAATTCACTGCTTTTTTTAGCGAAAATGCTCTCATTGCCAAAAAAGTTTTCTTGATACTGTAAGAAATTTTTCTTTACAATTTAAATGTGTTTATCATTATCTCGCTAAGGCCAAGGCCTGCCTTGCTTTATTACAACACAGGTTTCTGAATAGGTACAAAGTTTTTGCTGAGATATTAAAAAGCACACGACAGAGAAGCCGCTGGTAAAAAATTAGTATTCTTGCAGCTCAGAAAAGTACATTTAAAACGCTTGATATTGATAACAAAAATTTAAATTGGCGTCTAACAACTTTATCAAATCTTTACATGCATAATGAGTATTTTATAGCCTACATATACTTTCACATATATGCATTCTCACTCAACACGTTATACTTTTTTTTTTAAGGAAAGCGATGCCCTAACTTTTCCCTAACAATAATTTATTGCTTGTTTTTCTTCTTTCCAGTATACGCAAATTTATATTTGCATATATATTCGCACGCAATATAGTCACACTTAAATTGACTTAGATATTTTATAAACTGTACGCTACACGCAATTTCGTTGTACGTCACACGACCGTAGCTCGGTTTTAACCAGATATTGAGCGTCCACTATCCCCATAAAAGAAAAACCTAACAAAGAGTTATTACCGAAAAAATATTCATGCATTTATTATAGCAAACTTTATAGGTTTAAAAGATTATGGTGTAAAGAACTAGCAATTACATTTAACGTATTTATCGTGATCTAGTTCATTTGCATACATACAACTAATTTTTAATGTTCGCAAGAGAAAAAGTCCTCGTGCTAAACGGATGTAAATTATAAGGCAGACCATATAATGCTGGTGTGTTACGAAATTTGTTGTGTACTTTAGATAAGAAAAATTAAATGTAAGAGCCTTTCTTTAGAACGTTCAATTGATTTCCTGAACAAAAAATGCTTCATAAATTTATAATTCCACCTTCAAGTAATGATCAATAATATGACTCTTTTTTATCCTTTTGATATACTCCGCCAAAGATCTTTCAAACATCGCAAAATAAGTGATACATTTTATAACGATTTTCGAAAACTTCTTTAAGTAAATACATTTTTCCAAAATGTTATTCTGTAGCCGTAATAAACTCAAGCGCCATTGCCAATAATTCTGAATCAAAGCCATGCAGCGTATTGAAACGATCAGGCATACAAAAGCAAAATATTAACTGATTTGAAACAATCGAGCCGTAATGAAGAGCCTCATAATACCACTGCATTCAATACATTGTTTATATCTAACGCAGTAGCGAGGTACTTCACATTTTCTGCATCGTTGGCTGTGTTATTTCAGCACAAATTCCGCCATTCTTTGCTTTAAATTTCCAATATTTTCGGCTGGTTCAATAAAAACAATAGGATTTATTTCGGAAGTTTCCATCAGTAGCCCACGAATCTCGGTAATTAGAATTTTTAACTGAATATTTTCAACGGGGATTGGTAGATATCGAAAATAAACGGAATTTGCTAAATAGTTCTAATTTCAATGCACACACTGGTCTGAAACTCGTTTGTGTAAGGTCCTGGGTGTTATTGTAATTATTTCGATTTCCTAAACGCTTTGAAGAGGCGCTTGAGCTTCAACGCCCTAAAGGGCCTAATCTAAGTGCTTCCACAGAACGATTTAAAGGTTTTTGTTTCCATACTTCACAGACGAAAATTCAGATAGTGTGTTAATTAAACGAATTTTATGAATTTCTTAAATCGCCCTATGTGTACCTATTACATTAAACTAAATTTGTTTATTGCATTTTTCACTTATAAAACGTCACACACTAATAAACTTATACAATTTATTTCCTGCAATTACCTGAAAATAAACTTCTTGTGACATTTACGGATCATTAACAAAAATAACGAAATGTATAAAACATTTATAACTTGTAGGCCGTATTCACAGCACTCCTTGATATTTCGAACGTAGGAAACTTTCCTAAGCATACATTATTAAAGTGGATGGAACAAACCGAGAGCGGAGATAGTGGTTATATAATAATGTTATGCAAGATATACAATATTAAGTTAGATAATATTTGCTTCTAACATTGATAATTACAACAACATGTAAACTCTCTTCAAAAAATCTTATTAAGAGGAACTTCTTTCGATAATATGGTATCTTTAAAGACATACAATTGCTAATTACAGACAACGTCTCGAAACCAGATAGAATAATCAGATAGTTTTGTTAAAGACAAATCTAATTCCACAACCGAAAAAAATCATTATGTACGGAAACATCTTTATTAAAGTTTCACCTCTCGATATCGTTAAATAATCCTTTGCTGGCTACTGTTTGTTTGTTTTTTTTTTTACCCCAGTAACTGAACTTAAATCCTCTAGTGTAGCTAGACCTTTTACCTTTGTAGTTACTTGAAATATCTTATATACGCGAGGGAAATAAAGTCGACAAAGAAACTTCAGAGGCAGTTCATACGCAAAACCATACGGTTCAACGCAAGAAAGTGTTTGAAAACAAAAAGGTAATAATCAAAACACAATTGTGCAAAAATCAATATTGCAGGCGTTCATTTGTGTTGTGGTTTGTACGAAGTTTCTTAAGTTTAATAACTTAAGTGCAGGAAAAGTTAATATTAGTGCAAGAAATTCGTGTTGAAATACAAGTTGCAAACAACACAAAATAAAGTTGCGACACTTCGTTACTGTTAATGTATCAACTTGACTATGTTATGAGCAATTAAAAGGTTTAGATACACTAGATTCAATATTGCTTCTTTGTATTATATTTTTAATACAGCAAAATTTATTATAGTCTAATGTTATTTATACCAAAAAGATTACTTACAATCCTCAAATAAAGTTTGGATAAAAATTCTTTAAGAAAATAAACTGTTTTTACGCACGTTAGTTGCTAAATTATGTTTGTTTATCCAAAATAAGTTTATCCACCGAAATTGAAACTGTAGCCTAATTCACATTAGAAACTTGTACATTTAAAACCAAAATCTGCATATAAATGCCTACATAAAATAAGATTTTGCGTTTTCATTTCCATAAAATTTAACAAAAGTTTACTCCAGCGTTCACTGAAAGCGTGTCTTGGTTAAAAAAAGAATACAACTTGCTCGTTGTAGCATTACTGGAGGGAGTTAAGGTGCTTTAAAAAACTACTGCTTAAATTTTTACAAATGCTATCGTAAACTATCGTGGAAAAAAAGCGAGCCACAGTATATTGTTATCGTCTTATGTACTTGGTTATTTTCTAAAAGGTATAGCCTACTCCAAGCTACACAAGACGCACTATCAAATGAATACTTAATATTTCCATTATCTCGAACGTCAGTTATAAAAAAATAAATTCCGTTGCGCCGTGGATGCCTTCCAAGGAAGTCAGTGTTTTTTTAAACAGCAGGGCTTATGTGGGCCATTCATAACGTTGTAAAACATAATTGTTCTATTCAGATGTGGGGAAATGTTAACGTGACATTACAAAGTTGGTGTTTATGCTTTGTTAACGATAGTGAACTTCCTGAAAGTGTTTAACACCAAACCACTAAACTACGTTCTCAATTAAGACCACTCACTCTAGGTTTGGGACAGGAACTGTTAAAATAATAGTACAGCAATATGAAAATTGCAAGATCTTTATTGAGCCAAGTGGGAGTTTTTAAGGACTGTACATGTGAAATTGAATTTTTGTTAATTTTAGCAAAAGACGCCCAAGCGTCTGTACCTCTTTTGGAATATATACCACATATATGATGGTAAAATTAATAACTGAAGACAGCACCCCATATAAGATACAATAACTAGAAAATTGTTAAAGTCATGGTCCTAAAATTACCTGGGCATGTTTAGCTAACACAGTCAAAGCCGTTTTTGTCAATTTTAGCAAAAGACGCCCAAGCGTCGGTACTCTTTTGCAATATATACCGCATATATGAATAATAACATTAATACGGTAAGACAACACCCCGTTTTAAGACACAATAACTAGAAATTTATTAAGGTCATGGTTCTAAAATTACCTGGGCATGTTTAGCTACATAGTCAAAGCCGTTTTTGTCAATTGTAGCAACAGACGCCCAAGCGTCGGTACCTCTTTTGGAATATATACCACATATATGATGGTAAAATTAATAACTGAAGAGAGCACCCCATATAAGATACAATAACTAGAAAATTGTTAAAGTCGTGGTCCTAAAATTACCTGGGCATGTTAAGCTAACACAGTCAAAGCCGTTTTTGTCAATTTTAGCAAAAGACGCCCAAGCGTCGTAACCTCTTTTGCAATATAAATCGTATAAATGAATAAAAACATTAATACCGTAAGACAACACCCCATATAAGCTACAATAACTAGAAAATTATTAAAGTCGTCCTAAAATTACCTGGGCATGTTGAACTAACATAGTCAAAGCCGTTTCTGTCAACTTTAGCAAAAGACGCCCAAGCGTCGGTACCCCTTTTGCAGTATAAATCGCATACGTGAATGGACATTAATACCGTAAGACAACACCCCATATAAGCTACAATAACTAGAAAATTAATAAAGATATGGTCCCAAAATTACCTAACAAAGTCAAAGCCGTTTTTGTCAATTTCAGCACAAGATGCTCAAGCGTCGGTACCTCTTTTGCAATTATGTATACCACATATGTGGATGAGAAAATTAATAGTGTAACAACACCCCATATAAGATACAACAACTTGAAAATTATTTAAGTCATGGTTCTAAAATTATCTGGGCATATTTAGCTAATAACATGGTCGAAGCAGGTTTTGTCAATTTTAGCAAAAGACGCCTAAGCGTCGATACCCCTTTTGCAATATAAATTGCATAAATGAATAAAAACATTAATATTGTAAAACAACACCCCATATAAGATACAATACCTGGAAAATTATTAAGGTCATGGTTCTAAAATTACCTGGGCATGTTTATCTAACATAGTCAAAGCCGTTTTTGTTAAAGTTAGTAAAAGACGCCCAAGCGTCGGTACCTCTTTTGCAATATAAATCGCATAAATGAATAAAAACATTAATACCGTAAGACAACGCCCCATATAAGCTACAATAACTGGAAAATTATTAAAGTCATGGTCCTAAAATTGCCTGAGCATGTTTAGCTAACATAGTCAAAGCCGTTTTTGTCAATTTTAGCAAAAGACGCCCAAGCGTCGGTACCTCTTTTGCAATAAATACCGCATTTATGAATGATAATATTAATGCCGTAAGACAAGTGTTGTATAACTGGGGTCCCAATTATTATTAAAATATACCTTTTCTAACACTTCTCAACATTTGTCATCACATGCCTCATGAATTATTGTACCACTTGTAGATCGATATCAAATGTTTGCAGGAAAATATAACATTATTAGCCTGTGTTATGGGCTAACAGATTTATTAACCGCATCTATCGATTTGACCTTTATGACATTAATCGTTTGTTAATGAGGTGTTTATTCCATAGTAATTACTACAGAACTATTCCCTCAAATTGGTTTCATACAAAGCTACAAAGGCATAATTTTGGAATACAAGATAATTAAATTACTGGCCGATTTAGACAAACTTTAGACTCTTTACAATAAAGAAACAATAAACCAGTTTATAAGATTGTTACGCTAATATTTTATCTAATTAATATTGTTTGAATTGTTTTAATAAAGTTTGATGAACCCCGTTCAAAAGTATTATGATTTAGGCGGCTGTTATTTAGCAAAAGAGAGCGTTGCAATATAATTTTAAAATTTGTAGCTAATCAAGCTTTTCAAATAAACATTCTGCCTTTAACATTATAATCATAAACAATTTTTATTTTATTTGACTTCATGCAGTAGTGATGCATATGGTCTTGGTTCTTTTATAGAATTTTAGTACGTTATTTGACGTTTTATGACGTCTGGGGCGAGCAACGGGTGAGTTTAAATCTTGTCTCTAGGGAGACCTTAAAGGATTACAGAAAAAAATTGGCGTTTAAGTTCGAATCAAATATTACAGAATGTTGAAGTGCTAGTTTTTTTTGCTGGCATTGAAAGGTGTATTTTTTGTTCACAGAAATGCTGAATGAAATTTTTACAGTCCTTGTTCTTCAAGATGTATTTGAATTCCGGAATTAAAATGTTATAAGGCACATCAATGTAAACACAATAACGTTCGGTTCGCAAAGATACAAAGTTTGATCTTATGAATAGAGCCAACTCCATTTTATTCAAAAGTTTCAACAACAATAACGAATCAAGATTAAGAGAGACTGCGTAATTAATTCCCGTCTCATTATCATTGTTTGTCATTGCATGCAAAAATTTAATTTCGATGGCCTTTTAAGTTGAACCCGACTGCAAAAGATGCCTGTCTGTCACATAGACCTAACTGAATAATTAAGCGTCTATAATATTTTACTGACAAGCTGGACGAGGAATGGGGCAAGAAAGAGGCGAAGAACGACTCGCTGGAAACTGTTTTTAAAGACAGTTTTACAATAGAAAACAGAAAGGATACTTGCTGAATTGAAAATGTCTTTATCTTTTTAGAATTCCATAATAATACGATAAATCAAGTAATGGGTATTCAAACTTCGTATTCAGATTCAGGAATCCCATATTTCGGACCCATAAATATGCTGAGAAGAGCCAATATAATCTTTCCTTTGTTATATTGGGCCCTTTATGGCCGAAGCTTTAAATGGTCCGATGCTGGCGTTATAACAACGTTAAACACTGCCTTAACTACATACATCGCCACAGTAATTGCCAATACCGCGAGCACCGTTTACTTGCCAATTAAAATGTTAAATTGTTTGTTATATTCCAAGTGCAGAGCACGTACTCTTCCAACAATTGTTTAGTGTTTTGTGCGGATATAAATTTTAACGTGCATGCTGAGCGATTCTGTTTTTGATCGTTTTCGTGCCTTTATCGCATCTAATTGAAAACAAAAATATTTATGGCGAAAAGTGAGTTATGGTGATTCTGCGCTCCAGAATCGTACTCGCCGATGAAATTTCTACAAAAATTAAAACCCAAAGGAATGCGAAACAAGCAAAGTTTGTTAAAAAGCACAGTAAACAAACACGACATGTATTTAATGGTCACAGAAGATATCATAAGAAATGTGAAAATCCGGTTTTCAAAATGTTTATCCCTTCCGAAAACATTTGTGATTTTTAAAAGCGTTGTCCATTAAATTATAAATTTCTCCCCCAACGTTATTTTGAAAGACCATAAAAGCGTTATTACCGTGAGCACTTTTTGCCAAGAAAGAGTATCTCGTTAAAACCTTAGTAACGTTCGAGATAATGAAGACCTTTTACCTCTGCCACCAAACGCTATCCCGGAATTTTAATTTTTTATTATTCCCGCAAAGGTGGTCTCCTTTCGGGTTCCTGTACTGCGACCTATTGGTCTATTGTACCCTCTGGTGATGGTCCCTTAAAGAAGTCCTGTGTCTTTGAAAAAAATCCAGGATTTTCTTTAAGGGTGTTATTCTTAACTCTTCTTGGTTGGTTTTTCCATCTCTAGAAGTCTACGCCGCGCCGATAGGGTGTGAATCCTTCACACTGGCATATTACGTGAAGAGGAGTTTCTTCTTCTTTACCACATCCTCTGCATATATAGGTCTCTGAAAGCCCTATTATGTGAAAGTGTTTGTTTAGCCCACAGTCCTGTGACGAGTCCTGTGGCTGCTCTGATTTCTACTCTGCTCATCCTGAGCATTTCTTCTCTCTTTTCTTTGGATACCTTAGGATAGCCTTAGAATGGGCGTGTCCTGCAACTTTTTTCCAATGAGCAATATGCCCCTGTATTAATATGTCATTGACATCGCTTGGCTGTTCCATAGGATGTACCAACTGCGGGTTCTGGTCCGAAGAAAGGTGTCTCGCTGCCAATTTTGGCTAGGCGATCTGCCTTCTCGTTCCCTGGTATATTAGTGTGCCCTGGGCACTAGTATAACATTATTCCAACAGGTCAGAGCAAGTCCTGAGTTTGCTTCCGACGAGCCAAGAGCTTTTAACGCTGCTAGGTTATCGGACGCTATGAACATTCTTTTATTATTAAAATCTCTTTCTAATAGTGTATCTGCACATAAGTGCTTAGCGTACACCTCGGCTTGAAATATGGTTGCACACTGTCCAAGGCTTACAGATGTGCCTTGTTTCAATGCTGGAAAGGATGATTGCGAGTGTGCAGCGCCAGAAAACTTACGTTTTTTGCTAGGTAGGCCGTAAACAAAATTTTTTCCAGCCCTTCATGATGGAGGTTGAGGCGGTGGGCTCGCAACTCACCACTCATTAAAAACACCCAGGAAGAGTGCATCGGAAAGTTACTGGCGGAACGATAGTATTAAACCGTTTTATAGAAGAAAAAGAATGACTGTATCAAAAATGGTTTGCTAACCGATAACCCCGAAGACGTAAAAGCTATTTAAGACAAAATTATGTAGTCAAGAAACAAATCAAAAAGCTAAAAAATACTGAAATAAAAAATGCCAAAAAATAGATAGCTTTTAGCTGGCACACGATCAAGAGAGGCTTGGAAAACGACAAGAAACTTATCTAGGCATGATCAACAAAGACCAGATTATATGGAAGTCAATTCTTTCCGATCCTATTATTATTCTAACATCTGCTTCATTTCTAAAATGTTTCCTTAAGTTTCATATTACTGATGAAATACGCTATGAATACGACCAGGTGAATGGAAGACTTTTCATCGACATCTCTATGTGAGCTTTTATCAATAGCTATAACATATTCACCCCCTCTTTCTATTATAACTTGATCCATCTAAATTACCAAATATGAACACTTACACATTCCCCTCTGGGGTCATTTCAAGTATCTTATATCTGCAAAAAAACGGAGCTTGGCCGAAGAATTATAACGGAACAGAAAAGATTCTTTACAAATACGTGGCAGTAATCCGAGAATTTGAAATTTGTGGGGCAACGTTTGCTTTATCGAGCAAAGGCGTTTACAGAAATGCAAGGGCGTCGCTTCAGAGGCGTCTTACAATACACAGATATGAATCAACCAGGCTCTGATATTGGTTTTTAGTTGTTATTGCATTATCGATAATAAAAGAGGAGGTTATTTCGGGAGGAAAATGCTTGTAGGAAGTTTTTGCGTGAGTTTTTCTAGTTGTAAACCTAATACTTTGTAACTGCCTGCGTGTAAAGTTGTTGTCTAGAGGTGTAAGAAATTTGAAAATATTTAAGGTAAATTTATTAATGTGGTCCTAACTCCACTGATTTGAATTTGATTAATAAGTTCCTGGCAGCTGTGGAGGAGATTTTACAGACATGTATGGATTTTTTATTGAAAAAATACTGGAATGTGTGTGTGAATAAATTTATATTAATACTACTACCAAAGCTTGTTAAGTACTTGTTATTCTTCTACCTTCTGCAACTGCAAGGTAAAATTGAAAATTGTTGCTAAAACACGTGACCAATTTAGCACATGTTATTGTCCAGTTTTAAATTTTTACCTCATAAATACCATACGTGCTGCGAAGACTATTTTTAATGCTTGATTAAATCGAATTTATGTTATCCTGTCCTGGCACTATTTTGCAATTAAAATCAGTCTTTAAAACGAAGGATAAGCTAGAGTATAGTAAAAGAAATTATTTGAAAACAGTTTTTTGGAAGCTCCAGATTAAATTTCTGTGATGTTTAATTCCGTTCGAGGGAAAAGTTTATCATTTCACTTTTCAATTACGTAAATATTTGCCTTAGTTAGGTCCAGGTTTGTAAAGGATCAAAAAAGGTTATTTTATCAAGAACTTGCCATTATAAATCTTATTTGTACGTCTATGCGAATGAAAATTTGTGATTACATATTATATCTATACCTGGGATTTTTGTTACATTTATTCTTTGACAAAAACAAGTCGGTAGAAATATTAAAAACTCAAGATTTTTAAAGTGATACAAAAGCGTAAAGCTCAAAAGAGTATTAACTAAACTTTAGATAAGTTACTCCGTTATAATACTCACAACAAAATTACAGTTAATATTTTATGTTAGAAAATGAGATAGTTTTGTACATTTTCATTGTTTTTCCATTATTGTGTATACTACTTCAACTTTTCAGTTTGAAAACTTCGTAAAATTGCATGATTTTATTGCACACCCTCTTTGTTTTTCATAATCGAATCACTTTAACATTTTCACTCAATTGATTCGTTCTAATAATATCGCTACATTGTGTTAAGTTATTTTTAAATTTATAGAATTATAAACAAATAGAAATTTAAAATAAACTAAAACCAAATTAATAGAATTATAAACAAAGAGACTCTTTATATTTAAAATAACACTAAATCCGGGCTTTGTTTCGGTCCGGAGCTTTGTTTCGGTCCGGGGCTTTGTTTCGGTCCGGGGCTTTGTTTCGTTCCGGGGCTTTGTTTCGGTCCGGAGCATTGTTTCGGTCCGGGGCTTTGTTTCGGTCCGGGGCTTGGTTTCGGTCCGGGACTTTGTTTCGGTCCGGGGCTTTGTTTCGGTTTCCAATTGTGGCCAATAAGGCCATCTTGGCATCGTGGTCGTCTTGTAAGAAACATAAGTAACTATTGTTTTAAATATGGGTGAAAATTTTACTTTATTAATTAATACACTGGAAAACTACATGTATGTTATTAAAACTAAAAACTCTTCTTTCACAAAATAAAGTACAGCTTTTTGTTACTTATGTTTTTAAACAGCTATAAAACATATTTTAAATCAGTTTCTTAACAAACTGTTGATCGTTATGCGTTGTATATTGTTATGTTATTCAACAAATCTAACCAACAATGAAGGCAATTGCAAAATTATTGAGTTTTTGATCAGAAAAGTTCCAAGAGTACACACTTCGACAATTTTCGAATGTATTAGGCAACGATAAATAATGTTTTGAATAGCTTTCTGAACAAACTGTTTGTACTTATGCATTGTTTTCTAGCAATTCTACCAACAATCGTTCAAATGATAAAATGTTTGAATTTTTGACTACAACATTTCCAAGGGTTCACAGGGTAGTCCAATTCGATGGCATTATATGGGTATCTTGCTTAACATTCAAGATAGAGAAACGGTTAAATTACCAAAAATATGCAGTTTATTAAGACCCATTTCCAAAAACACTCTTTCAAGGATAATGGGATGATAGAAACAAGAAAAAAAAACTATCGAGACAAGGAAGACAGCGCCAGCTTAAATATCAAAGTAACGTCACGCACTCTAAAACAGTTTCAGTTCCTTAAACTGCATGGATAAAATCATACATAATAAAGAGCAATTTCGTCAGTTACAGAGCTACATTATACGACAGTATATAAACTAAACGATAGAAAATTTACCTATTTGAGCTTTCACGTGCTTTTATTAACTAAAGTTTTGCTTATACGAACTGTATGCATTAAACATTAAAAATTCTTGTTTGAAGTTTACTTCCTACACTCGCTAGAGTCGATTCACGACAAGAAAATAAGAAAAACCTAGGCGCATTATGTAAGCACTACACAGACATTATATTCGAGAAAATACTTTGAAATTACGTTAAGTATTTCATGAAATTTTCTTCGTTCATATACGCGAAGATGTTTTTTTCGAATTTTTCGAATGTTAATTGACGATTATTATCTTTAACACATAAACTCGACATTTTAAGCAATGCACAATCCGAACGTACATTATCATTAATAATTATTGCAACATATAATTTCTTTTATTCAAAGTAACCTCGATGTATGTTAGGGACGTTCAATTTTACAGCGTGTTTTCAACGCGTCCGTAGACCGATGACTATTGGCATATAGAATTTTATTAGCCGAAGATAAACTTCAAAATAAGTAATCTAGGATGAACTTCAAACAGGTAATAAAATTTTTATGTGACGGAAAGCTCTTGGAATGTGTAAAGGGGTCAAGCATTTATATATTTACAGCCCTTAACATATGCTCTGTTGCTCGTCTCAACCTGTTTACTGCGCCACTCAACGGTTCTTTAATATTAAGGAGGTGGGTTGGCTAGCCACTTCCAAAGAAAAATTAGGACAATTCTTTACAACGGTAATCTTAAAACGGTGTAATCCACACAGCCTTACATATTCTTTCTGTAGTCTTGGTTCTTGTAGGAAACGATTTTTGATCCCAATTACTAACCTGAATAAATATAAGAAATGTGATTTATTATAAAATAAATTAAACTTTAAAGTAAAACATTGCCCAGAAAAAAAAATATTTTTTAATTAATAATGAAACAAGTCATACTAATTTTATCAAATCTTCTGTTAAGTAATTCATTAAATTAATTTATAACAGTTTTAACTCAGATTTGGCATTGCCGAAAAATAATTTTCATTAATAATTACTTTAGAGCGCGATAAATCTGTCGTTTGATAAAACAGCTGTTAAAATCTAAGCGGAAATTAAGTACAAGACATTCGCAGTCTAATTTTGCGTTAAGGCACTTTGATTTTGCTGGTTAAAACTTGGCCTGTAAGGAGGAAATGAGATTAATCTTAATTTGGGATGCAGAAATTCTAAGAACCACATGTTTAATATAAGCCAGCATTGCAAACTCACTGCTTGCGGTGTTTATATGAGTTTTAAGTCGTCATTCATAATTTACGATGCCATAACAAACATTTGCATTAAATGCACCTTATAAATGCTATACAGTGTGTTGCAAATTATAAGTTTTGCGTGCCTATCGTCTTAAAAACATTCGGTGTAGGCAAAATTATGTATCAAACTGTGATTTTCAACTTTCATCGTCATTTCGTGTGTAACCAAACGAGCCAAATGCATTGTTTAATTTAAATAACAGATTGATTGAAGAGTTCTGGCTAGTTTAAGAATTTTATAACTTACATTGGAGCACGATTTGTAAAGCACATTAGCTTACTAACATCGTTGTAAGCTTTTTCGACCTGATTGTCATGTTTTCATAACATCTAAGCGATATTTTAAGTTATCCTTTAAGCAAATCCATCGTTCAAACTGCATATATTAACGCCCAAGTTTTAATATTAAACCAGCTCTCCTTAGTAGAAAGTTATTACACCTAGAGGCTTAATGTTTTCGAGATTTCATTTATGAATTTCCCTAACCGTGAGATAAAATCTTGTCGAAATCAATAAGGTGGAAATAAAATGATTAATCGAACTTGCGAAGAAGATATTTGGTTTAAGGATTGCGCATAATTTTAAGTCGAAATTGTTTTTTTTTGTTGGCCGAAGGATAATTTACCATAGGGAGATTAGTAAAGTATAAAGTTATTTAAGATAAATATGAGTTTTCTCCTAATATCATTAATTCTTACAAACGGAAGTCGTAATCAAGAGTATATGTGTGTAGTGGTACTTCTTGTTAATAAATTTTAGTTAATCGTCTTGTGATGTAGGTACTGTGAATACATTATTAATTCGGTGTCTTAATTTCTAAATGAACCATCTACCGAGTCTAATAATTGGTTATATTTCCATGTTTTCAACTCATATAAAATTTCCTAGTGGCGTGTGAAGTAATGTAATTTTTCCATTATCTTCATCAGTTAAAGTACCTTATGATATGATCAGAGCGAAAGCTATAAGTTACTAACAGATGGTGCTAATTATTAGCATCGTATAGATAGTAGCAAACAACAACAGATTACGTGATCTGCATTAGACTTCTGGGCTTTGTAACCCAAATCGACCCATTCATGTATCTATAATCGATGCGGACAGCGGAATGGAATTAATAGGTCCTAGAGCTTGCTCAAAATTAGATCCTGAATTACAAAAGACGACGAGACACAAAAGATGATGTTAATGAAATTGTTGCGAACCTAATTTTCATTTTTAATAATTCTTTAACAGCAAATAAGGCCAAACTTCATAATTTTAAATTAGATAAAAATTGCTATGCACGATGTGCCAATTAGAACATCAAAGAAGAATAATGTTTTCATGTTAAGAGATAATACATAAAAATAATTAGGACGCCCCAAAGATTTCCAACTATAGTTTGTTTAAAAACGGTCTAAAACTACCTTCTGCAGCTTTTCAAAGTTTTAAAAAACTTTCAAGTATATTCAAATAAAATCTGCATATTTTTTTCCAAAGTGTTTTAATGGTCTAAATTTTCTAAAAAGTTACAGGCGCCCTAAGCCATGCATTTCCACCTTTACTTTAATCGAAAATATATTTTGCAACTCTCTGCTTTCCTTTAATTTTGGAAAAATTACTCCAAAGTATAATTTTTTTATAAAAATATGTAGGACATCTTAAGCATTTCTTTTAGTTGGTGTATAAAAATAAATGCACTGCTTTAGAATCTCATTGTTAAAATTGTAAAAAAGGAATTAGTTTGACTGTGGGGAAAGATTATTTTCTTATCAGCTGAGCCCTTTATTGGCCAACCCTTACATAACACAAACTTTTTATTTACAGCGTTTGGAGAACAAATGCATTGCTTACGATTGTCATTGTCAAAATTGTAAAAAAGGAAATAGTTTGACTGGGGGATGGGTTTATTTTCTTTCAAGGTGAACCGTTTATTGACCAACCCTTAAATGACACAAACTTTTAATTCACAGCGTTTTTAGAACAAATGTATTGCTTAATATTCTCATTGTTTACAAATTTACAAATTTTACAGCTACCTTCCAGTGCAAAATAGCAATTGTCTCTTGTAATTTACATAGCTACATAGATTACTCAATAATTTGCTCTTGTAAGCACTATAATCACACTAGCATTATTGCAAAATTAGCCCAAAAATTCTATCTAATTCCGACCACCTTCTAAACTTCTAAACGCTTATGACAGGGACATTGGTACGTTCATAATAACATAAATCAATCATTTAACATCCGAAATTAAACTACAACGGTACCGGAAAGTGACAAACAACGCGGCTGAAAAAAAACAACTGATTTTACATCAGAACATGTACATTTGAAAGCGTGTTCTGTCGTGACACGTTCTCTAACGCAAATAAATATTTTATTCGCTCACACCAGACATGTACACAATTTGAAACCGCTGAAATATAACAAAGCCTACTACAACGCAGACATCGTAATGTTTGGTTCGAAAAAATTTATGTACTTATAGGTTTTCTCAGCTGTTCGGCTCGTTGTAAAAGTTAATCGAATTCGATTCGTACGTCACACAATAATAAATTGTGTTGTAACACGTTTGCGGAATTACAAATTGAGTCGGTCAATACTTATCGAGTAATTGCAGTAATTAGACGATGAAAAAAAATCAACAAAAGGAAATAACAGTACTGGAGCTAACAGCGATACTCAAATTAAAGAAACTGAATTAAAAATGCATCCCAAAAGGAAATTAAACTGGAATAATAAACATACACAAAAGAATAAATTGCTTTTAGTTTTTTTATAAAACTTAATTGATTAATTTTGTCTCGCATGGAATTGATTTCCGATAATAATTTAATACAGAAACCTAATTTTATTAGTCATCGTTTCCTGCCTATGTCCTTCAATAATTATTTTAATATTTAAATAGCTTAATAGTCCCTAATGAGTTATGCTTCATAAAGCAAAACCTTGTTTCTGCTATTATTAGGTAGGAGCAAAAGTATTTTCGTTTTTTAACATGATAAATAGGTATTTATTCCTAATATTTTTAACAAACTAAATTAAATTAAGAATCAAAATATAGTCTATTATGTTGGATGGTCTTAATCCATTTTTTCGACAGGTTTTTAATTCCCCCCCCGGTACCATTCTTGGGACTTGGAGTCGAAGAACTCGCGACACCCTTCTTCTACTTCCTGAACATTAGCAAAATCCCTCCCAGTCAGGAAATGAGCCCATTGATCGGGACATGTGGTAATCCGATGATGCTAGGTCGGGACTATATGGAGGGTGTGGTAGCACTTCTATAACATCAAGTTCCTCCAGTTTCCGGAGGGTCATTTGGGCCGTATGCGGTCTAGCGCTGTCTTACTGTAACAGCACTCGTCGTCGGTTGACCAACAGGGTATTTTTGTTGTAAGGATGCGTACACGCGATCAAGCTGCTCTCAGTAGAGTTCCGCGTTGTTCGCTCAACCATCAAGAACCAACTCAAAGTAAACCACACCTTCGTAATTCCACCAGACGCAAAGCATAACCTTGGTTTCAAATCTTCGGCGCTTTATCGCAGGTCCTCCACGTTGGCCCCTACTTAACCACTGGTTTAATCTACTGGGTATACGAAGGTAGATCCACTCTTCGTTGCAGGTCACAGTCTGGCGAATGAACCGATGGTCTTGAGGGTTGCTGAGCAGTTCTCTGCATACACTGACCCGACGTTCTGCTTGTTCCGGTGACAAATCATAGCGTATTTCTCTACAGCGTTTCTTGGATTTACCTAGCTTATCTAGGTGGCGATCTATTGTCCATTGCGAAGGCCCAAGTTCGTGCGAAAATTTTTTTGTAGCTGTGGCTGGCGATCTCTCGACGGCTTGAAGAAGGGTCCCCTGGTCTACCATGGAGTGCCACCCAGAACGAGATTGCTTTTGAAGGCTAGTATCGCCGTTTTTGAATTTTATGTACCAATTTTGTGCAATACGATTAGAGATTGTATCCTGACCTTCCCCATCACGTATAGTTCGTGCGACATCCAGTAGTGACGTAAAATTGCAAGACTTTCAACATTTGTTTCGGACATTTATTAAAGAACTTTAAACCACAAGCAATTAAACTAACTGAATCAAAAACGAAACTAAGAGATGCGCTTTTTAATTTGACATATAACTTTTCAAACTTTTATCAATTGTTTGGCGTCCAAGATGAGTATTGTAAAAAAATATTTATAATAGGTTTGTAAACGAATTGGTGATGAAATAATTTTTTTTTATCTCCTATCAAATAAAGATTTGTCACATAATTCCATTTAATATAAAGAGAACCATTTTTTTCACAAAGATTATACTTACATTAGCTTTAATATTTAACCAAGTAATAACCGAAAACCCATCAGATATGTTCAAACATTTAATAAACGATTACTGCATATTCAATCATGTAATGAATATTACAATTGACTTAGCATTATCCAAACAATTAATATCATTTAATTGCGCTCAGTACCTGCAATAGTCATTTAAATGAAACTTTTTTCCCAATTAAATAAAATATTCAATTTTGTAAGTTGTAATGTATGTATTTTAAAATGTGATAAATATTTCACTAAACGTAAACAGTAAAAATATCTGTTTATAGGTAGGTACTATAAATTTTCAAGTTTTGCGGGAACTGGCTAAATTTACTTATTTTCTGTAAAACTTCTTTGCTATTTTAACCATCGTTTTATCTCTAACGATTTCTGATATCCCCATGTTCTTTGCGATGTATCATAATTATAATGGTTTTTTTATGTTTTGGTAACTAAAAGAAATCTTTAATGTCTTCTTTAAACTGTTAACGATGTTACAAGTTAAAAACGAAGTTAGTTGAGAAACTAAAATGGCAACCTAGTCTCCAAATTACAAAAAAAATCTAGTTCCGTTTTATCTAGAAATGTATCCTAATTGAACAGGGCACGTGGAGATGTTAACAGTCTTGACTTTTATCTTCAAACTTTTAATTGCAATTAAGTCGGAAACGAATCGTTTTATAAAAATAAACTTTTTGTGCAGCTTTTTATGTAGTTCAAGACACTAGCGCATTTAGATATATAATTGTAAGAATAATACAGTAAAATAACTTGTGATTGCTAATGTACAGGGTGGACCAAATTCGATTGGACTACATTTTCTTAATTGGAAACTATAGTTGCCCATGACTTATTTGAATTATTTAATATTTTCTCTTTTTTTTGCAAGTTTTCATGAGTACTTTTTTATTTAAAAAGATCTAGCTAGATCACTGTAAAGACACTTTTCGTGACAAAGAAATATTAATCATTTCATTTTCGAAACTATCCTTTTCGTAAGAAATAATGTTGATCTGTACGAAGAGAATATAAGAAACCATGCAGTCAATACCCGACGCAAAAAAATCTAAGCCCGATTGCTTCAAATATACATGTCATCAAAAAAGTGTTGCTTCCACAATTATTGCTATATGTAACAAATTTAACACATCACTTGAGAATATAAAAAAATTTTCCATCCACGACTTGAAGAAAAGATTAAGAAATATTCTAATCTTTATAATAAGATGCTCACTAAATCTCACCAAAGTACAAACAGCTGGCTCAAGTTTTTGAGGGAGGTTTGTGCAATATTTGTAACTAATTAGTTGGGTATCGATTTTATGCATAAATGAAAAACTAATTCAGTAACACGTCACTAAATAACGTAGTGTCTGTTTTAAAATTCTCTGAGCTGTGTTGGAGCATTGTGGCGCCAGTCGATAATATATAACAGTTGGATTGGTATATCTATAACCAGCAGCCTGTTATTGTTAAGCTTATGCCGTGTGCTAGTTGCGTCCAGTACCTTAATGTGTCTTATAAATCATTCAATGGATTTCATGAAACAGAAAAATAAAAAGATTGTACATCTGATTTACTGGGTGTCTCAACTACATCTGTAAGCTCAAACTAACACAGTAGTGCATTGGATTTAATGCATTGTACCTTGAAAACGTAACTATTTAATTTATAGGCTGTTATATACAGGGTGTCCCAAATTAGAACGAACAGACGTACATCCACACAGCAAATCTAGTACAGAGAAAAGCGGAATTAATGAAAACAGCTAAAGAACGCTGAAGGATTAATAGCGTAGGGCAAACCGACGAATATTTTAAACGAAAAAGTAAAGAAAAAAATGAACAACCATGAAATTTTTCTATTTACCAATGCCCGCATCCTTTGCAAGTAAAATGGTGCAACGTTTTTGAAAATATCACGGAGAAAAACGCGATAAACAAAAGCGCTGAAATGAGAAATTGTGGTATATCTGTTATGTTATAACTATTTCTTTGCGACTAGCATAGGCGCTTAATATAGAAAAAACCGCTTTTATAAGGATCTCGTTTAATTTAATGCACAGTTTAAATTTTACGCCTTTTGTGATTCTTCATGATACACAGAATTTTTAAGATTTCCCAAGGTATTAATGCCGGAACGTAAAAATATTGGTAATAACATTACTTTATCCGACAAAGCCAGATTAAAAGAATAAAAGTGTCTTTATGTGGAAAAGATCTAAGAAGTGATTGATTATAATATTCAGCTCATAGAATAAAAGAATAACTAGAAAAGTTATCTGTATTCAGAATAATGATTTATCATAACTTCTTATTAATCGCTTCGTACTCCACGTCTTTCTTGGCTTAAGTTCCTCGTCTACTCATGTATTATACGTTGATGGTTTCATGATTATTCATTTAAAAAGATAGTTACGCTTCAGCGGTTCCAAAGAACTCTCAAGATTTCCAACCATCAGACACATGATACGACAACATCGTCGGGAAAACTTCATTTATAATAATCTTCAATAGATGGCAAGTTATGTAACAAAATGGCTTTTCGTCAAAGTTACATAATGTTATTATGTTAAAATCGTGTTCGTTTATATTTACATCAATGCTTTTATAGTTGGTGAATATTTGCGATTGATTCTGTTTTAGAAAAAAATGTTTATGGATTTATGAAGGTATTAAATTATTCATACATCGAAAAAGCTTCATCGAAGTATTATTTGCTTTTAAATTTTTTGAATAAAAGCAAATGTGACTTTTTTTAAAAATGTATACCCTTATAGAGTTCATAACAATGCAATCGGGTCTTTGAGATCAATGAGCAGTTTAATTCTAGACTAAATTAATAATGTTCTAACTTAGTCTAAGGTTTACCCAATAGTAGTACTTAGTTTACTAATATATAAGTACATTACCGCACAGTATCTGCTTTTAACTTCTGTTTAAACTAACTCAAAAGGTTTGGCCCTGTTAAGTCTTCTTACTAATCCTGTAGTGTCCAGGAGCTAGATCGTCTCGTTTACATGTTGATGGAGCCTTTCTTCGTGGCTCTTAGCAAACTTCTTGATTGTGTTGGTTACAGTGTTTATGTTGATGGCCCGATGTATGTCACTATTTCTGCAAAACCAAGGTGCATCAGCGATGTTCCTTAGTGTTTTGTCCTGGAATCTCTGGATGATCTAAATGAAATAACCTAGGAGTAACATATATTAAGAAAAAGATGGAGACGAATCTATTAAGGTGGCTTGGACATCTACGACGCATGCCAGAAAGTAGATACGCGAAAATAGGATGGAAAATGAAGATGGAGGGAAAAAGAAATAGAGGAAGACCAAGAATAAAATGGGAAAAAGAAGTGAGGCAGAGACTAGAAGACAAAGGAGTCAGCTGGAGAGATGTACCACAATTAACGATAGGAAGGAGTGGAGGAACATAACACAGAAATAGATGTATACCTCCTCGCCGAAAGATACAAGAGGAACCGATTAAGAAGAAAAAGAAGAAAGAATTACTTTTATTCCTTCTACCGTGTTCAATTTTTGGTTACACTTATTGTGTGTACATTCCAAAACGTGCATATTAAACTGAGGTTCGTCTATTACACCACGAGAAAACTTCCTCGTCATACGGAATAAATAAAAAATTAATAGCAGAAACTACTTTCCAACAATTTCCATAACAATATGGTGAAGAGGAAACATTTGAAATTAATATCTGTCACACAAGGCGATTTGTTATTGTACGGCTCCAGTTTCTTTAGTATTTTCTTTATATAAATAGCGTGATATTTTTATTCTTTTTAAATTAAAAAAGTTTGTACGCTGCTAATCCGTTTCTGACGACTGCTAATTTCGAGGCGTCTTAATTCTATTGACATCTAAGGCCAGTGCTGAATAAAACAATGTTCGAATGAAACGACAGGCTAATTTGTTTAATAGAATTAATTATTAACACTGCGGTATTATTTATGTGTTTTATCAACAACCTTGTGCCCATTAACGACTGCAGTAGAAGTAAATTTACAGCTACGAACGGGTGTAGCGCAGTGCGATGCTGTAGACGAAATTAAACGACTGACCTCCTCATTTATTTCCTTTTCAACAAGAAAGTGCACCGAAAAGAAACTTGGAACTTGTTATTCTGTAGTAGGTGTAGCAGTTTTCGGAATTAAATGGTAGGGAATGGAATCAATAAAGAAATAAATGAGTTTCTTTAATGATGGCGCTTATCTAGTCGAATTCAACAGCTTCGGTTAGTTTTACAAGTAAATTTAATTGTGTAAATACTATTTGGATAAAATTGTGTTAGCGGAGAGATTGTTGAGTTGACGAATGGAGGAATAGGTAGTTCCGGTAAACACGTGCTTACGCTAGCGTTGGGACAACGGACGCTACTTTTTATACGAAACTTTGGTCTACTGATAACATTTCGAAGTGAAGCCGACCAATTCCAAACTTTATCAGTGGAATAACAGTTGTTAACGATAATCAATTGTTAATACAGTGTGTACAAAAACTAACGTGACGCGTAAATAGCTCGTCCTGTAATAACTGTAGTACAAAAAAAAGTTTCGAATAAAAGTTTTTGTGGCCATTTACTACATTAACAGGTTATCTTAATAAGTTTTTATAATAGTTTCAGTCTGTGAATTTTTCGGACACTTACTGCTTCTTTGCTAATTCAAAATTTAACTGGCGATCTATGTGAGAGAGGTCGTTTTATGCCAGTGTTATGCAGTAAAAAACCTTAGAATGTTTGCTGCTCTGATGCTCGTGTGATTGTGTCCTAAGCGGTTCCGCCAGCCTCATCAAAAACTCATGAAGTCCATGCTGTTTCAAACCCTCGAATGGTCGAGTCTCTCATCCATCATTACGGCTTTCGCAAGACGACCGAACCAAGAGTGTTCACGTATTTTTCTTGTTTGCTGCTCGCATTCACGCCTCTCGAGGACGTGATGAAATATGACGCCCTCGCCGTGGTCCGCTGGCCACTTACACTAGTTCCGCTGCAAACACGAAAGATGTAGAGTTATGGCTTCCTAACTAAGTGCCGTAAAAACTCGAGTTTCCCTGCATAATCGGAACTATAAAACCTGAACTTATAAGCTTATAAATTTTGGCAGTTTGTGCGCAGTGAGGCGCGTTCAACTCGAAGCGATCGTTAATTAAAGCAGCGTTTGAATTCACTTTTGGTAGTTGCGGAACGAAATGCTCTATGGCTGTGGAAAGTCGCTACAACTTGTAAAGTAAAACTCAAAGTCCTGGAAGCACGTCTAACCAAGCTAGGAAATTGCTCCAACTATCTTCAAAGTGCGCACATTAATGCTGTAATGACAGCCATATTGGCTTGCTGCGCGATTTAAATGCGACAGCATTTCATATAAGAGGCCGCAAGTATAGAAACCAACAGAGCTAATAAAAACGGATTATTGGACTACCATTTCACGTGAATAACTTTGCGACGCCGTTCAAGTGACTGACAGGAACTTGATTATCCTTTGTGTGCACTTCTGTCGGCTCCACACGTGTCAATTAAAATTTTTTATGCCGTCGGTAACAGGTGTTTCAATGAATGTAGCCTTTATTAAATATTGCTTCTTCAAAAACAAATACCTCCAAAATTGGAAGTATGCTTAAATAAACGAAAAAAAAGCAACTAAAAAACCACACGATCCATTTCGTTACAGGAAATTATGTGCACGAATTTTATCTGTACTCTGTAGAGTAGTAGCAGCAAAGCTGGGCAATTACTTAAGTATTTTTGTACTTCAGTACTTTTTCAAGTACTTTTCCGGTACTTAAGACTGGTACTGCAGTACATTTTAAAATTAGGTACTTTAGACTTGAATCTCAAGTACTTCGGTGAAATACTGGTACTTAGTACTTGTGTTAGTACTTCAGTACCACAAAAATTACTTAAGTACTTTGTAAAATACTGCAGTACAGGGCAAAGTACTTAGGTACTTTTAGTAGCACAAGTACTTTTTAAGATATTAGGTTTTATAAGATAGGAACTGTGCTTTTCAACGTGTTAAAACTTGTCTAAAGTTTTAAACACAACCCGTATTGGAGTGCATAGAATAGCTACAGTTAAAAAGGTAGTGTGTGTGTACTGTGTAGTAATACGGACAACAGTTTTATTAAATATTTTATTGAACTCACCCAAAAATATGCTAAAAATGTTGTTTTGGAAATTAGAAATTAAAAATGCTATTAAAGATATTAATACCGAATACTTACTTAGAAGAATACTACTTAATCATGGAACCTCTTGCAGCAACAATTGATCTATTGCAAGGAAAACAGTCAACCTACTACGGGTGTATTCGGTATATATTATGAAGTTTAGTACAACAAAGTCAAATTTGAAAAAGTTAAATTTAAAACATACAACAATAATTTTAAATGCTTGTATTATCAACAGTTTACGCAAATTTTTTTAAACTATTATAATTTAAATCCAGACATAAACGACGCAATTGTTGCTACAGTGACATTACCAAAGTTTAAGTTAAGATAGTTTAGTGCAATAGAAGACAATGTTAAAACCTAACTAGAAAATATATTCAAACGATAATAATAAATATCTAGGTACCTACCTACATAACATTTTGTTTCGTTTATGTTTCAAAAATATGTTGTATTTTGTGTGAGATGTGAATATTATATAACATTTGTTTTTTCGCAAGTACTTAGCACTTTCATTTAAAAATTAAAATTATAGGAGTATATTTTTTATTATGTACCAATTTTTTATTTGTTGATATAAAAATAAAATTTATATTTCGATATATTATTTTTGTTTGTTTTATATGTAAGTACTATAGCAATTCATTCACTTTGTATGTGACCACGGTTAAAATAATAAACTAAACAAAAATTTTAACTTCAATCGAAATTTTACAAATGATAGAAAACAATTCTAAATTTTAATCAAAACCCACAATACAGTATAAAATTCTTATCAAATAACAATTTCTTATATATTCTTTACCATAAACGGCAATATTTTTTATTGTTGTTGCTTGTTATTAATAAATAGATATGTATATTTCAACTTTTGTTAAAAGATAGCACTTAATTCATAAAATTTTAAATAAAAGTGGGTACATCTAAAGACTGTAGTTACAAAGCAAATTGTATAAGAAAATTTGATGTACCTACATATGCGTTATTACGTTTTGTGTTGTACTTAAGAATCACTACTTTTAAAAATAGCGGTACTGGTACCTACTTAAAATCCAAGTACTTCTCATAAGTACTTAAGACTTAAGTACTTTTTGGCCAGTACTTGCCCAGCTCTGCTAGTAGCAGTATGGAAAATTTCTGTGTAACTATGATAATCAAATTTTATTGATTTTTCAATTAAAACTAAAAATGCTACAAATAACACTGGATTTGTACTTAATCATATGAAGGGTGTTCGGTAGGGTTGCCAACTATACCGAGTGTAAATGAAGTGTGGTACACCCCTTTTTTTTTCTTTAGTTCTGATTTTAGATAAATGAAATTTTAGACATGTGATATGTGCAACAAACCGGGCTTTTTGAGCACATCCATACAATTGTTTCACTTCCGGTTTCGCTGAGAATGACCCCAACTTGGTTATTTTAAATGGAACATCCTGTATATTTTTACAGTTTTGGAAAGAGGAAGCGATTTTGGGTGCAACTGCACTATTTTGGTTAATTTTTATAGCCTCAAATAATTTTTGAACCCAAATTTAAGTTACAATAAATGGTTGACACATGGTATTTTCTCATTATTTTGAACTATAAATTTGACAAGTCATTTAGAATAATTAATGATTATGGTTAAAATTAAAATTATATTTCACATTCATTGAATAATACTCGTTTGATAAAGACCAACATAGGATGGTCGAAACGTCACACAAATCAAGAAGACGCGGTTCCAAACCCGGGAACGAAGATTCTAACATGAATAATACTCATTTGTAATAATATGATCCATAGTAAAATAAAGTTTGGTTGATGCAGCTCTATGAACAAAAAATAGTATACTTTAAAATCTTTAAAGTCGAATGGTAAAGATCTAATAAAAATTGACATTCCTTGTTTTCACCCAACACCCTTCATATAATTCTAATCGTTTTATTTTTCATCGCACTTCCGTGTTGATGAATCATTTCATAGCAAATAAAATGTGGAAGCGTTTAATTCCGTTCTTTTTAACTTTCGCGTTGCAGTAAAGCTGTGCTGAAACTCGTTCTGTACATGGCGTGACAGAGATGGAAAAATCCCACATCTCTCTACCGCCAATCAACCAAGTGTTGTAGTCATTCAAGCGTAAACCCAGCGTCAGTCAACTATTGAAAATAGACGCCCGCAAATATTGCACATTTTCTTTCTTTTTTGTTTAACGCTTTTGTCCTTCGCTTTTTGAAAGCCTTGCTATGGTTTTTAAATTATTTGTATGAAAAACAATTCTAAGAATGTGTATGGGCATAGGCATACTGAAACTAAAAACGTGGGATCTGACCATTTGTTAGACAATTTTAAAATCAAACTCTGGTTCATTATAAAGCGACTGTTACAAAAAAAAAAAGTACAAAAAAGATTAAATTAGCAAAGAAGCATTTGTTTATGTTTTTTTTTATAAATCTCAATATATTTGGAACTTTTTTAAAAATTTTAAAGAGCTGTTTTAGAAAATATATAAACCATTGCAAATATTTTATTATTGTTTTTAATTCCGAAGAGCTTTAAACAAATTAAACGTAGAAAAGCATTGCTTGGAATATTTTTAACATATTTCGAAAAAAAAGTCTCTGCAATTCTTTTAATAAAAAAAAAAACACGTGGATTTAGTGGGAAGTGGGCCAAAATAGGATATTAGTAAATATATATTTCATGTACAAAAATACAACAGTGTAGAATAAACTGTGTAAAATCAAATTGTAAATGTGTTTAATTAAAAAAAAATAGTCAACTCCAAAACGAATATTTTTTTAATGTCAAAATATCCAGTTTTGTCCCCCCATAGGTGGTATAAAAGCCATACAAAACTAAATAAAATGACAATATAAATATCAATATATCACAAAAAACATAAAAATACTTTGCTTTAACCATATGTAATTAAATTTTATAACCAAATTTTTATTTAAATATCACAATTAAAGTATTTTCAGGATTTCTTAATAATAGTGCTTTATGTCTACAAAGGAAATCATAAAACGAGTTATTTTCTTTTTGAATGTGTGGGGTGTACCTATTATTGGTCTGTGGAATTTTAAATACAGTACCTATCACAAAAGGAACAAAAATGTTATAAATTAAACCATATACAAACTATTTATATAAAAATATATACCCCGACAATACAGATGGGTCAATTTCTGAAACCAGCCAGTCCAAACATAATAATATGTCTATTTATCTACGTCCCACTTCTTACGAGGAAATCTATAAAACCATAATGTCACAAAAAACACAAAATCAACAGGAGAAGATGAAATCCCAACAAAACAATATACTACCGACTTAATACCTGGACCTTTGAATCACATTATAAACCTCTCATTAAAAAATTGCATATTTCCTAACAAACTAAAATGTGCAAAAATCAAACCAATCCACAAAAAAGGGGATGTAAGTGACATAGGGAACTATAAGCTCATAGCAATACTCACACACATTAGCAAGATATTTGAAAAAATAATCTACAACAGAATTGAAAAGTACGTAGAACACTTTGGCATAATAAACAACGCTCAAAATGGATTCAGAAAAAGAAAAACAACTACCCGGCGCTATTTACATGGCAATCCGAAATGTATTTCAATCCCTCAATAGAAGACAAACACACCATGGTCATGTGTGTTGATCACCCAAAAGCTTTCGATATTGTTGACCACGAGATATTGCTAACGAAATTAGAACACTATGGTATACGAGGGACCGCCTATAACCTTATAAAATCTTAGAAAGAAATCAATATGTTGCCGAAATAGACTCGTCAGGAAAAAATCTAAAATCCAAGAAAAAGGAAATCAATAAAGGAGTCCCGCAAGGATCAATCTTAGGCCTCCTCTTATACATACTGTACACTAATATTCTTTCAGATTTTGCCATAACTTCCCTTATACAATTTGCCAATGGCACATCTGCTATTATTAGGGACTCGGATTCCAAAAATTCTAAACAAAAACTCTTTGACTGTTTAGGCCAACTCCAACATTGGTTCACATTATACAAGTTAACCTTAAACGTCTAAAACGTCCACAAAGAAGAAATTAAGAAATGCTCTGGTTTCTTAAGCTTACTATGGAGTTAGTGAATACCTAAATGATGCTTCCTTTAAAAACTCTTTTACGTAAATATAATTTTCAGTGATTTGTAAGGTATGTGTATTATTATTATTATTATTATTGCGATCAAAAATTAAACATCTGTCTGTAGTCTGGGTAGAAAAATTTTAACTTTCAAAAACACGAGATAGTTCGCACACGTAAAGTCAAGTCTAAATAATATACAGAATTTTCAAATCATCTTTGCAAGATAAAGAAAACTTGACTTAAAATTGCGAGAGGCTGAATTTAATATTGTAGAATTTGAGGTGTGGCCATTTACGTTAACCGCTTGAGACCTATTATTTATGTATGAGCACAACCACCTAAGTAGTTCCCTGTGTATACTGACTTGTTTAAATTCAGTGTATAGCAGTGTATGTTTAGCGTTTGTAAAACGGGGAGCTCATATGAGTTTTGGAAACTGTGGTTTCCAAAACGTATTTAATTAAATTTCATTCGACAAAGCATGTTTAACTTTATGGTAATCAAGAAGACATATTTCAAATATTTCACGTGTTAGATCCCAACCAAAGATATAAATTAGGTCTGTGAAGTTGACTCCGCGATATGAAGGTCAAAATCTAAAATATATTCTAAGACTTAGTGCTTTTTTGTGTTTTAATAATAGATAAACATTACGACTGCAATAGTTACGGAGATATGTCAAAAATTGTCCTTGAACGCTGGTTTCAAGACTTTGTCTGATCGTTTTCAATTTGCGAGAGGATTTAGGGCTTTTTTGTGCTCCAAGAAATAACTTGATAACTACTTTGGTTCAGGATATTTCAAAAATTGTATTTTGGCGCCACCTTCACGGAAGCGGTTTATCTTCGCCTTACTGTGAAGTGTCATGTACCCTTTGACAATTAGTCTATTTCAAAAGAATTTTATTTATGCGTAGAACATACAATGTAAAAAGTTATTTAGTGCGAATTTGTTGATTCTTGCTATATCCAACAATAATTTTTTCTGGGAATTGTATTTGACTCATACCCCTTGTAGAAACTTTACATCACCGTTGGGGGTTCATGGACTCCTAGTAAAGTAAACCTGTCTTACGATATTAAATGTTATCCATATATGTGGTATCTATACAGGGTGTCCCAGATTACATTATTAAAGAGATACAGGTTTGTTTAAATTAGATGAATTATTTCTTAGTGTGAGAGAAACCACAATCAATTTTTAAAAGTACAAAATTTCTTGTGCTTCAGATGTTATAGTAAAAAATATGAAAATGTCCAATTTTTTTTTTCTCTCATAACTTTTTTGTCTTAATCTAGAACAATTTTATTTGTAATTTTAGAACCAGGACTTAACTAATTTTTTAGTTATTGTATCTTATATGGGGTGTTGTTTTACGGTATTCATGTTAGCATTCATTTATGCGGTATATATTGCAAAAGAGGTACCGACGCTTGGGCGTCTTTTGCCAAAATTAACAAAAACGGCTTTGACTATGTTAGGTAATTTTAGAACCATGACTTTAATAATTTTCTACTTATTGTATTTTATACGTGATGTTATCCTACGGTATTAATGTTATGATCTATATATGCGGCATATATTGCAAAAGAGGTACCGACGCTTGGGCGCCTTTTGCTAAAATTAACAAAAACGGCTGACTATGTTAGCTTAACATGCCCAGGTAATTTTAGAACCAAGACTTTAATAATTCTCTACTTATTGTATTTTATACGTGATGTTATCCTACGGTATTAATGTTATGATCTATATGTGCGGCATATATTGCAAAAGAGGTACCGACGCTTGGGCGTCTTTTGCCAAATTTAACAAAAACGGCTTTGATTATGTTAGCTAAACATGCCCAGGTAATTTTAAAACCAAGACTTTAATAATTCTCTACTTATTGTATTTTATACGTGATGTTATACTACGTTATTAATGTTATGATCTATATATGCGGCATATATTGCAAAAGAGGTACCGACGCTTGGGCGTCTTTTACTAAAATTGACTAAAAAGGCTTCGACTATACTAGGTAAATATGCCCGGGTAAATTAAGAACCATAATTTTAATAATTTTCTACTTATTGTATTTTATACGTGATGTTATCTTACGGTGTTATGTTATGATCTATATATGCGGTATATATTGCAAAAGAGGTACCGACGCTTAGGCGTCTTTAGCTAAAATTGACAAAAAAGGCTTCGACTATATTAGGTAAAAATGCCCAGGTAATTATAGAACTAAGACTTTAATAATTGTCTACTTATTGTATTTTATACGTGATGTTATCCTACGGTATTAATGTTATGATCTATATATGCGGCATATATTGCAAAAGAGGTACCGACGCTTGGGCGTCTTTTGCTAAAATTGACGAAAGCGGTTTGGACTATGTTAGGTGACGTTAAATCGTGAAAAAAATAGTGTTTGAATTAAATCATGAATTAAATTAATTGATTTAAATTAGGCCAACTCTGCTCTGGAATATCCAACATCGTGATTATACAAATAAAATGAAATGGGATAGCATGATGATACCGCTATTAAATATACTGCTATCAGATAATATCGCCGTTGATAGCTTACGCAAGAAGATTAAGATCATTAAAAATATGTACCGTCAAGAACGAGTTAAAATTCAGAAATCAAAAAAGGGAGCTGATTATGTTTATGAGCTTGTTACTTTTTTTTTATTACGTTTTTCGCTTAAAACTATTATTGCAGCAACAATAACTGCATCAAAGTCCGCCATTTTTAGATGGACCTGATATCACACAACGAATTCCGGCAGGAGTTGCTGCTTCTAACTGTCCTGTGTAAAGTAAACAAACTTACCCGGCAAGCCTACTTACAGTACTAGTTCCGCAGCAGCGCGGCAACATCGCTTTACAAATTTGGTAAAATGGAGGGAGCAGATTTTTCAACATCGCGATTTGCGATCGTACTTGCAGACTCGCACTCACACAAAAAATTACCCGAAATACCTGGATCGCGAAAATTAGCTCAGTTCTGTTCTCTTGTGGCTCAACAAGATGGGTAAGCGTTTTTACATTTACATACATTTTATTGTAAATTAATCAATTGTAAAATGCTGTTAACAGCTTATACTAGTAACAAATGTTTTTTTTTTGAAATTTGTTGTGGATCAAGGATTGCTATGCTATGCTATACAAAAAGGCAGTAAACTAAACATTGCATCATTATTAAAATTAATTTATCTGATACTAATAAACCGAAAAATTCCTTGAACCTAAATAAATAGTTTAACTTATTGAGACAATCTGAGGTTTTACAATTAATTACTAAGGACTACAGTAATTTTAACAAATCTAGCAACCAATTAGTTTGTAAGAAGTAATATTATGTTTATGGAGAAATGTGATGGGGCACGTTTTTGGAACACACGTTATAGTATAGTGTAATTATAAAATTATTGGTCGTCAGTGATGCTTTTTTTATTCGATATTTTTAAATGGATATTGTTGCATTAAAATATTACTAAATGTTTTGAATAATCATGTTAATTGCATCATATGTAAAAACAAACATGCTAACTTATATTTTTTATTTTCTATTACAGTGCACAACGTGTTGCCCGTTTTGAGTACGGCATATGGCCTGCCAAGATGAATAGTGACTTGTAAGTATTTTGTTTTTGTATAAGTTTGTAATTTGAAAACTATACCATATTTTCATGTAATCAATATATACCGCGTGTTCTAAAAAAATACCTCAACGTGTACCTTTTATATACAAGTCTTACTTGTTTTACGCCTAAAGAAAAATTGTCGGGGGGAAACTATTCCGCGTTGCTGAATACTTTTACTCAGTTATTAAATTACATTTGTTTTAAGGGGAAATGGCAGAGGATACTTATTATGTAGAGGTATGTGATTTTATTATCACGTAATTATTTAGTTATTTGGTCATCGGTATAATGTGTTTATTTTTGTATCAATAATGTTGGTCTTGAAGCAATACAAAAAAATTACAAAATTACAAAATTATCGATCATGTATACTGCAATAAATGTAAAAAAACAAATAAGGATACTTATGGTCTTTTCTTTTGTGTTACAGAGCCGACCCCAGAAAGATGTACCGGTGATACACCGGCCACCATCGCCCACAGCCTCAGCTGGAGCCGTCGCTAGCAGAAAGTATGGCATAAAAATTCGTGTACTTTTTTGATTGTTGGTTCTCAATCTTTGGGCGGCAACCTAACCTAGCCACCGAACGGCCACCAGCTAGCCAACAACAACCGGCTAGCGAACAACCACCGACTAGCGAACCACCGGCTAGCGAACCACCGGCTAGCGAACCACCGGCTAGCGAACCATCGGCTAGCGAACAAGCTAGCGAACGGCCACCTTACCCACCTCCTCGGCGGGTGGAAGTGATCGGTAAGAAGATTTTATTCTTATCTTCTAACAGAATTTGCCTAAAATAATCTGAAGCTAAATATTTTCAATGAATCGAATTTAATTTGATTTCAAGCAGAATTAAAATTTCTTTAATTTGATTTATTTGTTGTTATTTCGTTGATTTAATAAGTAAAACTAGTCTATATCATCTGGATCACAAAATAACGACGAAACATTAAAAAAATCACCAATACTGATTTGTAATTTGTGTTTTTTTAAGTTTTGACCACTCCACGTCGCACCTCGCCAAGGAGGCATAAGAAGAGGGAAGCTGGTAAGCATATTTTATTATTTGCATACAAGTAACTGGACATAATCGCCATACGTAGTATGTAAAAGGTGTGATCGCGAAATTTTTCGAATTGACTGATTTACACGTTCTGTCGTCCCCTAAGACTTACTTATCCAAAATTACACAAAAACGGTAATATATAAAAATATTTTGTTTATGTAGAATTGTAGTTTATGTTGTTTTTTCTTTTATATTTTTAGAGGCAACAATACCCGCGCCGAAAAGGCAGAAGACAACTGCTACGATAGTTGACGAGTGGCGGCGGCGAGCGCCTGTTATTCGAGACAGTTAATAAGTATTTATTAAAATTTCATGTAACTTTAAAATTTTGCGGAATCAGTAAAATGTATATGAAAATTCTTACAAAGTTTTTCGTTACACAACACTTCCTTGATCCACCAAAACGGCCCTTGATTCGCCGTAAGTGTAAAACATATTTTATTCTCATAGATTTCAATTATTTTATCTTTTTGTTCAAATGCTGAAAATATAAACCTATACATAATATTATTGTTGCCGAATACGCCCACGTCCACATCTCCACTTTGTTTTATTTTATGAATTAATTCAATTAAAGCAACATTAACGAATCTTTTTTTGTCATGAGTTATACAAGCAGCAAAACCGTCTTTTGATCTCTGCACGTAGTCATACATCACTTGCCGTTTGGATATTAATTTATAATTTTAGAGTTTTCGTACTGACCAATACAAATATAAATTAATGTGTCATCCGATCTTTATTATTATTTTAATTATGGCAATCAATATAGTTTATAAATCGTAAAAAAAAACAACCTTGGCATGGTACAATGAAAACACAAAAAATGTTCAATAATATATTTGGTGTCTTACGGCCTTTTCTATTCAAAAAGTGTGTAATAAAACGTTCTTTTCTGCATGAGAATTAGTATAAATATGTGAAAAAACATGTTGCTAGTAATAAAGCATACTTTCACTTTATATTGCAATTTAGGCCTAGCTAACATAGTCAAAGCCATATTGTTCAATTTTAGCAAAAGAGAGGTGACTCACCTTGTATATTTGAAAATATTTTTATCGTGCGGAAGAAAAAACTGCATGAAATAGTGTTTGAATCAACTTTCTATCTCAAACCGTTTAGCCACAATCGACCGATCCCGCACTAATGACACCCTGTATATAAAACTACCATAAAATTGAGGTATTTTAAAGTTAAGCACTGCATGCACCTAAATTTAACATAAATTAGTGTTTTATTACACATTATTCGCAATGTTTGCGGAGTAAAGGGCATTTGGTTGGTTAGTGGTGCGAATGTTGTTTTCCCTATTTAAAGAAGGCCATAGTGGCCAAGTTTGTTTGATGCAACCCTCGGGACCTGCCTATACTTGCCTGTTCGACTAGCCCCAGCTAATTTATACGTTTTCTTTATTCTAAACGCACACGTGTTCGCCACTTAAATGACTAGGGAAGATGTGGTTGAGCGAAAGAATAGCAAAAAAATGTAAATTTTTAACACTCTATTTGATATACTCATACACACACGGAACTAATGGGGGTACTTGTTTTTTATCACACAAATTTAATAGTGTGATAGATGTAAGAAAGAAAAGAAAATTTGTATGTCATAGTTTTTATACGCACCTACGCACCTTTATTATGAAAGCGTACGCACTTTGCTCTTTGTTTCGAAATATTAAAATTAAAACTTGGTTTCAATTTATGTACAAATACTGATAAAGTCACAAGACTTAATCAATAAATTTTCTGTATTTAAATGTATTGAGTATTTATTTTTTCACGGCAAAAGTAAATTTTATTTATTGGTTTATAACATATTTTAATTATCATAAACATTATTGAGATAAACTGTAATGAAATTAGTTGCAATATGTTAAGCAATTATGTGGGATCTTTATGTCTAAGATAAAGGAGAAAATCCTTACTATATCGCCTCTTACGTCAGTCAGTGTCAGTACTCATTCCTTTCCGCTAGGATGCGGATATAGACTGAAAATGGAGAAACCGAAGAACTTAAATAATGCTCTGCTACTGCAGATTTGTATTACCCAGTTTGACAGCTGACATCACCGAAACCTTAAAACTGAGTTTTTATTTTAGAATCCTTTTTATTATCCATTCGTTTTTTTTGCGAATTCAAACTGGTGTAATTAATATATGTATTGAACAAAAAAAGTAAGCTCTGGATAGAAATTGCGGAAATAGATTGGCAGTTTCCGCTTACATGTAAAATTTATGAATTCATTTCTGTTAATGACAGGTAATATTTTTACTTCCATACATAAATTGAAACTCGGTAGGTTTAAAACATTCGTTAATGAAACTTTGTAATAAAAAATTGAACTTTAAATTTGAAAATGCATGTGGAGCTTTTAATAAGTATCTGAGTTTTGTGAACAAGCTTTTTCGTTCATTTAGATATTTACAAAGCCTCATAAATAAACTAATAATGAGTTAATGAAATTAGAAATATACAGGGTGTTTCACTTTTCCATGGGACACTTGCTATCTCTGTAAATAATGAAAATTCAAGGTTGGTTAAATGGGACACAAGTCAGCTATTTAGGAGAGCATTTTAAAAAGATCTTGTTTTGTTTAAAAATTCCTTGGCTTGCGTGATATAACGAAAAAACCAAAGTCGATCAAAATTTTTAAACTTGAATATCTCAGCTATTGTTGCGAATACACAAAAACGCCAAAGGAAAAATGTTTTGTACAATTTATTTGCTGTAAGATGACGATAGTCAGATTTTTATTTATAAATTACCGTGCGAGATATTTGACAAAACACCTTTTTTTAAAGACAGTCGTAGTAGGTGATGACTTAGATTTAAAGATTATTTTTATCTCTTTACAATGATATGGCTTTGTGAAATACTTTAGCAACATCGAGGAATGTTGCCGAACAAATTTTTTCTTCTTCTAATGACTTCTCTATGTCATTGATTATTCGATGAACCTGGTCTACGGTGGAGTGTTTGTCACGAAATCCAAACTGATGTGGAATAAGTTGTTTTCTCTCGATTATGATGTTCATCCTTTTTAATAGCAGCTTTTCAAAAAGGATGAAGATGATTAAATTTAATAGAACTATTTTTTTTTAAGGGCAACTTTACTTATAAGTGCAATAAGTGCAATTTTTATGTCCCTAACTATTATTTCAAATGCTTTTTTTGTTCTTGGCAACTGACAACCTTAAACAGAAACCTCTTGTCTATCTTTAAAACTCATCGCACTGTTTTTGTCTATTGGTTAACCTGGCTCTTCGTGAATATATCTACATATTTGCTATAAAAGTACATGCTATACCAGAAAAGCATAAAATAATACATAAATGTCGACAAATCATAAATCATTATTACATATAATGCATTATCCATTATCCATTTCGTGCACATTATCTAGTAATGTTTTCTTTTAAGTTATTCTGACAAATTTGATGGATCTTGTGTTGAAGGAATGCGGGATGTTATACGATGAACTTTGAACAATGGATGGGCTAGACTTTTAGTTTAAAGAAAGATTACTTTAAAGGTAAATTTAGGTTACTCTTACATTAAACTTCGGCAAAGTTTAAGAACGCAAGCAACCACTAGTGAGGTTTTTGCTATTGTAAATTTAACTTAAAGTTCAGTTGTTCCGTTGCCGCTAAAGCCATATAAATTACTGGTACTCTTTCATTTCCGGCCAAATTTAAGGCTGTTTTGAAGAAAATTATTATGCAGATACGCGTATAAATTACATGACATAAAAACGTAATCGATTTGCAAGTTCTGTCAGAAAAATAACAACGTCTACAGTAATTATTTTGCTTAGAAAATTAAGTGCAATACTGTTGTAAGTTTTCGGTTGCTACATATTATACAAAAAATATTTGTTTTAAAAATTAATTACTTTACCCAACAATTGGTTTGTAATAGTTTACGGTTTGCATATATAGGGTGGACCAAATTTGATGGGATAACATGGGTATCTTGCTTAAAACCCTTTCACTGTCGGGTAATTTTTTTATGCACAGCCCGTTTGTGTCAGGTTTTTTGATTTTAATAAAAAAAATCTGGTGAATGCACCGGGTTAAAATTTTTTTTTTAATAACTTACAACTGATGGGCAGCCAATAACACATGCTTTGTTTACCAACACTTTACGACGATATTTGTGATATAAATTCATACATTCAGATAACATTTTCAGCATGGATATCGCTTATTATAAGAGATACAGGTTTGCTTAAATTATACGAATTATTCTTTAGTATGAGAGGAGCTACAATCTATTTTATAGTACTGTTTTGTAATTCGATAGTCTTTGTAGCAAATTTGTTATCATATAATTTTGGGCAGATTTATAACCAATGAAAATTTTGACATGTTGAGATGCTACATTTTTTGACATAGAAACTGTGTAAAAACGGATAGTTTTTATTCTTGGATATATTTTGGATTTCTGGTTGGTTTCTTTTAAATTTATTTTCATATTTCTGTAATTACTCGCACTATGTTGCTTTCTCTCGAGATGTGTATTTATTTACAAAACGAACATCCTATGCGAACTGTTTATTATGTCCCGAGAAATATTAACTTTAGACATAGGACGTACTAAATATTTTTTATCAGCAAATAATGCATCTACAATAAAACGCAAAAATAGGTATACAGGGTAGAGGGTGTTCCTTTTGAAATAGTAAAGTTGCTTATTGATTCTCGAAAACTAAATACGCTGTGCATTTAAAAATAATTGAAGGTAATATAGCTAATACATTTTAACAACTTTTGTGGTACACCTTTTTTGTAACTACCCTTAATAACAGAGATAACAAATAATTTGTCCTACAATTAGCTTAATTTTTGACCCTACGCATCCACCAGAATAATAACTCTGGATTTATTAACTTAAGACAAAAACATGCTTAATATTTTTTAAAGGCAATTGATTTATCTACAAGAAAACGTTAAAATATACAGGATGACCTATTTGAAATAGTAAAGTTGCATATTGATTCTCGAAAACATAATACGCTGTGCATTCAAAAATAATTGTAGGTTATATAGCTAATAAATTCCAACAACTTTTGTGAAAAAAACTTTTTTTACTCCCCTAATAACAAAGATAATAAATAATTTGTCTTACAATTAGCGTAACAACAATGTTTTGAAGTTGTATAGTATTTTTTTGTTGATATAATGTCGATAATTTAGACCAAAAATGTTTCTTATACATCGCTTTTGTATAATAAAGAGGCGTTCTGAGTCACTAGCGTTACCCCAAAAAATTACAGCATAGCGTAATTCTTCTTGCTGGAATTTAGAATTTTACCTGTCGAGTCTTTTTCGGCAACATATTGATTTCTTTCCGAGAGATAAGGTTGTGGGCGGTCCCTCATATGCCATAGTGTGCTAATTTCGTTAGCATTATCTCGTGGTCAACACTATAGATGGAAAGAACCATCAAATGGAAGTTTGTAAAAAAATGCGCAAAATAAGAAAATGTGGAAAATCAGTGCAACTCGACGGAAGACAAATGACCAAATAAATAAAATAAAATTAATCTAACCATGACACAGAAAAGAGACAGTTCCTACATTACTCTATTCAAAAACATCAATAAATTTTCCAACACATTTTAAACCACCCTTAATTAGAAAATAGTGTTATTAATTGCTTTAGTTTCATTTCATAAACACAGTGCATAGTAAATATTAAATTTCCAAACAACTACTAAACATAATTTATGATACTGCATGTTTGGTGTAAGTTTTAGTCCATGTAACATCAACCTTATCGAAAATTCATAAAGCACTAAGAAATTTTGAAGTTTATTGCTAGAAAAGAGGTTTATGCTGATGAACCCATTAGCCATAGCAAGTACTGAAGAAGTTTAGCAGAGTATAAAACTTATTACACTGTACCACTTGCGGTCGACATTATTGCAACAAAGATTCAGCTGCAATTTTGTATGTTGAAAGTGGAATGTCCACAAAAATCAACGAAATCACAGCTCTAATATGCAAAACAAAACAAAACATGTCTTTTCGATTAATCTACAAATTTTTTAAATGCAGTTAGTGCTTTTAAGTGCTCCTATTTAAATAACAAACTTTTCTGCTTCAAAGGAAGCATATTATACCTATATTGTATGAAATATATATAGTATATTATTTATACGATAACGCAAGAAAGTAAGATACGTAAACTTGAATGTTCCATGCTCAAAAAAAGAATACACAAAACAGAAGCAACTTAAAAAACATTTAATAAAGTATAAAGTAAGAGGCAAAAGTAATATAGGAGAACTCTGTTGAACTGTATTGAACAATTTTAAAATACACTGCTTAAAAACACAAAACAAACAAACATAAGGAAACAAAAAACAGAATAGAAAAATAATAATATCCTAAAAGAACTTGATTATATCTAATACGTAGGACTCTAAAAGCATTGTTTGTTTAGTAAAATGTACAGCAATTAAATTCCTGATATTTGTAAGCTATGATCAAAATATATAAACGGGTTTTAAGCCCAGTGTTGCCTATAAAGTCAAAAATAAAGCAGATATTTACATTTAAATTGCTACAATGGGATTTATTTTATTCTTATAACGTCTTTAACAAGTGCGCTTTAAAATGAATGCGCAAATAAATGTCATAATTTTATTAAACCGAATTATTTAGAAAATGAAATTTCGCGAAAATGTCTTCCAGCTATTAGGCAGCAAATCAGGTCAACAACGTTTTAAGAATTTTATTTTTGTACAAAGAATGGTTGCAGCAAATTAACAGATAATTCATAACAAACAATATAATTCGCATATTTACGATCATTAGGCATCCCCAATTAGTTTTTGAAGTATACACAGATAAAAATAATTCTTTCTTCTTCCAAAGTCCATGTAATTTTTGGATGTATTATTCAAAGTTGCCTTTCGTGAAGTTCTTTAAAATTTTTGTGGTTATAAGAGGTAACTAAAATAGTGCAGGTGTCTCTTTCCAAAAATGTAAAAATATACATAGGATGATGTTCCACTAATCGTTGTGTTTAATAACTGCCCAATATGAGATTGTCACTGCACGATTTAAAATTTCCGCTACACATTTGGTGTCGGGTTGCATGTTAGAATAAGGACTGGTTCTTCGTAGTAATAAACTTTGCTAATAAAAATCTTTTCAATAGTACCTTTTACGAAAAATCTTTTGTGCATTAGGCATTTAAGGAATAAGTTCGCATATTTATATGAGAAACAAATTGTATAACAATTTGCAAACAAGTAAATGATTATTACTTCTACGCCACTAGCATAATAAAGCATTGAACCCCACAAACCGCACTAAAGTGGTAATAATAATCGCATATTTATGCATAATAATGTGAACACAAACTTCTAATTTGCGTAGAATACCACATTACACAAACAATAAAAAACACATATGAAATTATAATTCGTAATATTACAGTTTCGAAGCAATTTTTTTCTCTCATAAAAATTTGTTGTTTAATTGATTAGTTACCATCTGGTGGAGGGCGACCCTGACTCTACAAGCTAAATGGGCAGATTTATTATGAACACATGTTGCAGTTGTAAAATTTTAGGGTTCACAGAAGTTGTAAATGGTGTATAGACAGAAATTTAATTATGTGTTGATTATGATTACAAAAAAAAAACACGCGGTTCCAACTTTGAAATACAATACACACTTTGATGACCTTCTAATAGCTAAATATCCTTTAGAAAAAACTTCTAAAGAGAATTTCGACTAAGAATGATTAAAGAAAAAAGGATATGTAACTGCCGAGCAATTTGCACAAAAACCTCTGTATTATAAAAGACTTTAGTTACTGTATTAAAAATCGATTTTTTTTTTAATTCCTTCTAATTTAAACATCCCGTATATACTTTCTAACTTATTTGTTTCTTCTGAATCGGTTCCTCTTGTCTCTTTAGGTGTCGAGGTATGCTTTTTTATTTTTGTAATAAGTTTCTCAACTCCTGCCTATCGTTAGCTAATTGTGGCACATCTCTCCAGCTGACTCCTTTTTCTTCTACTCTGCCTCACTTTTTTTTTCCAATTTTATTCTTGCTCTTCCTCTATTTCTTTTTCTCTCCATCTTCATTTTCCATCCTATTTTCGCGTATCTACTTTCTGACATGCGTAGTAGATGTCCAAGCCATCTTAATTGAATCATCTCCTTCTTTTTCTTAATCATTTCAGGTAAAATACCATAATGACCTGCTATTTTTCCAATTATCATTTTATGTATCGCTCTATCCAAATCATCTTCGGTTATTTCTTGTTCATATTCTTGATCGATTGTTTCGTATTCCTCCTGCAATTGCTCTTCTTCCTCATAATTTTTTATGTTGTCACTTTCCAATAACTCCTTAAAACTTATTTTCGTTATAACATTTTTCACCGATTTCTTAAAATACTTACAATAATTGTAGCTACCTTCTTCAGACACTATTTTACAATAAAAACGTTACGTTACTTTCATGTTTAAACTCGTCGGGTACAAAATTTACTGAAAATGTATATTAGAACATAAATTTTCTAATATATCAGGACTTATATTCGGATAGGACAAAACAAAAATATTTGGCTGCAACGAGGATTAAGTCCATAAGCTATGGCGAGCCCGCTATCATAAGCTACGGAATTAACAGCATATTTTTCAAGTTACCACACGTTTTTGCTGAATTAAAAATGATTATTACGGCCATATTTTTATATTATCTGGTCTATATTTTCACCTAATAAAGTAACGTATTAAGATAGTTAAAATGTATGTACTAGAGTTATTTTCGATGAAACTTTCATACAGTACGCCTTTAACTAGGGGTTAAGAAGATTACCAGAACTTTTCAATTTAATTTAATAATATTTAAAAAAAAAACTGCAGAAAATTCAAAAATAAAAAACTCAAATTATACATTTCCTGCTAAAGTTTGCTCAAAAAGGTCTAAAACAGCTCTTCAGTAGAAGGACTCATAACTAAATAAACAATAAAAAATAATAAACTTCGATTACCTAGTACTATTGTTTTGTCTTTGTAACATAACATTTACAACATTACATAAAACTTTACATGTTGTGTTGGTTATAACATAAACTGTGAATAAAGGTTCGCATAAAATTTTTTGTATGAAATAAAAAATTTAAAAAGTAACCTGAAAGGAGCAAAGTTACCAACGTTAATAGTACATTATATTATTAAAGTAGTTTGATTGTCAGTTATAGAATAATAATAGAAAAATCCAAGCAAATAAAAAATAAATTGCAGCAATAATATGCAAAGTACCTACTATTAACAATAATTTCAACAAATAGAATGATAAATTGCTTTTTTATGGTATTTTTGTTCAACTATTTATTCACCATTGTTACCGGTAATTTTTTTTAATAGCGTTGCGACAATATATCAACAAAACGTGCCTTTTACGAACGTGTGCCATAGATTTTTGTGACCTAGCTCATATGTAAATTTCCCGTGAATAAATACTTTTTAAGGCATAACAGTATACAATTTTGTATCTTTCATGAATTATTAAATAACTTGACAAACTGCTGTATAAGTCACGCGATGTTACTGACTAGCGTGTTACATTTTACGCTTTAACAAAAATAATTAAAGATTGTCAAGGATATTAAAGAAGTAATTATGAAAGTGACCACAAAACAGACGGCTGAAAGCAAATGACCCGTGGAGGGAGTTGTTATGGCGCCCGGTGCCCTTGCGTGCACCTAGAGCGACAAAAATTCTGTACATTGCCAACCATATGCATGTCTAACGCGCAACGGACTAACAGTTGTAAAAAAAACGACACGTTTTTATAATAAAAAATAATTCCCAACTTGCTGATGCAATAAATGTACTGTGGCGTTTTAACAAGTTCATTTAAACAGTGATACACAAAAATATACCGTGTTCGAGCTAGAGCTTTCTTTCAGAGTTTTCCATATTTCTAAAGCTCTGGATAGCCGGAGCTTTTATCGCCGCGCCTACGTTCTGGAATGTTACTATAAATCAGAAATTCTTAAACTTTTTTACTCGTGACCTCTATTATCCAAGAATATAATACTATAAATACATGTATTTTTACTTGTAGGCACAAAAAAATACTCCTATCAATAACTAAACTTTCTAGGTTTTGCCAAAAAGTTCACGAAACGTGCTAATTTTTTGTAAAACAATGTGCTTTAAACGGTTTAAAACTTTTTATACAGACATTCGTACAATAGTCGCAAATTGAAGTCTTTTGTATGCAACTCTGAACTTTAATTTTTACTTCATTACTAAACTGTTAACTCGTAAAGGCACTAATTAAAAGTTATAACGACTTATGTAATACTAGCTTTTTATCTAGCAACATCATGACAATTAAAATTAAAACATCCTTACAAATTTTAACTTTGGATGATAACTTTTAGAACAGTTTAACTTACCAGAAAACTCAATGATTACAATATAAATAATAATTAATTGTAAATCAATTTTCTTATAAGGATCTTCTGTAAAAATGTTGCAAGACTCTTTTCTTAATAAGTTACAGTCCTATTTATTTTGAATTCAAGATAAATAATATCGTTTCTGATGAAAACAAAGGAGATCCTTCTTAAAAAAGATGAGTGAAATCTAATTTGACTGAATAATGTTAATAAATTCTAACATTTTTGCTAAAAATGAGTAATTTTTAAGGTACATACAAACTAATTAAATTTTAATTTCAACATCTGATCACACCATTCTGCAAAATTCTTCTTCAATAAAATACTTGTACTTTTTCAATAAACTTGTCCATATTAATAAATTAATCCCAAAGCTAACTCAAACACTTATCCAGATTATTTTATAATAATATTATTATTAACTCGATATGTTTAACAGAAACAATTCGTTTTTGTAAAGAACGTTGTAACTCATAAAAAGCATCAACCAAATCCATAGTATTTACTTGCAAATTAATTAGTCAACTGCCATAGCTGACAACCTAAGTTAATCATTATAATGTGGTAAGTGAATCAGTACATGCGGTTTTGGCCTGTGTCTGTTCACCGGAATATAATTTAGTTGTCACCAGTGGTGACATCTCCAATATTATTACAAGTTAAGCTTGTCTATTCTGAACCGTTTTGACTATTGGCTTACGCGTAATACCTACGTACAATGCGGGATTTGTTATGTAGATAACAGTTTGTAATTATGTAGAAGTCACTTTTGGACTTAACTGAAATACAGTGCAAACTATTTGCCACTATATTTCTCTATAAAGCTGCCAAATACAAGGTAGAAAAATGATATGGGCTATGTTTATTATTAATTACTTCTAAAAGTCAAATAAGGTATTCTTTATAGTAAATATTAAACAATGTAATATATTGTAACATCGCTATTTGTTTAAAGTTTGCTGTTTTGAATATTTTTGCTTGAAATTAAAAGTTCTGTAGGCGATTTGGCTTGTGTCATTGGCTGTGCTTGGTGACTCCCTCACGTTGTTTAGCGTAGTGCACCAGGTCTAGAGTGGCTGTTAGGTGGTGAGATCAATGAAATTAAACAACACTTAATAGTAATTAACTTTTATAGTTCAAATTTTGTTCGAAATCCATAGGACACTTGTCCCTTATTTATGGCCGAAGGACATAGAAAACGCTAGTCAACCCAGATAGTTAAACATATGTTCTTCTTTGGAATTTTTGTAGTTCGTGTAAACAATTCCAGATCATTAATATTCTAGGGACTGATAATTTACAAAAGTTTGTTGTACCTGTTTCAAAATTCAATCGTTTTGCATTAACAAAATGCTTTAAATTTAATTTACGGTTCGCATTTTATCCCCAGCTGGGGAAATGTTAGTTTTGTAACACTTTTAAATAAACTTAAGAATGTTTACCTGACGACGTGTGCAATATGTCACAGTATACAATACCCTTCGCTTTCATCCTAAAACAGTTCTTAAGTTTGTAATTGTGTATTCCTAAAGTTACACATGATTCATATAACTTTTTTTTTAATTTCCGAACTTCCATAATTTTTCATTTACAACTGCTGGATATTTTGACTCTGCCTTTACAATAATTTGGCCAACAAAATAAATTTAATACTACTTACCGAACAAAATATGCATTAAGCAGCCGAAGAAAGGAATTTTCCCCATTATCCAGCGGAATTTCTACTAAGCGTTTCACAGTTTTACTATAATATGTGTGTGTAAAAGTCCAGATGTGTTTTAGCAATCAATTTGTGAAACTTACAGAAAAGATTTATAATGTTTTCAAAACTACATTCGCTCCGTAACAAACAAAGAATATATTGCAGCGAAAAAATAATGCCTGGCCGGCTTTAAGCAGAAATTATAGCTCATCAACTGTAAACAACCCCATCGAGTCAGCCAAAAATTGCCTATAGAAAACAAAGCTTTATGAAACTGGAAGCATGAACAGAAGTAATGATCATTTTGCGCAAGTGATAGATGGTAAAAGATTTTTTGCATTTGAAAGTTTTGTCACAACTGACTATTTCAATAAGTTTTAAAATTCCGAAAATTTACTCCTGATTAAATCTTACAAACGTTGGTATTTTCATTAAATTTGTTAAAATGTTATCATTACTGATACTGTGTTTATATACCTTTGCTACTATTTAATTAATCGTTTAATAAGGGCACTGTAAATTTAAAAAAACTAACCCCAAGAGCAGTTTACTCAACATTATTGATACAGTTCTCGAATGCAAGCTAGTAATAAATAAGTTTTGAAGTTTATTAAGACACCGAATAATGGATTCGTTCATGAATCGGCACCGAATAGATATTTCATTCGTTTTTTCTTCGTTAAGGAGAGTGTTTACACAAAAAGATATTTTCGGATGCTCCCTAAAAGGCGACCCTCCAAATTGGTCACAATAAATTTCTACCGATTCTTCATAAAGTTCTTATTCCTTTTTAAGAAAAGAAAACCAATTCCTAAGTTTCAGCGAGAGCAGAGTTTAAGAAGCACTTCGGGTGAAGCTATTTGATTCGAATAATAAGAAAATGATCGACTACATTCTTCAGCGATTTAAATCTAAATTTATACTTTACGACATGAAGCGTCCATAAATGTTGTATTAAAAACAAATTCTGTGTATTGTTTTCTTGGGTAAATTTTAATGCACCTGATTTTGTTTATAATATTTGCTCAGCTTGTGGTATAGACTAAAAACATTTTATGAAAAATGTAAAGTGCAAAGAAAAAACTAAAACTTTTAAACCAAAGTCAATAGTTCAAAACATTATCCATTAATCTACCCCAATAACTTTACAGACTAAATATTCTAGACTAATTAACTAATACTTTTCCATTTAATGCCTAACGGAATGTGTAATGTTTAAAATTCAGTTAACAGTAATTACGAGCGACCATTTTTATAATTAATTTAAATTTCACGTAGCGTTTTAAAAGAGTATTACAATTTTACTTCTATATTAAAACTTTTCTGCTCTAATATAATTGTCTAGGCTAAGGTGCTTTGAAGTGAAACTATACAATTCATTTATAATCTAAATGAGTTTAGCCTGTTAGTAATATTGTAAAAAGTAGTTTAACCTAGGGTTTTTCGGATCCGGGTACCCGGATTCGGATTCGCCGAATCCTACAGCAAATATTCGGATTCGATATTCGGTCTAAGATTCGACGAATCTCGGATTAGATCTCATTAATGCTACCACAACTTCAGAGAAAATACTTAATTTTGCAACAAATATTACGAAACGATTGTTTGACGGAGAAGACAAAAATGAAGAAACAGAGCATTCAACAGAGGGTGATTGCGGAATATTGCAGATGACGTTCAGTTGTTAACGATGGAAGAAGAGCTTAATCATATATTGGAAACGGTAAAATGCCTTATATTACCAAAGTCTCAAGATAAATTTGCCTACTTAAAAAAAATGCATTATTTTCAAATGCCAAAATTAGAACGAACTATTTAGAAAAAGTATATCGAGCAATTATAACAATTAAACCAAGGTCAACCAATTCAGAGAAAACTTCTCTGAAGCTGAAGCAAAACAATAACCTTGATTTTTATCTTAAGATTTTGCATTTTTTTAGGTTTTTTCGCTTATTTTTGAAAATAGACATACAAAATATTATATCATTGTAAAGAGAAAAAAATAATCTTTAAATCAGTCATCACCTACTACGATTGCCATTTAAAAAAAAGTTGTTTTGTCAAATATCTCGCACGGTAATTCATAAAAAAAAATCTGACTGTTGCCATCTTATAGCAAACCAAATCTACAAAACTTTTTTCTTTTGGCGTTTTTGTGTATTCGCAACAATAGCCGAGATATTTAAGTTTAAAAATTTTGATCGATTTCGGTTTTTTCGTTATATCACGCAAGCCATGGAATTTTTAAACAAAACAAGATCTGGTTTAAAATACACCCCTAAATAAATAGCTAACTTTTGTCCCATTTGATCAACCTTGTATTTTCATTATTTACGGAGATAGTAATAGTGTCCCATGGAAAAGTGAAACACCCTGTATACTAATATACTTGTTATTTTACTTCATACTTTAACAATGAAATACAGTGCCATTTTAACTGATTGAAGGCCATTTGAATTATTAATATAAACATGAATTAACTTAACACCGTGTTAGTAAAACCCATTGATGCGCTACTGACAAAACTGACAACCGCTGACAAATATTGTAAATCGCCTGTAATTTTAAAATTTGCGCGAACTTTAAACACCATACGTACAATAATTTTTATGGCACTACAATTCATTTAATTTTAGAACTGGATTCGGATCCGGATTCGGATTCGTAAAATAATCGTGGATTCGATTCGGATTCGTCGAATCCAAAAAGACCGAATCTTCCCAAACCCTAGTTTAACCCCAAGTTAACTTTTTAAGAGGACTTTAATGATGAACACTAGCTTAAAGCGTGAACCAAATACACATTTTATATGTATTTAATATGTTTTTATCGTGAGATAGAGTAATAATTCAAATTATAAAGGCATAAAAACAAAATATATTTAAGCTGTCCTACACTCAAAAGTATAAAAATGTTTCGTTTTATTAAAAGTAACAAATTTTAGCCATTATGTAACTCACAAAATGTGTTTTACTTGCTATTTATATACAATAAATCAGTATCTGAACACTAAATAAATTGATTCTAACTGAATTTAATCAATAAATTTAAATCTCGTTGTCATACATTTTTCACTGTATTTATAACGTTTTTACAATTCATTTTGTTATTTAGTTTTTATTGAAGTGATGATGTAATGAAGGCTATTAAATAATTGATAACAGCAATACATTATTGTTTCTCTAGTAAAAACACTTCACACTGCACTGTAAAAAAATGCAAAACAAACAGTAATTTAAAAAAAGCTAAATTAAATTTAATAATCTATGAAATATAACTTTTTATTGACATTTAAGTGACACAATAAATTCAAAGAGGATAGGAACTCGCTTGACGTCGAAGGAAGAAGCAGGCGTCGTTTTTCGACGCCAAAGGATTGATTCATCACGGATTTGCACGGATTGAAATAACAATGCAATTTTTCAGACCAAAATTTAAACATTTTACTACTAACCCAAATTGTTAAACAAGATGCATCCAACATATAACGACAATCGATTGGGTTAGGAACCGATCAAAAATTTTGTTGGTGTATTTGAAAGTTTTTAAAAATTTTCCAAGGGTACCTACCTATCAAAAACTTTATCAAACATTTTACTATAGACTTTATTGTTTTAAGAAACAGATTCTAGCGACAACAAATCGTGACTCTCCCTTGTTAGCAAATTTTTAAAAACTTTGATGAGTTGTAAAAAATATTTTTAATGTGTTCTTTGGACTATTGTTGTAAAAATTTCTAAAATTGTGCTTTTGGCTATATTATCTGTGAAAATAATAAACCGGGTCAAGTCAGTGCAAAAAAACTACAAAGTTGTTCAGAAGTCAATTGAAAAATCATTCTACAGCTTCTTAATTTTTTATTTTTTTTTATTTGCCCTGGGAACTATTGTCAAATTTCCTAAAATTGTGCATTTGACTTAACTGTTTGTAAAAATGGTAAACAGTGTCTACTGAATACATAATAACTACAAAGTTGTTCAGAAACAGATCACAAATATTTTTTATATATCTTTAAAGTTTTTAAAAAATTGTCAAGTGTATTCTTTTGAAATTTTTCTTTGGCCAAAACCAAAAATTTTGTTATGGTCGTAATTGTTACCTGAAGGATTAACAAAAAAAAAAATAGGGAATGCATACCGACCTAATATAGATGCCGATTATAAATATTAAAACTAGTAAAAGATCATACCTTAAGTTCGGTCTTAACTTCACCGTAGTTCTTCTGCACGACAATGCTCCAACTCACAGGTCTGCTTCTGTATCTCCTTCTTGTCAAAAAAAAAGTAACTGGGTTGAAATACCCTCTTTACTGTTACCTATGAACTGATTGTTTCCAAAGCTGAAATTGAAGCTGCAATGGTGAATGTTGGATGATGTACCAAACATTCAAAGAAGGGTGATATAAAAATTAAAGAACTTAATTTTCACGCTATGTATTTTGATGGATATTGATTGGAGTTATATTTTCATGAATTTAGGAAAACCTTCCTTCTACCGTTGTTCTTGTGGTTTTAAATAATGCATTAGTGTGTTATATTGTTAACGATCGCTTCACGCACATTAAGTTGATATTTGTATTCTTCGCAAACAACATGTTTTGTGAATTTATTGATGCATTGCTTTTTGATACGGTCTTTAGATCCAAGGAAACGTATCGAGACAGAAGATTGTTGGGAGTTTCAGACTTATCGACTCATTGATTGCATTCTAAACAAGTCTTTGTTCCGCATCTGTCTGCCAGCATCTGCGGAATAGATGGGGATGCGGGTCCCAAAATAGTAACTTTCAAGTGGGACTGGATTAGTGTGACCGAGCATGTAATTGGTATTGGTTTAGTTATTAGCTTTAAAAGACCAATAATCAAAAAGCAGTTTTAAAATGAAACTTTCTTTAAATGGTTATATCCAAGAATTGAATTGCATGAACTATACAAGTACCTTCAACGTACAAGTAAATGAACAAGTCATAAAGACAGAACAATAAAACAGTTCAGTTTGAAAACTCTTAAAATTTTGTTTGATCAAAACACCGAACTCCTAGGAAGTCTTCGTTGTGATGGAGTATCACATTTCTTATTGGTATTTCACGAACTAAATCAGTCTTATCGCGTGCATTTTAAATTTTCATCTGTATAGGCTACGCCTGAAAATAAAATAACTCAACTTCGTGTTTTTTACACCTCGAAACGTAGATTTATACCTCATCAGGCAGTCGCTAGAGACTGTAAAAACTCGAAATAGGTATGAATGGAGGAATACGTGGGTGAAATAGCTGAGAAAAGAATTTGATGGTTTTCGATCTATTAATGCTTCAATGTATTTATTAGTTTGAAACTTTATTAGTTCGTAAAAGTATTGGAGCCCGATCAAGTTGTCCAACTTCGATGAAATATATCGACAGTTAATTTTAATATATTAAGACTTATACTAGATCAAAATGTTTGCTCTAGAGTCTAGAGGATGTATAGGGTGAACAAATTCCAATGATTTACAGGGTATCTCGGTTACCACAACAGTTAGTGAAAATCTAATATCGGTCTATTGGATTGTTTTTTTTTTTTTTTTAATGAACAAGCCTGTGTTATCAGATTTTCTATATTACTTTTTATACCCGTATGGTAAGAATTAACCAAATCTAAAACTGTTTAAACGTAATGATCTAAGCTTAAAGTAGATTTATTGCTTCAGAAATTACTTTTTTGATAAAATTTAGAAAGAATACATAAAGCAATATAACAAAAAAAAACAATATTCTACTAAGGCCCAAAATATATAATAATCTTCAAAATTGCTTGGCTTTATTTGACGGTTTGTAAATACTACATAAAAAATCCTGCACAATTTTTTTAATAAATCAAAACATTTATTAATTTTTATTAATACACATTTTATTTAATAACCTGGATATACATTTTCTTCAAAAAACAGATTACAAAAATCAATGTAGTTTAAACAAATACACCAGTTTACACATTTCAACAAGAAAAAGTTACTAAAAGTAATAAGGTACAGAAATAAATAATACTTCTTTTTCTTAAGCGGTTCCTCTTGTACCTTTCGGTGTCGAGGTATGCTTTTCTATTTTTGTGTTATGTTTCGTAACTCCTGCCTATCGTAAGCTAATTGTGGCACATGTCTCCAGCTGACTCCTTTTGCTTCTAGTCTCTGCCTCACTTCTTCCCATTTTATTCTTGGTCTTCCTCTATTTTATTCCCTCCATCTGCATTTTCCATCGCGTATCTACTTTCTGGCATGCTTAGTAGATGTCCAAGCAACCTTAATTGATTGTCTTTGTTATAATAATATCCATATTATATCTACTTAATGTATCTGTCCACACGTCTAGATTGAATTGCAAGTCCTTTTCGCTTTTAGCTAATTGCACCACATCATCTGCAAAGGCTAGTTCTGTTAGGGATATTGGTTTTAGTTTATTCCAACCCCAGTAGGTTTTCTTTGTGTTATGCTTACATTCTTTAATTATTTTATCCATAAGTATTATAAAGAGCAGTGGACTTAATGTGCCTCTTTGTCTTACTCCCACTGTTGTCATACATTCCTGGGAACTGCTGTTATGGATTCGTACATAATTTCTACTACACTTATATAAACTCTTGATGGCTATTAATAATCCTTCTCCCACTTTACTTAGTGTCAGTATCTTCTAGATCTTTTCCCTTGACTATATCGAAGGCTTTAGACAGATCGATAAAGAACAAGTACCTACATCATCTTTGAATGTTCCATTGTTTTTCACTTAATTGTCTTAACTTCTACCCGGTCTAAACCCACATTGCGAATCTTTCAAATTTCTTTCGAAATGTTTCCTTAATCTCTCCCCTAAAATTCTCTCATGTAATTTTTCTACTACCCTAAGTAGAGGTATGCCTCTATAGTTTTCCGGTTTTTTGCTATCGCCATTCTTGAAATATCGGTAATATAACAGACACCTCCCAGTCCTCTGGAATATCTTTTTCCTGACATGCTTTATTTACTATTCTTAGCAGCATTTTCTTTCCATCTACTCCCATGTACTTAATCATTTCAGATAAAGTACCATCGCTTTTCCAATTAAGTACTTATACCCTAAAATATTGTAACTAATGATGCACTAACAGATTAACATTTTTTTTGATTTTCTTTTAAATACACCATTTATTATAGCTCATCCAGTTCACAATTAAAATGCAATATAACATCAAATAAACTATACCTATTTATTAATATTCACTGTTTAATAACATATTTAACAGCTGTCAATATAACTACATTCATAATTAAACGGAATTATTATACGTAATTATGATAAACGCGTTTAAATTAATTAACAAACAGGAAATTCGTCGATGTTTAAAAGCTTTAAATTCCTGCAAATATAAACGTAGGTATAAATACATATTATTGAACGTTTATAGGAATTAAAAATTATGTATTTTACTTAATGAAAAGGGTAGTTCTCTGGATTACATATTAAAACAATTTAACTAGAATATTTTAATTAGTATAATGGTATTTGTATGTTCATAGTAAATAAAAAGGTAACTGTACTCACTGAGAATAAATTGTTATTGATTAAAATAGCATTTTTACGAAAACACACCAAAATAATCAGTTAACACTACATAGTCTACTGTACTTATTTTACAAAAGCTATTTTTACCGTTAAAACCGCCGTAAAGGTAATTGGATAGCACCATGTACATTAATTACTATGTAAACTGTATTTTTTATGCATGGTTACTAATATTATTTATTACTCGACTGTATTCATAATAAATTACAAAAAAATGTAGCAAATCGAGGAAAGCACCCTTGTAATCAATAAAACATTAGTTCTTTCAAATAGAACAATAAATTATTCACACAAAACTTTAGCTTAATAATGAAAAATATTAGTACATATATCGTTTACTAAAGTACTTCAATGGTTTCCGCTACAATTTTATGTATTTAATCAAAATATCTCTACAATTATGCACCATTTTTTGATTACAAACAACATTTTTTAATTACCTTTTAAAAAAATTAACTGTCTTTTTTCTAATGATTGCAAGACAAGTGTGGTAACTGGTCCAGCATTTTAATTAAATACCCTTCTAAATGTTTTTACAGTTAGCTCAATAAAACAATAATTAAGGTTAAATTAAAACGATGGTTTACTGGTTTTCAAACAGGTTTATTATTTTTTACTAAATATCCTACATGTTTCGTTGGTTTATTTTTACCAACATCCTCAGGTAAGTATAGTTGGTAAAAATAAACCAACGAAAAGTGTAGGATGTTTAGTAACAAACAATAAACCTGTTTGAAAACCAGTAAACCATCGTTTTAATTTAACCTTATATATCAAGAAACAGGGGAAACTGAAAATATTAAAGCAAAAAAATAACATATATGTATAATTGCTTAAATTTGGTGAATTATTCTTAAGTATTAGAGGAGCTACAATCTTTTATTAAAAGTACCAAATTTCTTGTACTTCAGAAGTATGGAAATGTCGAATTTCTTTTTTCTCACATAACTTCTTTGTCTTAATCATTAAATCAATTTTGTCTGTACCTTTTTTGGGCCACTTTTTAATAAAGAATGTAACTGTTATTTTACATTTTTTACTTCTTTCCATTTTGGCGACATTACCCCTACCTTTATTTTCTCTTATGGATCTTCTGGCTTTGGAATAGTTGAATGTGCTTTTTTCTCCTCTTTCTTACGGTTTATCACTTGTCATATATATTTAAATAAATAATGTACCCCCCAATTAACAAATTTTTCTCTTAAATTTAAACAAGGTGGAATTTTTGAAAACTTCATCACTGCTATTATGACAGTGATTTAATACATGAATAAAGTTCAATATGACATGCGTTATATAAATTACTTTTACTTATATTTCTAAATGTGCTGATGAATTAACTTATTACTCATTTTTTTTATGAACACTGATAGCAATGAAAACACTTGAATAAACTTATAATGATACACATTGTATATATTACTTATATTATATAATTAACTCGTCAATTTTCTTTAATTGCTGTCTTATCAAACATCACTTTAGTAAAACACATCGGACAAAATCAACATAAGTTTGCATTTATAATTTACATTAACACAACTTTATTACAAATTAAAGAAATCACACGACATAATGTAATCTAAACTCAGGGAAATGAATTCATGTGAATTGCATTCCACACACATGTATGCGCCGAGTTTCCGTACACTTGGTGACTCATTTAACTTCTGCTATGCACTGTTAATAGTTACACCACATACTTGGCTAATTGTCGAATCACAGTAAAAATCAGTATAAATAACTTTGTAAGATGTTAGACGACAGAAGTCTAGAAACTTCATGCAGTCTAAACTTGGATTCCGCAAGCATTATTTAATTGCTTGGATTATATTTAAGACTCTTCTGATTCACCCAAGTTTTGGTTTTATTGTTTTTGGTTATCGTTTAATTGTTATTTTATGGCAAAGATGATTAGTTGCTACGAAATTAGCATGCATAAGCCATTTACGGTTATCTTTTGGTGATGTATTTATAACTTTTCAGATGTTTCACAAGTTTTCTCGTTATGTTAGCGATGTCTTACACTTACTAGGAGTTTATTTTCGGGATGAAACAGTGAGCAGACCAATTAAGATGTTTTATTTCGTTTTTATAGCAACGTGTAACTCAGAATGGTATAATTAAAGGTGTTTTGATGTCCCTAACTTAATTGGTACTTTGTATTTATTTATTATTCTTGCATTATACAATATGGCTAGTAAAAGCTATACTTAAGTAGCACTTTTTGGGCTTTTTTTAGGACAAGACCATGTGTGGATATTATTTTCATGAGTCAAATACACCGCTAAAAGATTTTTCGGTCGTTTTCATTTATTTTTTTAACTTGTTATTTTAAACAACTGTTTTCAAAATCTTTAATTTTAAAGTTATCGCATTTATTTATACTTAACACATGTAAATAAGCATTTGAAACTCAATATACTTAAAGTAACAGACAGTAGATGCAATTTTTGCTAATTACTAACTACAGTAGACAACCTGTATAATTATCTGAATCAAGCATGTACAAAAAGCATGGAATTTTTCGTTGAGCATTTTTAATCCACCAATTTGGAATTTTAATATGAAGTGTGCAATAAAAAAATTTTATATACTGTAAAAACACGAACCCTTTGCGAACAAAATTAAATAAGTTAATTAACACTGCAACAGGCTATGTGCTCAGAAGTTCTCAAGGGTGCTGGATTAAGCAATTTATTAATAGCACACATTGAAATGGTCGTTTCATTTATTTTTAAAACTATAAAGGTGAATTTCAAATGGTTTTTCGTTTTCTGTTATTTGTCGACAAAGAAATTAACATTTAATTAAGGTAATATTATTGAGTTGGATTAAATATCACTTAACTGTTTTTGATAAAAATAATATCTTGTAAAAATGTTAAACCAGTTGCTAGACGTCAGGAACAATCAATTGTCGAAAAGGTTAGTATATCTTACATTTCTACAATGTAATTTTTAATTATATTGTTCATATTACATAACTGAATTACTTAAAACTTAAGTTTTGTTTGGGATACCGAAAGAAATTCAATCAAAAACGGTTGTCATTATCGTATTTTTTTCTAGTATCAAGAACACACTTTACTACCCAGAAAATGTCAAGTTTGAACGACTTTGAGTTTGTGATTATACTTTTTCACATTTTTATTTGTTCGCCGAATCGGTTTTGTTGGACTTTTTAAACGATTTTGAAGCAAGATTGTGATTGATGTTACAAAAATGATAATTTGGGGATCAGCGTGTGAAATTCCATAATTCCAGCAGCGTCATAATTACGAGCCACGATTGGATACTGTGGCCGTAACTCATCGATTATATTTTGTGCTCTTGATATATGTCCGATATTAATAGTTTTTTGTGACAATACCCACACATTTATCATTTTTACGGGTGCTAAATGGACGATACTTTTATCTCCAAAATATAAACATGAAGGTATTAGCAACTCCCAAATGATTCTTCAAAAAATAAGCAAGTTATTGTATTAATAAGTTAAATAAAAATCACGCATTTTTTAAATGAAGCTATTATGCAACTCATGGGAAAGTTTTTTTTTAGAATCCCAAAGCCAATTGCCATAATTGTAAAATACCGTTAGGAATCTTATTAATTATTGAGTTGTGAGATGTTAAAACTTAATCAAGTCACAAAATAGCGTTAAGGCAATGGGGCATAGATAATATTTTGCAAATTGCTACATGTAACGTAACACCCAAAGTTAAAGTAAATACTATTTTAGGACCATGGATAAACTTTTAAAACAGATTAATAGCACATTTCAATTAGGGATTAGTTAAATACGAAATCCTGACACTAGAATTTGCTGATCGCATTTAAATAAAAATTTACAGTGTTTAATAAAAAATATCTGTTGCAATATTTCTGGCTAATTTGCACAAACACTTCAAAGTTTTAATCAGGGATGGAAAACGTAACATAACGATACCCGATAACGTTATAATAACGATTCAATTGTAATTTTTTATACAATAACGTAACGATATTTTTATAACGTTATATAACGTTATAATAACCGATAACGTTTCGTTAAAAGTTATTTTGTATCGTTATTCTCTACAAATTAATTTTTTATATGGTGATCTTTTTATTTTCAGAAGATATATTATTTTGTTTGTATTTTAGAAATTAAAATGAAAATAAAATATCTCAACGTAATTTTGTACTATTTTAAAAAATTTACATTTACAGATCCCAAAAATAATTTCTGAAAAATTATTTTTATACAGCACGTTTCTTAAATAATGCGAAAAAATTCGAGAGGTGATTCCTTATCGAAAATTAAGAGGGGTCTTTCATATATATTTTTTTCTTTAGGGTCTCCTCTCGGAGTTACACCCCCCTAAAGGGGATCGGTAAAATTGGGTTTTTATTTTATTTCTCAAATTTGGATAAATGTGGGAGAATGATATTCGATAGATGTTTTTTACTTATTAAAAGGTTTCTCATAGTAATATTTTCAATCATCTTCCACCTTCATAGGGGGCTGATAAGTGCGACCCCTGATGGTTTTTTAATCAGAACTTTTTGTGGAGTTAAAATTTTGCAATTAAATTTTTTTTTGTTAGTTTGATTTATTTAGGATTTTTTTTTATTCCTTAGTTTTTCTCGTAAATCCTACAGTTTTGAATAAAAAATTAAATGAGTGAATATGATGTTTATGTTCATATTGGGTAGAATTGACGGGCGTTTTAGCGTTGTCGCCGCGTAAACGTCAAAATGAATTACACCCGTCACTTCTATCCAATATGAATATAACCAAACCATGGTAACCACCAAAATGAATCGTTTTATATTGGAATATTTGATGGTTCATGTTCATTCATATAATTTTTTTCTCAAAAACTGTAGGTTTAACGAGAACAGTTAAAGGATAAAAAAAACTTCTAAATAAATCAAGTTTTCAAAAAACAATTTAAATTGCAAAATTTCAACCCACCAAAACGTTCTGATAAAAAAACAACAACAGGGGTCGCACTTTTCAGCCCCCTGTGAAGGTGGGAGATGATTACAAATATTACTATGGGAACCTTTTAATAAGTATTAAGCATCTACCAAATATCAGTCTCCTACATACATACAAATTTGAGCAATAAAATAAAAACCCTATTTTACCGATCCCCTTTAGGAGGGTGTAACTCCGAAAGGAGACCCTAAATCACCTCCCGAATTTTTTCGCATTATTTAAGAAACATTTGGTATATCATAATTTATGTAACGTTATATAACGTTATATAACATAACAATTCATTTTTTTGACGTTATTTATTACGTTATGTAACGAAAACAAATAATAAATAACGTTATACAATAACGTAACGATTTAAAACGTTATTCCATCCCTGGTTTTAATATATACTTTTCTTTGAAAAGGATTAATGCAAAATCATAATAAAAAACCTGACAATTTTATCAGTTTTGGAGCTAAAACATAATCCGAAAATACATTTATTTTAATTATAACTCAGTACTTTGACTCTATCAATTCCCATAAATGTCATGCGTAGAAAATTAATGGAAAACACATTTATTTTAATTGCTTCCCTCAATTACTTGAAACTGATGAAAATTATTCCATTATGATTTTGAAATGAAGTGAAAAAATAACTGCATTTACTAATGCAGTTACTTTATTGTTATACAATTCAACCAATTTAATCAAAAAACAATTAGTGTAAGCACTGCACAAAACATTATCAGGAAAATCTGTACACACATTTATTTCATTCTATTTTAGTTTACAAAATCGATTTTTTTTTAAAATCTAAATGAATGCACTGGCACTCACTCAAACAGAACCATACTAGTAGGAAATGGTGGAAGGGAAATAAAACCAACATACCTATATTAGCTTTTTTTAATTAACTTGTAACCATAAGCAAACGCAGATCCTTGGTCAAATATTTTTAACAGTTACTACTTTCAGTTTGGTAAAACATCTTCACCTACAATGCTTTATGTGTGCCCTATAACAATTCCTAAGTCTAGTTGAAATAGGACTTAATTGGCACGACTAACCTACTACTGTACCCAAAATAATACTATTTCGAGTTTTTGCGAGCTATTTCAAATTTATCTTCTATTACGTACTTCATTTTAATCATTTTTGAAGCCCTTTGCCTGATGGTACAAGCAAACATTGTTGTTTGGTGTCCTCCTAATTTATGTGGACTTACCTTAGTCTATTCTGGATGTCCTAACACCACGAAGTGGCCATTGCTTTTATATTATAAGATCATTATCCACAGTTGTTCTTTATGGTGAATTTTCTGTATAGCCCAGCAACTTCTCTTTCAGGTTTCGCTAATTATATATTAAAACTCCAGGGAAGCCCTAGCAGTGCATAAATAGCACTCCCTATTACGAAGGGAGAGTCTTGAACCAACCCCAATTCATTATAAGGTTTATACAGTGCAAAACTAATTAGAAAATTTACTTTTTATGATTTCTTGAAGATTAGTTTTGGTTTGGCTGCAAAACATAATTTTATTCATCACAATTTTTGAATTGTCTGAATCGCCAGAAGATGACTATAAAGCCAAAAATCGCTCATCATTGACCAAATATAATTTGTGTATACAACAAAGTTTAATCAAAAATCCATTTTTAAATTAAAGATATCTTACAGAACATTACCAACTACGTCGATAGCAATATTATTATTATTGCTGAGGAGGATAAGCGAATTTTGAAACAATCTGCAATGTCTACAGAAAAGCTTTTATAGAAACAGATAGGTGAGTTTTTTAATTAAACTTATTTATATTATTAAATAAACTACTGAAATAACTCAAGCATGTATTAATGTCACTTGTTTAAAAATCAAGTTTTTAAACGCAATTAAATAACTGTAGCCAAATTTTGTTCATATCCTCAACAACATAAACAAGAAACAAGTATCTGCTACACATTGTGAAAAACAATTTTTTAATAACAATAGCATGGTGACTCTGGTGTTAAGTACCATCTGGATCCTGCTGAAATTGTCTGTGAAATGGAAAGCCTCAAGTTTTAGCTACATCGTTAGTTCCCAACCTTCGTAAGACATCTGGAAATGCTGAAATTGCTTCACAGCTGAAGCAATGCTGTAGGTACCTGCATATACAAATACTGAAATCGCCAACCCTACAACTGTAGCATGGCTTTATCTCTGAACTCTGTTATGATTCAAATTGTACACAAGAATTTATTTTATATTTAGATCACTAATTAAATAAAGTGTCCAAACAAAACTATTAAGGAATTTGCAATTCATCTAATAATCATTTGCTTGAATCCCAAGACATTTTTTGTCCACATTTACATAGGAATATAAAGAGGGGAGTTAAACTTTATACGCAAATTGGTGGACAATATTTTAATTAAGAAAAAACCGCAACTATTCACTGTCGATACTAAAAGTATTTAATTTTAACGAAGTTATTTTTTTTTTAAATAAGTGATTTATGATTTGAATTGTAGTTTTTAATGCACTTCTAGATAGGGAAATTGTTGAAACATCAAACTCACTGCAATAAATTCAGTTGGATATACTTTAACGTATAACATAAAACTCACTAAAAACTTGCAAGAACTTTTCCCATAACTCAACCATCACCAGACGGAATTTAAAACGTTTTAAATTTGTTACATGGCAATAAAGTTACAGTGTAATTAAATAGAGCGCCATGACAAGATACTAATCTCGTATATTTATGTCCATTTAATTCAAAATTACTGACAGTAACCTAATACAAAGACGAATGGGCAGCCCTACTTAAATTACATTAGATTGAATTAAAGCCATTATTAGATTACTGACCTTAAACAGTTACATCCTATAAAATATAAATGACGTCTAAAGAAAAAGTAATCAGTAATTTAGTAATTAAAATATAGGGTGGCTAAAAAAAGGTACTTAAAAAAAATTGTAGGTAGAAATATTTAAAAAATAATTTAATGTTATTTTTCTAGCTTTTAAACAAATGTATGTGCAAAACTTTGATTCATATTTTTGACAATAATCTATCTTTAATTACTGGCTGTGCAAGCCCACTAATTGGCTTTTATACAGTTTATTAAGTAATTATATTCTTTGGCACACTACACAATTTCTCCGTCAATATTGACCACACAAAATGTGTTTAAAATCTACTATTCGATGGCTTATTTGTAGGTTTAGTAAATTGGGACATAAGTGACAAAGCTATTGATCGACTACCAAAATAGTGTGGGAAGAGGCACCATCTTGCTTGAATGTAGACTCGTTCATCGCTGCTGCAATATCTGGCTACATTTTTTCAAAAAACAATTTCAGATAACCTTCAGATTTTTCGTTCTACATCAGGGGCTAAAAAATATTTACTTTTTCACCTTAAAACAATGTACTAAGTTTAGCTGTATTAATTATAAATGAAACAGCAGGACACGATTGATTTATTTTTCAACACGTTCTCTTAGATGCTAAGCGTAAATGATTTAAATTTGTCGAGATTTTGTTTGCCTCCGATAAACCTTCGCTAAATAATGCATACACTCGTGCTTAGATAACTCAACGAAGGTTTAACAACAATATCAGTTGTTTCAACAACGTCCCACAATGACAAATGGTTTCAGATTATATATGGATGGTAAACTCAATGCTGATTGTGATAAAGTAACATTGTATAGCAGTACAATGTTCATGTAATAATATTGTCGAATAAACGTATCAAGGTTCCTATCTTGCTAAGGTAAAAACCTTTTTTCTTAGTAGTTCGCAATGTTTCCTTTTGTTGTAGTCTTTCACTTTCCTTTAACGATTACATGAGTTAAAGTGCATAAAACTCAAAAAATATCAGCAATGCTTTGAATCTGCTCTATAGGGAAAATATTTAGACAGCAAAGTGCAAAGCAATTTTGTAAACCCAAAAATTCACGTAAAAGGTATTGTTGTATTTTAGACACAAACTTGGAGACCTTATGTTTGTAATAGAGATCAATACAGTTTTCCATCAACGTCGTTGCCTTTGATAATTGTTGCAAGAATTGCTACGGAGTAATAAATAAGAACTGATAAAGAGCTAAGAGGAGCTTAGACTATAAAAGCTGGTTTAGATTTTCTTCAAAAGGTAATTCTGCTTAGAAATAAGCCAAGCGATTTTTTTATTAAGCTCATATGCATTATTAATGATGATGTATTGTATATTAATCATTGCATTCAATAAAAAAGTGGTGATATTCATATACAGTTGTAAAACGAATATTATTTCGCAAGCTTTGCAAGGGGAATAAAACATCTAAGGGTCGCTTGTACCAAAAAGCTTAAATGGCCTTTCAGTTGATTGTCGACCAGTTTTCACAAAAACCCTTACTTGAACATTAGTTTTTTGTTGAAACTAATCGATCAACTGCATACATCCGTTTAAATTTTTTGCTACAACCGACCCTACAAGCCGTTAATATTCCTATTATCCTGTAAACTTTCGTTGAAACATCAATCTCTGTAAATCAAAAATTAATGATCGAGTAAAAAGTTTAATTGTAACAAAATTTACTGTAACTGTCAAGTAAGCAGACCATTTAAACAGTGCAGATAATTAGCTGAAGCACAAGGCATTAAAGGAGTGGTCTTAGTATAAAGAGAAATATTGCTAGCTTAGAACCGAGCTTACAAATTTTTTTTACAACTCTTTAAAACAACCCCGTATAAAATACAATAACTAGAAAATAATTGAAGTCGTGGTTCTAAAATTACCTGGGCATATTAAGCTAACATAGTCGAAGCTGTTTTTGTCAACTTTAGCAAAAGACGCCCAAGCGTCGGTACCTCTTTTGCAATATATACCGCATATATGAATTATAATATTATTACCGTAAGACATAATCCCGAATAAGATTCAATAACTAGAAAATTATTGAAGTCATCGTTCTAAAATTACCTGGACATGTTTGGCTAACATAGTCGGAGCCGTTTTTGTCAATTTTAGCAAAAGACGCCCAAGCGTCGGTACCTCTTTTGCAATACATACCGCTTATATGGATGATAACATTAATACCGTAAGACAACAACCCGTATAAAATACAATAACTGGAAAATTATTAAAGTCATGGTTCTAAAATAACCTGGGCATGTTTAGTTAACATAGTCGAAGCCGTTTTTGTCAACTTTAGCAAAAGACGCCCAAGCGTTGGTACCTCTTTTGCAATATATACCGCTTATATATCATCTATATTAACATTAATACCGTAAGACAACAACGCGTATAAGATACGATAACTGGAAAATTATGAAAGTCAGGTTTCTAAAATTACTTGGACATGTTTAGCTAACATAGTCGGAGCCGTTTTTGTTAATTTTAGCAAAAGACGCCTAGGTGTCGGTACCTCTTTTGCAATATATACCGCATATATGAATTATAACATTAATACCGTAAGACAACATCCCGTATAAGATACAATAACTGGAAAATTATTAAAGTCATGGTTCTAAAATTACCTGGGCATGTTTAGCTAACATAGTCGAAGCCGTTTTTGTCAACTTTAGCAAAAGACGCCCAAGCGTCGGTACCTCTTTTGCAATATATACCGCTTATATGGATGATAACTTTAATACCGTAAGACAACAACCCGTATAAGATACGATAACTAGAAAATTATTAAACTCGTGGTTCTAAAATTACCTGGGCAAGTTAAGCTAACATAGTCGAAGCCGTTTTTGTCAACTTTAGCAAAAGACGCCCAGGCGTCGGTACCTCTTTTGCAATATATAGGTACCGCATAACATAAATACTGTAAGACAACACCCTGTATAAAACACAATAATTGGAAAATTATTAAAGTCAGGGTTCTAAAATTACCTGGGCATGTTTAGCTAACATGGTCGAAGCCGTTTTTGTCAATTTTAGCAAAAGACACCCAAGCGTCGGTATCTTTTTCGCAATATTACCACATATATGGATGATAGCTATTATCTAATTACATTGTATTACTTTTTATAGCCTAACAATAAATTTTAAACAGACTTTTGATACAGTTTTTTTCTATTAACAAGTTTCTCAAGTAATTAGTTAAATGCTACTGGTTAATTACTCGAAGATTGTTTATCAAAATAAATACGTCACAAATAGTTTCATTTTTAATATTTATAAACATTTGGTGATATTCTGAATATTTTATGAAAAACTTCAAGGCATTGCCTCTTCAAATTAAAAAAAAACTTGCCTGCAAGGAAGTTCTACGTGAAATACTACGCATATATTAGTGTTACAAACTTTAAACTCACTTTTTAGGACTCTCTCTTTACAGATATTTACTTCCTTGTAAAATTTATCCTTCGTAATGCAAACTTCCAATATTTAATGTTATTCAAATGGTACCTTTCTACTCCAACACGCACGGCTAACGCAACGTTATCTGGATTAAATGGGACACAATTAAGTGTATTATGTATCCATAAATACGAAATTAAATTACATTTACATACATACGTAGCAAAACGGTAGCCTGATTATATAGATGTTTCTGTTGTCATACCATTTTAAACAACTGTCTGGTTAACTGGTAGTAATTAAATAACATTTCATAACGAGAAATTCGGTTTTTTGGTTTGGATTTAGAACAAAAATTCTTTGTCTGCTATTTTAAACAAAACTTGTTCGTATGGCTACTTCTCACTACAAAATTCATGAACAATTGTTGGAAAAATTACTTTTGTAAGTCTAATGATTTAGCCTATTTGCCCTACTGAAGATCATTAACAATACCTACAAATGCATCAAATTTCATAAAACACTTTTATCGCCTCACAATCTTGCATGCAAACAATTAAAAGCAATTTTCACCACCTTCACGAACTAAGAACAAAAAATATTAGGTTAGCCAGGAAGTAACCGCGTTTTTTTTAACAATAAATGGCGTTACATATTTTGAATTGTAACTAACTTCATTTTATAACAATTATTTACCCTCTGTTGTTTGAAATAATGACTACAAAGTTTTTAATACGTGTGAACAGAATTTTATAAAATCTTCTTAAATTTACATTATTTTGGCTACAGTCTTTGGGGAAAATTTTGCAATTGTCTCCGTATTATTTAAAAAAAATTAAGACACCCTAAATAATGCATTTCCAGCTAAAGTTTGCTCAGAAAGGCCTAAACCTAAACAGCTCTTCAAAGTTTTCCAAAACGCTACAAGTGTATAATAACCTTGCATTTTTGTTGACAAAAATTTAAAATTTTGCAATGGTCTCCATATTTTCTAAAAATCTTAAGAACACCATAAGCAATGCATTTTCAGCTTAACTTTGTTCAAATACGTCCTGAGACAATTTCTTTAAGCTCTTCAAAATTTTAAAAAATATTTCAAAATTATACTTTTGCATTTCTATTTGACAAAAATTCAAAAGTTTTGCAATGATCGTCATATTTTCAGAAAATATTAAAGATGCTACAAGCAGTGCAAAAATTACTTTAGTTCGTTTAAAAAACACCAAAAGAATTTCTTATAGCTCTTCAAATTGTTAACTGTAATCCAAGTGTATAGACTCGAATTTTTATTTGTAAAACTTCTTTTGTTTTTATTATTTTATGTTAAAGAAGCCAAAGTAATACGTTTTCATCTTTATTTAGTTTAAAAACGGTCCCCAATTTATTTAACAGCTTTTTAAAAAATCCGGTAGTTTATTTAGCTTGCAAATTCCAATATTTTACAGTAGATTTTAGTTAATAAAAATGTTAACGACACTGTAGGTAGTTTAAGCCATTCTATGCAGTTTTTCGCAATTTATTGATATACAAGTTGTGCATAAATTGGTAGACAAACAAAACTTTTTTATCTATTTCATGAAGGAATTTTTAGAGAGCTTTACCAGCTTCAAAGCTCCAGTATCTTGATCAGCAGTTTTTCTCTATTAAGATTGCTACTGAAAAACTTATAAAAGTCTTCACATTCGTCTAGCATTTCTATATGAGATCCTTTACAAAAGAATACCTATGTGTGTTTCTTATTTAAACTTATTCATCTTTGTACTTTTTATACATTCCAGTAACTCGTCCTTTAGGGAATTGTTTAAAAGTCGTAGTCCAGTGCGCTTATCTTTATTTACAAATGATCCACTCTGTTAACTTTTCAATAACGTGAATTTTCCTTTACCTGGTACTGCCCAACTATCTGAATACAATGGAAATATTCCAGAATTAATAACTTAGAACTGCGGAGTAAAATTTAGTGGCGATCGGGCGAGCCGCGTGTTCCCTGACCCGGAACTCCAATTTTCGCCGACTCCGGCCGGAGCCAGCCTGTTAGCATTGCGGTCTGCACAAATTTATCTGTGGCCTCAACCAATCTATCTTTATTTGTTTGCTCTTGTACTACGCTCCACTTTAATTCTCATTGAAACTCGAACCCCTTTCTTCGCGAGTCATTCTAGGCCACTAAAAAAGTGCGTGCAAGGTTTTAAAACGCCCGTGCATATTGATTTTTCGCATTTAGTGACAGTAACGCGTCCTCACCAACATAGCGTCAATATGTTCATCACATCTAAGACATATTTTTACACTTTCATCACGAGCAAGGAGGTTTTATACTTCATATCAATCACTTTTTATTAATTCCGCGCGCGTTCGCACCCCTTATGAAAAAAAAATCTAGCCCGTTTTCGTTGTAGAGAATTCTTTACCTCCATGGGCCGCAATGCGATGCACATCTTAAGAATTATGCGATGTATTACCCAGGGATATATTAACCCAGATAAACGAAACTTAAGTACATCCGAAATCGATGAATTGGCGAACATGATTTCACATAAATTAGTGCAATTCTCTTTCTTGAACGACAGTGTTTTCTGGTGATAACGGACAACGGCCCTATTAGCATCGCCGATTTAATGGGGTTACTTAAAGTTTAACCCTAATACTGTATTGATTAATTGACGTTATATTATTTTTGGGGCTTCGTTACTTCATAACGAACTTTTTATTTAAAGTCAGTTGAGAGTGCAAAAGTGGTTATATCGTTTTAAATCTGCTTCATTTTTGTGTTCAAATCTTCAAATGGATAAATTTTAACGTATCAGCGTATAAGCGATTTTTAAAAAAATGTATTTTCCGGTTTTCCCAATTTTCTCGGATACCGTTTGAGATTTTTCCAGTTTCTCTTAAGTTTATTTATGAGCACCGAATTAAGCGACTTTGCCAAACTTAAACCTATACTTTAGCTATTATAATAAGCGAGATCCCATGCTTAAACTCGAATTTCAAACACCCTTTATATGCAACCTTTTCACACATTAAAATTAGTTTCAAATTAATATACCACCTTCATTAAAGTCACTGTATTATAAAGAATCTCTTATAGATTGGCTAAATCAGTGCCAGGTCTAGCAAAAATGAGATTGCTCCTGCCAATGGGCAAGAATCTTGAAACTTCATTTTTAAAAATCAAACTGGTTTACATTAAAAAATTAATCAGTCAAATAAATCAAGCATTCGTTTAAAGTTAAAGTTTAAAGATAATCAAAAAGTTACCATGAGAAAGCATACCATGTAAACATCATTGGATAAAGAAAACAAATCCTACATTTTAATAATACGCAGACACATATTTTAGTTTTTCCAAAAATGATTTGTTTTTGAATATCTCAAGAGTTTCATTTGAATTTACTATACCAAAATCTAACTAATATTATAAATTATATATCAGAATCAAAAATATTTCACTTCAAAAATCAAGTGCAAATATCGATAAATTGTTATCCGTTCGTGTGCTGTTTTGCTGTTAATAAAAACTATAAAACCCACGATTATGTAAATGTTAGTATACAATAGATTATTTACTTTAATTTTTTATTAAAATATTGTTAATGTAAAATTCTAATTGTTGATGTATGAATTATTTGTTATTCGCGTTAGATAGAAATACCCATACAAACATAAAATATGTAGCATTAATTAAAAATAACTTGCTTTTTGTCTAAGATTCTTGTTTCAAATAAGATTGGTGATTTTTACTTTAACTTATACAGAGATTGAAAATAAATGTGTATATCGCTTTAAATAAGAGCTAAGGTGTGTCTTTTGATTAAATAAAATTTCTTCTAATGAAATACAGGCCTTAAAAGTGTTTCTACATGAAATACTTTTTTTTTAAATAATTTTTAATTAAACATATTTTCTTTGGCATTCTTCTACAAAAATGCATCATTTATTTATTATTCATTATGTTTTAAAATCAAGATATAAGATTATTAAAACACAAAGTAATATTTTTTGTGCAATAACTGTACAACATGTAATTTGTGTTTTAGTTAATTGTGTAAATTGCTCTATTTTACTATTGAAATGCTAATAGAATTGTCGCTAAATAATAAAATTTGTAACAAAAATGCTAAAAATCTAAGAAAAACCTGTTTCAAAGTTATCCTGAAAAATGGATAACCGAATACATTAATTTGCTATCAAGAAGTCATTAAAAAATTATGAATTCAAAATTTACAGCAAAAAAACAAGAAGTAAATATTTCAGACAATTCAGTTTTAATGTTTTAATGAAAACGTTAGCAGATATCTGGAATCTGTGTGGATATTATTATCAGCATTTTTTTTCAAATTTCTAGCTCTTATAATTAACGCTATACTCATTTTGGAACAAGATTTTCAATCTCCCTGTACATTTATAGTGAATCGTTCTTTCATATTCCTGAAAATTTAACATGGTGGCAGATAACTGCTTTTATAACTAAGCTCCTCAAGTATTCCTCTCGATTTAAGGTGTAAAAGTTCAGTGGCTATACCAAAGTAAGTTATCAAGGATAATCAACGAACCGTAGGAAATTAACGCACTTGTTACTCCTTGGAGTATTCCTAGCTGATAGTATTATAGATTAGCAACCTGACGCGTTTCTCTTTTAAGTAGGTAATTTGAATTCTACCCAGTTCCTTCGGAAGAGCCGTAGGAACTTTAACAAAACAGGACGAATCAATGAAATATGATAAGATCGACTTAACGGATTGGTACACCGTACACGGAATATCCTGAATTATCTTGGATCTCGTTCATTATCTCAGTTAGTATCAATCATGTGATAACGATGACAACAAAGAGCAGCGATAATTGATTTTGTACATTTACGCGAAGGCGCTATCGCACATTCAATGGGAGAGATCCTGTCGGATGGATAATCGAGCATTCCAAAGAATTTTGTGTTGGGACGTTGTTGAAGCTAGCACGCTAGTATTATTAGTTTAACGGCATTATTCGGCAATTTAAGCCAATTAATTACGTCTGTAATTAACGTGAGATCAGTTGGTCCACCAAACAGCGCTGCTGTGAAACAGGAAGTTATGATCAGTTAATTTTGCAGCATTGCCACCCGCTGGACAACATCAATTTATTGTCCTCGCCTCTAATTGAGCGCTAGTACGTTTTGCATTTAGTTTAAATTAGGTAATACAATTCGTCCGGGCTAGAGGCACAAATTTTATTTTAAAAAAAAAAGGGAAATTCAAACAAATGAGTTAATTACAAAGATTAATTTATTTTAATTTATCTAACGGATCAACAACGCATATTAACAGAAATATCATTAAATACTTAGAATATGGTAAAAGTCCTTTAATTTCCACGTTAAGAGGATTGATTATTCGTAATAAAACAGAGTCGCTTTGCAGTAGGTTATATACACCAAGGAGTTAGTAAATTTGAAGTTTTTTTTTTACATGTTGTATACGAAAAAGGAGTGAAATGAACATTGAAAATACAAATGAATATATGAGCAAAGGCACTAATTGAAGATTAACCACAGGGAGGTTAAAGAGAGACAAACTCTGGGGTGAGCGGGGCACAGCTGGGGGGTGGAGGTGGAGGCGGAACTTCTGCCGCTGATCCCGGCAGCGACAAGGTGGAACTGCCGCACGCGGTGACGCGGGGACCCATGTTGTCATAATGCGGCACCGTGCGAAGACGTCGCGGTAGCGTCGCCATTCCGTGGTACACCGGCTTTGTCCTATGAGGTAAGTCCAGCAAATCAGGACACCTGGACACGTCGTGAGATGGATCGCGACTTACAGACACTGAGATAAGAATGTTCCCGTAAGCGCCCGCGGGTAACACGCTCGTTGAAAACTCAGGAGGCGGCGGGTACACGGCTAAAGGTAATGGTTCGCTTTCGATCGTGATGTGCACAGGTGGTTCAACAATATCAAGCTCTGGGCCCAGAGCTTCACAACTCCCCGTGCCACGATCGGTCGTTGTTGCAATACTCACATCCAACAATTTCTTCTCCTGGTCCGTAAAACTAACACTCGCTTTTAAATTCCGCCTGTGGCGTCGGTTTTTCTTCTTAACACAACACACAGCGATTATAGTACATACCGCAGAACACATTATCGCCATACCCGTGCACACCAAAATCCATAACATAAATCCTGATTCGGATTTACTAAGAGTCGTTGCAGTCACAACCTCCGGTAATACGAGGGTCACGTTACTACTTACAACGGCTAAAGAGTTCTTTGCCACACAAGAATACGCGCCAGCATCCGCATCACTCACATTAAACACACTGATATTAGCCCATTTATCCAACAGTCCTTCTTCGGCTTCAAGAACGAGCCATGTATGATTGATGGGCCGTCCTTCGTACAACCAAGTAACTTCAGGCTCTGGATCCCCGATTACATGGCAACCAAAGCTAACATTTCCCCCAGCTTCTGCTTGCACCTGTGGATAAGGAGTCAGTATAACTTGGGGTGGGCAAGCGAACTCTTCAGAAGGAATGTCCTCCCACAGCAGACCCGTTAAACGTTCAGGTTCAGAGCACACCAACGACACAGAACGTAAGTTACTCGCAAGAAACCAATCGCGAAATCCCCGCAACTCACAATCGCACCTCCACGGATTCCCATCCAACGCCAATGATTTTAGATGGGCGAAGTTCATGAAAACCGCTTCCGAAAGATTGCAAAGTTTGTTTGATTTTAGATTGAGTAATTCCAACGAAACCAGATGAATAAAAGAGTCTCTATGTACACTTTCAAGATGACATCCCTCCAGAAGTAAAGTCCGGAGATGGGGTAGCGCCGGAAACTGCGCTTTTCCAAGTTGCCGTAGGGGATTTCCGCTCAAGTTCAACGCTCTTAGCCTCCCATTTCCATGGAAAGTATCGGGTTGTAGATTGGTGATTTGATTCTCTGAAAGATCGACCTCAACTAAAATAGTCAAGTCCCTGAATGCATCTCGATGGACTTCCCGGAGCTGTGTGTTGCGCATAAAAATGCGTTGGAGATTTAGGAGACCTGCGTTTTTGAATGCATCTTTACCAAGACGCGGTATCGAGTTATCTGATAGATCCAACACCTGCATTTCGACGTCCAAATTTGTTGGAAGTGCTGTAAAGCCGACATCTATGCAAAGAGCTGTTTTCTTGCCCGACGTCCACTTGCAGCGACACGGCGAGGGACAGTCGGTCCAATCTGGGGCCGCCAGGGCCAGAGCTGCTGCCAGCATCAGCAGGGAGGCCACCGCCATGCCCTAGGTTCATGATGCAGAAGACGTGTTCCTCCCACGTTTCATGTTTTTAACAAATCTGTTTGTTTTTTACCATAATAAAAGTTTCTCACAAAATAACTTTTGCACTTAATAACTTTACAAAAAACTAAACTTTAATAGCTGTTGGCATAACACCGTCTTTCGACACAAGTTTACACTAGTTTTAAGTAATTAACAGTTCATACTATAGCACGTTTTTTTGAAAATGCATCGAAAACCCCACAAAAGTTGCACAAATTATTTTCAAAGTTTTAAATTTAGCTGTGAACTGCTTGAACTTCGTCAATTCTTGCTTGAAGTTCCGTATATTGAAACGACTAAAAATAATACTGCAGTTAAAAGCGTCGTGTTTGCAGTTGAAGACGCGCGCGCGTCCGTTTCGAAATCCAGTTCGCCGCACTATGATTTTACTTCGAAGCTTTATGGGTCGCGGCGCCCGTTTTGTTGCATCGGCGTCGCCGCATTGAGATGCGCCGCGCCGCCCAGACCATGCAATCGCGGTGTACATGTACATTAACTCCTATAGCTACTTTTGTTAATTTTTTATTGTACCAACAAATACAGTTTACATATATTCAAAACATATTTCGAAAAAGGAACGTCGGTTCAGTTTTATTATGAAAAAATGGTAATGTTAATTAATATATTATAATATTTGAGTAATATAAAAGGCATTTTGCTTCCCCCTTCTGAATTGTAGAGTAATTAACATACCTAAAATCATTGTTTTAATAAAACTAAGGAGTTTTTAACGCTTGGTTCGTAAAAACTACAAAAATCATAATTATTTTTTAAATATTCCAAAAAAGTGTAGTTGGCGCCACCTAGTAGCTAATAGCACTACTTTTCAAAACTTTTTATAGGGTTTGAACAGATACTTTAAAGCTAAAATGATGTTTTAATCATATTTTACTATAAATATTGCTATATTTATTCTCCTAATTCAATTAAATCGAGTAATAATAGTTTATTGTGCAGGAGTCTTTATGTTATTAACATGTACAGTTGTTTGACAAACATGGTAGTTTGCACAGACGTATGTAATGTCATTGAAGTTAGCTTGGGATTTGGATTGGGTTCTGTTCTCAGATAACCCATATTACGGTAGACCAGATGATAAGTCAACATGATTTTAGAACCATTAAAAAAATACTTAAATCGTCTTTATGACAAAATTGAACAAGCCGTTTTCGAAAAACATTTTCAAAATTTTTAAAATTTTTAATTATTTGAATAATTTTGTAAATTAGACTTCAAAATAGTTGAGACAAACGGCATAATACTTGGAAAAATAAACTTTATAACATACTAAAATTTAAACAAAATTTAACAAGCCGTTTTCGAAAAAAAATTCAAAATTTTTAAAATTTTTAATTTTTGAATAATTTTGTAAATTAGACTTTTAAATAGTTGAGACAAACGGCATTATACTTAGAAAAATAAACTCTATAACATACTAAAATTTGAACAAAATGTAACGAGCCGTTTTCGAAAAAAAATTCAAAATTTTCAAAATTTTTAATTTTTTGAATAATTTTGTAAATTAGACTTCAAAATAGTTGAGACAAACGGCAATATACTTAGAAAAATAAACTCTATAACATGCTAAAATTTGAACCAAATTTAACAAGCCGTTTTCAAAAAATTTTTTTAAAATATTCAAAATTTTTAATTTTTTGAATAATTTTGTAAATTAGACTTCTTAATAGTTGAGACAAACAGCATTATACTTAGAAAAATAATCTCTATAACATGCTAAAATTTGAACCAAATGTAACGAGTCGTTTTCGAAAAAAAATTCAAAATTTTCAAAATTTTTAATTTTTTGAATAATTTTGTAAATTGGACTTCTAAATAGTTGAGACAAACGGCATTATACTTAGAAAACTAAACTCTATAACATGCTGAAAATGGAACAAAATGTAACAAGCCGTTTTCGAATAAAAATTCAAAATTTCCAAATTTTTTTTTTTTTGAATAGTTTTGTAAATTAAATTTCAAAATAGTTGAGACAAACGGCATTATACTAAGAAAAACAAACTCTATAACATGCTAAAATTTGAACAAAATGTAACAAGCCGTTTTCGAAAAAAAATTTCAAAGTTTTTAATTTTTTGAATAATTTTGTAAATTAAATTTTAAAATAGTTGAGACAAACGGCATTATACTTAGAAAAGTAAACTCTATAACATGCTGCAAATGGAACAAAATGTAACAGGCGGTTTTCAAAAAAAAAATTCAAAACTTTTAATTTTTTGAATAATTTTGTAAATTAAATTTCAAAATAGTTAAGACAAACGGCATTATACTTAGAAAAATAAACTCTATAACATGCTGAAAATGAAACAAAATGTAAGAAGCCGTTTAAAAAAAAAAATTCAAAATTTTCAAAATTTTTAATTTTTTGAATAATTTTGTAAATTAAATTTCAAAATAGTTGAGACAAATAGCATTATACTAACAAAAACAAACTCTATAACATGCTAAAATTTGAACAAAATGTAACAAGCCGTTTTCGAAAAAAAATTTCAAAATTTTTAATTTTTTGAATAATTTTGTAAATTAAATTTCAAAATAGTTGAGACAAACGGCATTATACTTAGAAAAATAAACTCTATAACATGCTAAAAATGGAACAAAATGTAACAAGCCGTTTTCAAAAAAAAATTTCAAAATTTTTAATTTTTTGAATAATTTTGTAAATTAAATTTCAAAATAGTTGAGACAAAGGGCAATATACTAAGAAAAATAAACTCTATGACATGCTGAAAATGGAACAAAATGTAACGAGCCGTTTTCGAAAAAAATTCAAAATTTTCAAAATTTTTAATTTTTTGAATAATTTTGTAAATTAAATTTCAAAATAGTTAAGACAAACGGCATTATACTAAGAAAAACAAACTCTATAACATGCTAAACTTTGAACAAAATGTAACAAGCCGTTTTCGAAAAAAAATTTCAAAATTTTTAATTTTTTGAATAATTTTGTAAATTAAATTTCAAAATAGTTGAGACAAACGACATTATACTTAGAAAAAAAACTCTATAACATGCTGAAAATAGAACAAAATGTAACGAGCCGTTTTCAAAAAAAAATTCAAAATTTTTAAAATTTTTAATTTTTTGAATAAATTTGTAAATTAAATTTCAAACTAGTTGATACAAACGGCATTATACTTAGAAAAATAAACTCTATAACATGCTGAAAATGGAACAAAATGTAACTAGCCGTTTTCGAAAAAAAATTCAAAATTTTCAAAATTTTTAATTTTTTGAATAATTTTGTAAATTAAATTTCAAAATAGTTAAGACAAACGGCATTATACTAAGAAAAACAAACTCTATAACATGCTAAAATTTGAACAAAATGTAACAAGCCGTTTTCGAAAACAAATTTCAAAAATTTTAATTTTTTGAATAATTTTGTAAATTAAATTTCAAAATAGTTGAGACAAACGGCATTATACTAAGAAAAACAAACTCTATAACATGCTAAAATTTGAACAAAATGTAACAAGCCGTTTTCGAAAAAAAATTTCAAAGTTTTTAATTTTTTGAATAATTTTGTAAATTAAATTTTAAAATAGTTGAGACAAACGGCATTATACTAAGAAAAGTAAACTCTATAACATGCTGCAAATGGAACAAAATGTAACAGGCAATTTTCAAAAAAAAAATTCAAAATTTTTAATTTTTTGAATAATTTTGTAAATTAAATTTCAAAGTAGTTAAGACAAACGGCATTATACTTAGAAAAAAAAACTCTATAACATGCTGAAAATGAAACAAAATGTAACGAGCCGTTTAAAAAAAAAAATTCAAAATTTTCAAAATTTTTAATTTTTTGAATAATTTTGTAAATTAAATTTTAAAATAGTTGAGACAAATAGCATTATACTAAGAAAAACAAACTCTATAACAAGCTAAAATTTGAACAAAATGTAACAAGCCGTTTTCGAATAAAAATTCAAAATTTCCAAATTTTTTGAATAATTTTGTAAATTAAATTTCAAAATAGTTGAGACAAACGGCATTATACTTAGAAAAATAAACTCTATAACATGCTGAAAATGGAACAAAATGTAACAAGCCGTTTTCAAAAAAAAATTTCAAAATTTTTAATTTTTTGAATAATTTTGTAAATTAAATTTCAAAATAGTTGAGACAAAGGGCAATATACTTAGAAAAATAAACTCTATAACATGCTGAAAATGGAACAAAATGTAACTAGCCGTTTTCGAAAAAAAATTCAAAATTTCCAAAATTTTTTATTTTTTGAATAATTTTGTAAATTAAATTTCAAAATAGTTGAGACAAATGGCATTATACTAAGAAAAACAAACTCTATAACATGCTAAACTTTGAACAAAATGTAACAAGCCGTTTTCGAAAAAAAATTTCAAAATTTTTAATTTTTTGAATAATTTTGTAAATTAAATTTCAAAATAGTTGAGACAAACGACATTATACTTAGAAAAATAAACTCTATAACATGCTGTAAATAGAACAAAATGTAACAAGCCGTTTTCAAAAAAAAATTCAAAATTTTTAAAATTTTTAATTTTTTGAATAATTTTGTAAATTAAATTTCAAACTAGTTGATACAAACGGCATTATACTTAGAAAAATAAACTCTATAACATGCTGAAAATAGAACAAAATGTAACGAGCCGTTTTCGAAAAAAAATTCAAAATTTTCAAAATTTTTAATTTTTTGAATAATTTTGTAAATTAAATTTTAAAATAGTTAAGACAAACGGCATTATACTAAGAAAAACAAACTCTATAACATGCTAAAATTTGAACAAAATGTAACAAGCCGTTTTCGAAAAAAAATTTCAAAAATTTTAATTTTTTGAATAATTTTGTAAATTAAATTTCAAAATAGTTGAGACAAACGGCATTTTACTTAGAAAAATAAACTCTATAACATGCTGAAAATGGAACAAAATGTAACGAGCCGTTTTCGAAAAAAATTCAAAATTTTCAAAATTTTTAATTTTTTGAATAATTTTGTAAATTAAATTTCAAAATAGTTAAGACAAACGGCATTATACTAAGAAAAACAAACTCTATAACATGCTAAAATTTGAACAAAATGTAACAAGCCGTTTTCGAAAAAAAATTTTAAAATTTTTAATTTTTTGAATAATTTTGTAAATTAAATTTTAAAATAGTTGAGACAAACGGCATTATACTTAAAAAAATAAACTCTATAACATGCTGAAAACGGAACAAAATGTAACGAGCCGTTAAAAAAAAAATTTAAAATTTCCAAAATTTTTAATTTTTTGAATAATTTTATAAATTATATTTCAAAATAGTTGAGACAAATGGCAATATACTAAGAAAAACAAACTCTATAACATGCTAAAATTTGAACAAAATGTAACAAGCCGTTTTCGAAAAAAAAATTCAAAATTTTTAATTTTTTGAATAATTTTGTAAATTAAATTTCAAAATAGTTGAGACAAACGGCATTATACTTAGAAAACTAAACTCTATAACATGCTGAAAATGGAACAAAATGTAACAAGCCGTTTTCGAAAAAAAATTCAAAATTTCCAAATTTTTTTTTTTTGAATAGTTTTGTAAATTAAATTTCAAAATAGTTGAGACAAACGGCATTATACTAAAAAAAACAAACTCTATAACATGCTAAAATTTGAACAAAATGTAACAAGCCGTTTTCGAAAAAAAATTTCAAAGTTTATAATTTTTTGAATAATTTTGTAAATTAAATTTTAAAATAGTTGAGACAAACGGCATTATACTTAGAAAAAGAAACTCTATAACATGCTGCAAATGGAACAAAATGTAACAAACCGTTTTCAAAAAAAAATTTCAAAATTTTTAATTTTTTGAATAATTTTGTAAATTAAATTTCAAAATAGTTAAGACAAACGGCATTATACTTAGAAAAATAAACTCTATAACATGCTGAAAATGAAACAAAATGTAACGAGCCGTTTAAAAAAAAAAGTTCAAAATTTTCAAAATTTTTAATTTTTTGAATAATTTTGTAAATTAAATTTCAAAATAGTTAAGACAAATAGCATTATACTAAGAAAAACAAACTCTATAACATGCTAAAATTTGAACAAAATTTAACAAGCCGTTTTCGAAAAAAAATTTCAAAATTTTTAATTTTTTGAATAATTTTGTAAATTAAATTTCAAAATAGTTGAGACAAACGGCATTATACTTAAAAAAATAAACTCTATACCATGCTGAAAATGGAACAAAATGTAACGAGCCGTTTTCAAAAAAAAATTCAAAATTTTCAAAATTTTTAATTTTTTGAATAATTTTGTAAATTACATTTCAAAATAGTTGAGACAAACAGCATTATACTAAGAAAAACAAACGCTATAACATGCTAAAATTTGAACAAAATGTAACAAGCCGTTTTCGAAAAAAAATTTCAAAATTTTTAATTTTTTGAATAATTTTGTAAATTAAATTTTAAAATAGTTGAGACAAACGGCATTATACTTAAAAAAATAAACTCTATAACATGCTGAAAACGGAACAAAATGTAACGAGCCGTTAAAAAAAAAATTTAAAATTTCCAAAATTTTTAATTTTTTGAATTATTTTATAAATTATATTTCAAAATAGTTGAGACAAATGGCAATATACTAAGAAAAACAAACTCTATAACATGCTAAAATTTGAACAAAATGTAACAAGCCGTTTTCGAAAAAAAAATTCAAAATTTTTAATTTTTTGAATAATTTTGTAAATTAAATTTCAAAATAGTTGAGACAAACGGCATTATACTTAGAAAACTAAACTCTATAACATGCTAAAAATGGAACAAAATGTAACAAGCCGTTTTCGAAAAAAAATTCAAAATTTCCAAATTTTTTTTTTTTGAATAGTTTTGTAAATTAAATTTCAAAATAGTTGAGACAAACGGCATTATACTAAGAAAAACAAACTCTATAACATGCTAAAATTTGAACAAAATGTAACAAGCCGTTTTCGAAAAAAAATTTCAAAGTTTATAATTTTTTGAATAATTTTGTAAATTAAATTTTAAAATAGTTGAGACAAACGGCATTATACTTAAAAAAATAAACTCTATACCATGCTGAAAATGGAACAAAATGTAACGAGCCGTTTTCAAAAAAAAATTCAAAATTTTCTAAATTTTTAATTTTTTGAATAATTTTGTAAATTAAATTTCAAAATAGTTGAGACAAACGGCATTATACTAAGAAAAACAAACGCTATAACATGCTAAAATTTGAACAAAATGTAACAAGCCGTTTTCGAAAAAAAATTTCAAAATTTTTAATTTTTTGAATAATTTTGTAAATTAAATTTCAAAATAGTTGAGACAAACGGCATTATACTAAAAAAAATAAACTCTATAACATGCTGAAAATGGAATAAAATGTAACTAGCCGTTTTCAAAAAAAAATTCAAAATTTTCAAAATTTTTAATTTTTTGAATAATTTTGTAAATTAAATTTCAAAATAGTTGAGACAAACGGCATTATACTAAGAAAAACAAACGCTATAACATGCTAAAATTTGAACAAAATGTAACAAGCCGTTTTCGAAAAAAATTTTCAAAATTTTTAATTTTTTGAATAATTTTGTAAATTAAATTTCAAAATAGTTGGGACAAACGGCATTATACTTAGAAAAATAAACTCTATAACATGCTGAAAATGGAACAAAATGTAACGAGCTGTTTAAAAAAAAAAGTTCAAAATTTTCAAAATTTTTAATTTTTTGAATAATTTTGTAAATTACATTTCAAAATAGTTGAGACAAATGGCATTATACTAAGAAAAACAAACTCTATAACATGCTAAAATTTGAACAAAATGTAACAAGCCGTTTTCGAAAAAAAATTTCAAAATTTTTAATTTTTTGAATAATTTTGTAAATTAAATTTCAAAATAGTTAAGACAAACGGCATTAAACTAAGAAAAATAAACTCTATAACATGCTGAAAATGGAACAAAATGTAACAAGCCGTTTTCAAAAAAAAATTTCAAAATTTTTAATTTTTTGAATAATTTTGTAAATTAAATTTCAAAATAGTTGAGACAAACAGCAATATACTTAAAAAAATAAACTCTATAACATGCTGAAAATGGAACCAAATGTAACGAGCCGTTTTCAAAAAAAAATTCAAAATTTTTAATTTTTTGAATAATTTTGTAAATTAAATTTCAAAATAGTTGAGACAAACGGCATTATACTAAGAAAAACAAACTCTATAACATGCTAAAATTTGAACAAAATGTAACAAGCCGTTTTCGAAAAAAAATTTCAAAATTTTTAATTTTTTGAATAATTTTGTAAATTTAATTTCAAAATAGTTGAGACAAACGGCATTATACTAAGAAAAATAAACTCTATAACATGCTAAAAATTGAACAAAATGAAACAAGCCGTTTTCAAAAAAAAATTCAAAATTTTTAAAATTTTTAACTTTTTGAATAATTTTGTAAATTAAATTTCAAAATAGTTGAGACAAACGGCATTATACTTAGAAAAATAAACTCTATAACATGCTAAAAATTGAACAAAATGTAACAAGCTGTTTTCAAAAAAAATTTCAAAATTTTTTATTTTTTTAATAATTTTGTAAATTAAATTTCAAAATAGTTGAGACAAACGGCAGTATACTTAAAAAAATAAACTCTATAACATGCTGAAAATGGAACCAAATGTAACAAGCCGTTTTCAAAAAAAAATTCAAAATTTTCAAAATTTTTAATATTTTGAATAATTTTGTAAATTAAATTTCAAAATAGTTAAGACAAACGGCATTAAACTAAGAAAAATAAACTCTATAACATGCTGAAAATGGAACAAAATGTAACAAGCTGTTTTCAAAAAAAATTTCAAAATTTTTTATTTTTTTAATAATTTTGTAAATTAAATTTCAAAATAGTTGAGACAAACGGCAATATACTTAAAAAAATAAACTCTATAACATGCTGAAAATGGAACCAAATGTAACAAGCCGTTTTCAAAAAAAAATTCAAAATTTTCAAAATTTTTAATATTTTGAATAATTTTGTAAATTAAATTTCAAAATAGTTGAGACAAACGGCAATATACTTAAAAAAATAAACTCTATAACATGCTGAAAATGGAACCAAATGTAACAAGCCGTTTTCAAAAAAAAATTCAAAATTTTCAAAATTTTTAACTTTTTGAATAATTTTGTAAATTAAATTTCAAAAAAGTTGAGACAAACGGCATTATACTAAGAAAAACAAACTCTATAAAATGCTAAAATTTGAACAAAATGTAACAAGCCGTTTTCGAAAAAAAATTTCAAAATTTTTAATTTTTTGAATAATTTTGTAAATTAAATTTCAAAATAGTTAAGACAAACGGCATTACACTAAGAAAAATAAACTCTATAACATGCTGAAAATGGAACAAAATGTAACAAGCCGTTTTCAAAAAAAAATTTCAAAATTTTTAATTTTTTGAATAATTTTGTAAATTAAATTTCAAAATAGTTGAGACAAACAGCAATATACTTAAAAAAATAAACTCTATAACATGCTGAAAATGGAACCAAATGTAACGAGCCGTTTTCAAAAAAAAATTCAAAATTTTTAATTTTTTGAATAATTTTGTAAATTAAATTTCAAAATAGTTGAGACAAACGGCATTATACTAAGAAAAACAAACTCTATAACATGCTAAAATTTGAACAAAATGTAACAAGCCGCTTTCGAAAAAAAATTTCAAAATTTTTAATTTTTTGAATAATTTTGTAAATTTAATTTCAAAATAGTTGAGACAAACGGCATTATACTAAGAAAAATAAACTCTATAACATGCTAAAAATTGAACAAAATGAAACAAGCCGTTTTCAAAAAAAAAATCAAAATTTTTAAAATTTTTAACTTTTTGAATAATTTTGTAAATTAAATTTCAAAATAGTTGAGACAAACGGCATTATACTTAGAAAAATAAACTCTATAACATGCTAAAAATTGAACAAAATGTAACAAGCTGTTTTCAAAAAAAATTTCAAAATTTTTTATTTTTTTAATAATTTTGTAAATTAAATTTCAAAATAGTTGAGACAAACGGCAGTATACTTAAAAAAATAAACTCTATAACATGCTGAAAATGGAACCAAATGTAACAAGCCGTTTTCAAAAAAAAATTCAAAATTTTCAAAATTTTTAATATTTTGAATAATTTTGTAAATTAAATTTTAAAATAGTTAAGACAAACGGCATTAAACTAAGAAAAATAAACTCTATAACATGCTGAAAATGGAACAAAATGTAACAAGCTGTTTTCAAAAAAAATTTCAAAATTTTTTATTTTTTTAATAATTTTGTAAATTAAATTTCAAAATAGTTGAGACAAACGGCAATATACTTAAAAAAATAAACTCTATAACATGCTGAAAATGGAACCAAATGTAACAAGCCGTTTTCAAAAAAAAATTCAAAATTTTCAAAATTTTTAATATTTTGAATAATTTTGTAAATTAAATTTCAAAATAGTTGAGACAAACGTCATTATACTTAGAAAAATAAACTCAATAACATGCTGAAAATGAAACAAAATGTAACGAGCCGTTTTCGAAAAAAAATTCAAAATTTCCAAATTTTTTTTTTTTTGAATAGTTTTGTAAATTTAATTTCAAAATAGTTGAGACAAACGGCAATATACTAAGAAAAACAAACTCTATAACATGCTAAAATTTGAACAAAATGTAACTAGCCGTTTTCAAAAAAAAATTTCAAAATTTTTAATTTTTTGAATAATTTTGTAAATTAAATTTCAAAATAGTTGAGACAAACGGCCTTATACTTAGAAAAATAAACTCTGTAACATGCTGAAAATAGAACAAAATGTAACAAGCCGTTTCCAAAAAAACATTTCAAAATTTTTAATTTTTTGAATAATTTTGTAAATTAAATTTCAAAATAGTTGAGAAAAACGGCATTATACTTAGAAAATAAACTCTATAACATGCTATAAATGGAACAAAATGTAACGAGCCGTTTTCAAAAAAAAATTCAAAATTTTTAAAATTTTTAATTTTTTGAATAATTTTGTAAATTAAATTTCAAAATAGTTGAGACAAAGGGCAATATACTTAGAAAAATAAACTCAATAACATGCTGAAAATGGATCAAAATGTAACAAGCCGTTTTCGAAAAAAAATTCAAAATTTCCAAAATTTTTAATTTTTTGAATAATTTTGTAACTTAAATTTCAAAATAGTTGAGACAAATGGCATTATACTAAAAAAAACAAACTCTATAACATGCTAAACTTTGAACAAAATGTAACAAGCCGTTTTCGAAAAAAAATTTCAAAATTTTTAATTTTTTGAATAATTTTGTAAATTAAATTTCAAAATAGTTAAGACAAACGGCATAATACTAAGAAAAAAAGGCTATATACTCTGCACTTTTTTCGACAAAAAAATCGATTTTCTTAAAACTATAGCAAATGGCTTCAAACTTCTTATACACGTTAGTTATGAGCAAGTTAAGGATTATTAGCCTCTAAATACGATTTTTAATTTTTCGCGAAAAATGGGAAAAGTACAAAGGCTATAGTCTTTGCACTTTTTTCGACAAAAAAATCGATTTTCATAAAACTACAGCAAATGGCTTGAAACTTCTTATACACGTTAGTTATGAGCAAATTAAGGATTATTAGCCCCTAAATACGATTTTTAATTTTTTGAATAACTTTGTAAATTACATTTCAAAATAGTTGAGACAAACGGCCTTATACTAAGAAAAATAAACTCTATAACATACTAAAATTTGAACCAAATCGTAAGAGCCGTTTTCGAGAAAAATTTTCAAAATTTTTAATTTTTTGAATAACTTTGTAAATTAAATTTCAAAATAGTTGAGACAAACGGCATTATACTAAGAAAAATAAACTCTATAACATACTAAAATTTGAATAAAATCGTATGAGCCGTTTTCGAGAAAAATTTTCAAAATTTTAAATTTTTTGAATAACTTTGTAAATTACATTTCAAAATAGTTGAGACAAACGGCATTATACTAAGAAAAATAAACTCTATAACATACTAAAATTTGAACAAAATCGTATGAGCCGTTTTCAATTAAAATTTTCAAAATTTTTAATTTTTTGAATAACTTTGTAAATTACATTTCAAAATAGTTGAGACAAACGGCATTATACTTAGAAAAATAAACTCTATAACATGCTGAAAATGGAACAAAATGTAACGAGCCGTTTAAAAAAAAAATTCAAAATTTTCAAAATTTTTAATTTTTTGAATAATTTTGTAAATTACATTTCAAAATAGTTGAGACAAATGGCATTATACTAAGAAAAACAAACTCTATAACATGCTAAAATTTGAACAAAATGTAACAAGCCGTTTTCGAAAAAAAAATTCAAAATTTTTAATTTTTTGAATAATTTTGTAAATTAAATTTCAAAATAGTTGAGACAAACGGCATTATACTTAAAAAAATAAACTCTATAACGTGCTGAAAATGGAACACAATGTAACAAGCCGTTTTCAAAAAAAATTCAAAATTTTCAAAATTTTTAATTTTTTGAATAATTTTGTAAATTAAATTTCAAAATAGTTGAGACAAACGGCATTATACTAAGAAAAACAAACTCTATAACATGCTAAAATTTGAACAAAATGTAACAAGCCGTTTTCGAAAAAAAATTTCAAAATTTTTAATTTTTTGAATAATTTCGTAAATTTAATTTCAAAATAGTTGAGACAAACGGCATTATACTTAGAAAAACAAACTCTATAACATGCTAAAAATTGAACAAAATGAAACAAGCCGTTTTCAAAAAAAAATTCAAAATTTTTAAAATTTTTAACTTTTTGAATAATTTTGTAAATTAAATTTCAAAATAGTTGAGACAAACGGCATTATACTTAGAAAAATAAACTCTATAACATGCTAAAAATTGAACAAAATGTAACAAGCTGTTTTCAAAAAAAATTTCAAATTTTTTTATTTTTTTAATAATTTTGTAAATTAAATTTCAAAATAGTTGAGACTAACGGCAATATACTTAAAAAAATAAACTCTATAACATGCTGAAAATGGAACCAAATGTAACAAGCCGTTTTCAAAAAAAAATTCAAAATTTTCAAAATTTTTAATATTTTGAATAATTTTGTAAATTAAATTTCAAAATAGTTAAGACAAACGGCATTAAACTAAGAAAAATAAACTCTATAACATGCTGAAAATGGAACAAAATGTAACAAGCTGTTTTCAAAAAAAATTTCAAAATTTTTTATTTTTTTAATAATTTTGTAAATTAAATTTCAAAATAGTTGAGACAAACGGCAATATACTTAAAAAAATAAACTCTATAACATGCTGAAAATGGAACCAAATGTAACAAGCCGTTTTCAAAAAAAAATTCAAAATTTTCAAAATTTTTAATATTTTGAATAATTTTGTAAATTAAATTTCAAAATAGTTAAGACAAACGGCATTATACTTAGAAAAATAAACTCAATAACATGCTGAAAATGGAACAAAATGTAACGAGCCGTTTTCGAAAAAAAATTCAAAATTTTCAAAATTTTAAATTTTTTGAATAATTTTGCAAATTAAATTTCAAAATAGTTGAGACAAACGGCATTATACTTAGAAAAATAAACTCTATAACATGCTAAAAATGGAACAAAATGTAACGAGCCGTTTTCGAAAAAAAATTCAAAATTTCCAAATTTATTTTTTTTTAATAGTTTTGTAAATTAAATTTCAAAATAGTTGAGACAAACGGTTTTATACTAAGAAAAACTAACTCTATAACATGCTAAAATTTGAACAAAATGTAACAAGCCGTTTTCAAAAAAAAATTTCAAAATTTTTAATTTTTTGAATAATTTTGTAAATTAAATTTCAAAATAGTTGAGACAAACGGCATTATACTAAGAAAAATAAACTCTATAACATACTAAAATTTGAACAAAATCGTATGAGCCGTTTTCGAGAAAAATTTTCAAAATTTTCAATTTTTTGAATAACTTTGTAAATTAAATTTCAAAATAGTTGAGACAAACGGCATTATACTAAGAAAAATAAACTCTATAACATACTAAAATTTGAACAAAATCGTATGAGCCGTTTTCGAGAAAAATTTTCAAAATTTTTAATTTTTTAAATAACTTTGTAAATTAAATTTTAAAATAGTTGAGACAAACGGCATTATACTAAGAAAAATAAACTCTATAACATACTAAAATTTGAACAAAATCGTATGAGCCGTTTTCGAGAAAAATTTTCAAAATTTTTAATTTTTTGAATAACTTTGTAAATTACATTTCAAAATAGTTAAGACAAACGGCATAATACTAAGAAAAAAAGGCTATATACTCTGCACTTTTTTCGACAAAAAAATCTATAGCAAATGGCTTCAAACTTCTTATACACGTTAGTTATGAGCAAGTTAAGGATTATTAGCCTCTAAATACGATTTTTAATTTTTCGCGAAAAATGGAAAAAGTACAAAGGCTATAGTCTTTGCACTTTTTTCGACAAAAAAATCGATTTTCTTAAAACTACAGCAAATGGCTTCAAACTTCTTATACACATTAGTTATGAGCGAATTAAGGATTATTAGCCCCTAAATACGATTTTCAATTTTTCGCGAAAAATGGGAAAAGTACAAAGGCTATAGTCTTTGCACTTTTTTCGACAAAAAAATTGATTTTCATAAAACTACAGCAAATGGCTTCATACTTCTTATACACGTTAGTTATGAGCAAATTAAGGATTATTAGCCCCTAAATACGATTTTTAATTTTTTGAATAACTTTGTAAATTACATTTCAAAATAGTTGAGACAAACGGCCTTATACTAAGAAAAATAAACTCTATAACATACTAAAATTTGAACCAAATCGTATGAGCCGTTTTCGAGAAAAATTTTCAAAATTTTTAATTTTTTGAATAACTTTGTAAATTAAATTTCAAAATAGTTGAGACAAACGGCATTATACTAAGAAAAATAAACTCTATAACATACTAAAATTTGAACAAAATCGTATGAGCCGTTTTCGAGAAAAATTTTCAAAATTTTTAATTTTTTGAATAACTTTGTAAATTACATTTCAAAATAGTTAAGACAAACGGCATTATACTAAGAAAAATAAACTCTATAACATACTAAAATTTGAACAAAATCGTATGAGCCGTTTTCGAGAAAAATTTTCAAAATTTTTAATTTTTTGAATAACTTTGTAAATTAAATTTCAAAATAGTTGAGACAAACGGCATTATACTAAGAAAAATAAACTCTATAACATACTAAAATTTGAACAAAATCGTATGAGCCGTTTTCGAGAAAAATTTTCAAAATTTTCAATTTTTTGAATAACTTTGTAAATTAAATTTCAAAATAGTTGAGACAAACGGCATTATACTAAGAAAAATAAACTCTATAACATACTAAAATTTGAACAAAATCGTATGAGCCGTTTTCGAGAAAAATTTTCAAAATTTTTAATTTTTTAAATAACTTTGTAAATTAAATTTTAAAATAGTTGAGACAAACGGCATTATACTAAGAAAAATAAACTCTATAACATACTAAAATTTGAACAAAATCGTATGAGCCGTTTTCGAGAAAAATTTTCAAAATTTTTAATTTTTTGAATAACTTTGTAAATTACATTTCAAAATAGTTAAGACAAACGGCATAATACTAAGAAAAAAAGGCTATATACTCTGCACTTTTTTCGACAAAAAAATCTATAGCAAATGGCTTCAAACTTCTTATACACGTTAGTTATGAGCAAGTTAAGGATTATTAGCCTCTAAATACGATTTTTAATTTTTCGCGAAAAATGGAAAAAGTACAAAGGCTATAGTCTTTGCACTTTTTTCGACAAAAAAATCGATTTTCTTAAAACTACAGCAAATGGCTTCAAACTTCTTATACACATTAGTTATGAGCGAATTAAGGATTATTAGCCCCTAAATACGATTTTCAATTTTTCGCGAAAAATGGGAAAAGTACAAAGGCTATAGTCTTTGCACTTTTTTCGACAAAAAAATTGATTTTCATAAAACTACAGCAAATGGCTTCATACTTCTTATACACGTTAGTTATGAGCAAATTAAGGATTATTAGCCCCTAAATACGATTTTTAATTTTTTGAATAACTTTGTAAATTACATTTCAAAATAGTTGAGACAAACGGCCTTATACTAAGAAAAATAAACTCTATAACATACTAAAATTTGAACCAAATCGTATGAGCCGTTTTCGAGAAAAATTTTCAAAATTTTTAATTTTTTGAATAACTTTGTAAATTAAATTTCAAAATAGTTGAGACAAACGGCATTATACTAAGAAAAATAAACTCTATAACATACTAAAATTTGAACAAAATCGTATGAGCCGTTTTCGAGAAAAATTTTCAAAATTTTTAATTTTTTGAATAACTTTGTAAATTACATTTCAAAATAGTTAAGACAAACGGCATTATACTAAGAAAAATAAACTCTATAACATACTAAAATTTGAACAAAATCGTATGAGCCGTTTTCGAGAAAAATTTTCAAAATTTTTAATTTTTTGAATAACTTTGTAAATTAAATTTCAAAATAGTTGAGACAAACGGCATTATACTAAGAAAAATAAACTCTATAACATACTAAAATTTGAACAAAATCGTATGAGCTGTTTTCGAGAAAAATTTTCAAAATTTTTAATTTTTTAAATAACTTTGTAAATTAAATTTCAAAATAGTTGAGACAAACGGCATTATACTAAGAAAAATAAACTCTATAACATACTAAAATTTGAACAAAATCGTATGAGCCGTTTTCGAAAAAAATTTTCAAAATTTTCAATTTTTTGAATAACTTTGTAAATTAAATTTCAAAATAGTTGAGACAAACGGCATTATACTAAGAAAAATAAACTCTATAACATACTAAAATTTGAACAAAATCGTATGAGCCGTTTTCGAGAAAAATTTTCAAAATTTTTAATTTTTTGAATAACTTTGTAAATTAAATTTCAAAATAGTTGAGACAAACGGCATTATACTAAGAAAAATAAACTCTATAACATACTAAAATTTGAACAAAATCGTATGAGCCGTTTTCGAGAAAAATTTTCAAAATTTTTAATTTTTTGAATAACTTTGTAAATTACATTTCAAAATAGTTGAGACAAACGGCATTATACTAAGAAAAATAAACTCTATAACATACTAAAATTTGAACAAAATCGTATGAGCCGTTTTCGAGAAAAATTTTCAAAATTTTCAATTTTTTGAATAACTTTGTAAATTAAATTTCAAAATAGTTGAGACAAACTGCATTATAAAAAGAAAAATAAACTCTATAACATACTAAAATTTTAACAAAATCGTATGAGCCGTTTTCGAGAAAAATTTTAAAAATTTTTAATTTTTTGAATAACTTTGTAAATTAAATTTCAAAATAGTTGAGACAAACGGCATTATACTAAGAAAAATAAACTCTATAACATACTAAAATTTGAACCAAATCGTAAGAGCCGTTTTCGAGAAAAATTTTCAAAATTTTTAATTTTTTAAATAACTTTGTAAATTAAATTTCAAAATAGTTAAGACAAACGGCATAATACTAAGAAAAAAAGGCTATATACTCTGCACTTTTTTCGACAAAAAAATCGATTTTCATAAAACTACAGCAAATGGCTTCAAACTTCTTATACACGTTAGTTATGAGCAAATTAAGGATTATTTGCCCCTAAATACGATTTTTAATTTTTTGAATAACTTTGTAAATTACATTTCAAAATAGTTGAGACAAACGGCCTTATACTAAGAAAAATAAACTCTATAACATACTAAAATTTGAACCAAATCGTATGAGCCGTTTTCGAGAAAAATTTTCAAAATTTTTAATTTTTTGAATAACTTTGTAAATTAAATTTCAAAATAGTTGAGACAAACGGCATTATACTAAGAAAAATAAACTCTAACACATACTAAAATTTGAACAAAATCGTATGAGCCGTTTTCGAGAAAAATTTTCAAAATTTTTAATTTTTTGAATAACTTTGTAAATTAAATTTCAAAATAGTTGAGACAAACGGCATTATACTAAGAAAAATAAACTCTATAACATACTAAAATTTGAACTAAATCGTATGAGCCGTTTTCAAGAAAAATTTTCAAAATTTTCAATTTTTTGAATTACTTTGTAAATTAAATTTCAAAATAGTTGAGACAAACGGCATTATACTAAGAAAAATAAACTCTATAACATACTAAAATTTGAACAAAATCGTATGAGCCGTTTTCGAGAAAAATTTTCAAAATTTTTAATTTTTTGAATAACTTTGTAAATTAAATTTCAAAATAGTTGAGACAAACGGCATTATACTAAGAAAAATAAACTCTATAACATACTAAATTTTGAACAAAATCGTATGAGCCGTTTTCGAGAAAAATTTTCAAAATTTTTAATTTTTTGAATAACTTTGTAAATTAAATTTCAAAATAGTTGAGACAAACGGCATTATACTAAGAAAAATAAACTCTATAACATACTAAAATTTGAACAAAATCGTATGAGCCGTTTTCGAGAAAAATTTTCAAAATTTTTAATTTTTTGTATAACTTTGTAAATTAAATTTCAAAATAGTTGAGACAAACGGCATTATACTAAGAAAAATAAACTCTATAACATACTAAAAGTTGAACCAAATCGTAAGAGCCGTTTTCGAGAAAAATTTTTAAAATTTTTAATTTTTTAAATAACTTTGTAAATTAAATTTCAAAATAGTTAAGACAAACGGCATAATACTAAGAAAAAAAGGCTATATACTCTGCACTTTTTTCGACAAAAAAATCGATTTTCTTAAAACTATAGCAAATGGCTTCAAACTTCTTATACACGTTAGTTATGAGCAAGTTAAGGATTATTAGCCTCTAAATACGATTTTTAATTTTTCGCGAAAAATGGGAAAAGTACAAAGGCTATAGTCTTTGCACTTTTTTCGACAAAAAAATCGATTTTCTTAAAACTACAGCAAATGGCTTCAAACTTCTTATACACATTAGTTATGAGCGAATTAAGGATTATTAGCCCCTAAATACGATTTTCAATTTTTCGCGAAAAATAGGAAAAGTACAAAGGCTATAGTCTTTGCACTTTTTTCGACAAAAAAATCGATTTTCATAAAACTACAGCAAATGGCTTCAAACTTCTTATACACGTTAGTTATGAGCAAATTAAGGATTATTTGCCCCTAAATACGATTTTTAATTTTTTGAATAACTTTGTAAATTACATTTCAAAATAGTTGAGACAAACGGCCTTATACTAAGAAAAATAAACTCTATAACATACTAAAATTTGAACCAAATCGTATAAGCCGTTTTCGAGAAAAATTTTCAAAATTTTTAATTTTTTGAATAACTTTGTAAATTAAATTTCAAAATAGTTGAGACAAACGGCATTATACTAAGAAAAATAAACTCTATAACATACTAAAATTTGAACAAAATTTTATAAGCCGTTTTCGAGAAAAATTTTCAAAATTTTTAATTTTTTGAATAACTTTGTAAATTACATTTCAAAATAGTTGAGACAAACGGCATTATACTAAGAAAAATAAACTCTATAACATACTAAAATTTGAACAAAATCGTATGAGCCGTTTTCGAGAAAAATTTTCAAAATTTTCAAAATTTTCAATTTTTTGAATAACTTTGTAAATTAAATTTCAAAATAGTTGAGACAAACGGCTTTATACTAAGAAAAATAAACTCTATAACATACTAAAATTTGAACAAAATCGTATGAGCCGTTTTCGAGAAAAATTTTCAAAATTTTTAATTTTTTGAATAACTTTGTAAATTACATTTCAAAATAGTTGAGACAAACGGTATTATACTAAGAAAAATAAACTCTATAACATACTAAAATTTGAACAAAATCGTATGAGCCGTTTTCGAGAAAAATTTTCAAAATTTTTAATTTTTTGAATAACTTTGTAAATTAAATTTCAAAATAGTTGAGACAAACGGCATTATACTAAGAAAAACAAACTCTATAACATGCTAAAATTTGAACAAAATGTAACTAGCCGTTTTCGAAAAAAAATTTCAAAATTTTTAATTTTTTGAATAATTTTGTAAATTAAATTTCAAAATAGTTAAGACAAACGGCAATAAACTAAGAAAAATAAACTCTATAACATGCTCAAAATGGAACAAAATGTAACAAGCCGTTGTCAAAAAAAAATTTCAAAATTTTTAATTTTTTGAATAATTTTGTAAATTAAATTTCAAAATAGTTAAGACAAACGGCATTATACTTAGAAAAATAAACTCTATAACATGCTGAAAATGAAACAAAATGTAACGAGCCGTTTAAAAAAAAAAGTTCAAAATTTTCAAAATTTTTAATTTTTTGAATAATTTTGTAAATTAAATTTCAAAATAGTTAAGACAAATAGCATTATACTAAGAAAAACAAACTCTATAACATGCTAAAATTTGAACAAAATGTAACAAGCCGTTTTCGAAAAAAAATTTCAAAATTTTTAATTTTTTGAATAATTTTGTAAATTAAATTTCAAAATAGTTGAGACAAACGGCATTATACTTATAAAAATAAACTCTATACCATGCTAAAAATGGAACAAAATATAACGAGCCGTTTTCAAAAAAAAATTTAAAATTTTCAAAATTTTTAATTTTTTGAATAATTTTGTAAATTAAATTTCAAAATAGTTGAGACAAACGGCATTATACTAAGAAAAAGAAACGCTATAACATGCTAAAATTTGAACAAAATGTAACAAGCCGTTTTCGAAAAAAAATTTCAAAATTTTTAATTTTTTGAATAATTTTGTAAATTAAATTTCAAAATAGTTGAGACAAACGGCATTATACTAAAAAAAAAAAACTCTATAACATGCTGAAAATGGAACAAAATGTAACTAGCCGTTTTCAAAAAAAAATTCAAAATTTTCAAAATTTTTAATTTTTTGAATAACTTTGTAAATTAAATTTCAAAATAGTTGAGACAAACGGCATTATACTAAGAAAAATAAACTCTATAACATACTAAAAGTTGAACCAAATCGTAAGAGCCGTTTTCGAGAAAAATTTTTAAAATTTTTAATTTTTTAAATAACTTTGTAAATTAAATTTCAAAATAGTTAAGACAAACGGCATAATACTAAGAAAAAAAGGCTATATACTCTGCACTTTTTTCGACAAAAAAATCGATTTTCTTAAAACTATAGCAAATGGCTTCAAACTTCTTATACACGTTAGTTATGAGCAAGTTAAGGATTATTAGCCTCTAAATACGATTTTTAATTTTTCGCGAAAAATGGGAAAAGTACAAAGGCTATAGTCTTTGCACTTTTTTCGACAAAAAAATCGATTTTCTTAAAACTACAGCAAATGGCTTCAAACTTCTTATACACATTAGTTATGAGCGAATTAAGGATTATTAGCCCCTAAATACGATTTTCAATTTTTCGCGAAAAATAGGAAAAGTACAAAGGCTATAGTCTTTGCACTTTTTTCGACAAAAAAATCGATTTTCATAAAACTACAGCAAATGGCTTCAAACTTCTTATACACGTTAGTTATGAGCAAATTAAGGATTATTTGCCCCTAAATACGATTTTTAATTTTTTGAATAACTTTGTAAATTACATTTCAAAATAGTTGAGACAAACGGCCTTATACTAAGAAAAATAAACTCTATAACATACTAAAATTTGAACCAAATCGTATAAGCCGTTTTCGAGAAAAATTTTCAAAATTTTTAATTTTTTGAATAACTTTGTAAATTAAATTTCAAAATAGTTGAGACAAACGGCATTATACTAAGAAAAATAAACTCTATAACATACTAAAATTTGAACAAAATCGTATGAGCCGTTTTCGAGAAAAATTTTCAAAATTTTTAATTTTTTGAATAACTTTGTAAATTACATTTCAAAATAGTTGAGACAAACGGCATTATACTAAGAAAAATAAACTCTATAACATACTAAAATTTGAACAAAATCGTATGAGCCGTTTTCGAGAAAAATTTTCAAAATTTTCAAAATTTTCAATTTTTTGAATAACTTTGTAAATTAAATTTCAAAATAGTTGAGACAAACGGCATTATACTAAGAAAAATAAACTCTATAACATACTAAAATTTGAACAAAATCGTATGAGCCGTTTTCGAGAAAAATTTTCAAAATTTTTAATTTTTTGAATAACTTTGTAAATTACATTTCAAATGAGTTGAGACAAACGGTATTATACTAAGAAAAATAAACTCTATAACATACTAAAATTTGAACAAAATCGTATGAGCCGTTTTCGAGAAAAATTTTCAAAATTTTTAATTTTTTGAATAACTTTGTAAATTAAATTTCAAAATAGTTGAGACAAACGGCATTATACTAAGAAAAACAAACTCTATAACATGCTAAAATTTGAACAAAATGTAACTAGCCGTTTTCGAAAAAAAATTTCAAAATTTTTAATTTTTTGAATAATTTTGTAAATTAAATTTCAAAATAGTTAAGACAAACGGCAATAAACTAAGAAAAATAAACTCTATAACATGCTCAAAATGGAACAAAATGTAACAAGCCGTTGTCAAAAAAAAATTTCAAAATTTTTAATTTTTTGAATAATTTTGTAAATTAAATTTCAAAATAGTTAAGACAAACGGCATTATACTTAGAAAAATAAACTCTATAACATGCTGAAAATGAAACAAAATGTAACGAGCCGTTTAAAAAAAAAAGTTCAAAATTTTCAAAATTTTTAATTTTTTGAATAATTTTGTAAATTAAATTTCAAAATAGTTAAGACAAATAGCATTATACTAAGAAAAACAAACTCTATAACATGCTAAAATTTGAACAAAATGTAACAAGCCGTTTTCGAAAAAAAATTTCAAAATTTTTAATTTTTTGAATAATTTTGTAAATTAAATTTCAAAATAGTTGAGACAAACGGCATTATACTTATAAAAATAAACTCTATACCATGCTAAAAATGGAACAAAATATAACGAGCCGTTTTCAAAAAAAAATTTAAAATTTTCAAAATTTTTAATTTTTTGAATAATTTTGTAAATTAAATTTCAAATCAGTTGAGACAAACGGCATTATACTAAGAAAAAGAAACGCTATAACATGCTAAAATTTGAACAAAATGTAACAAGCCGTTTTCGAAAAAAAATTTCAAAATTTTTAATTTTTTGAATAATTTTGTAAATTAAATTTCAAAATAGTTGAGACAAACGGCATTATACTAAAAAAAAAAAACTCTATAACATGCTGAAAATGGAACAAAATGTAACTAGCCGTTTTCAAAAAAAAATTCAAATTTTCAAAATTTTTAATTTTTTGAATAATTTTGTAAATTAAATTTCAAAATAGTTGGGACAAACGGCATTATACTTAGAAAAATAAACTCTATAACATGCTGAAAATGGAACAAAATGTAACGAGCTGTTTAAAAAAAAAAATTCAAAATTTTCAAAATTTTTAATTTTTTGAATAATTTTGTAAATTACATTTCAAAATAGTTGAGACAAATGGCATTATACTAAAAAAAACAAACTCTATAACATGCTAAAATTTGAACAAAATGTAACAAGCCGTTTTCGAAAAAAAAATTCAAAATTTTTAATTTTTTGAATAATTTTGTAAATTGAATTTCAAAATAGTTGAGACAAACGGCATTATACTTAAAAAAAAAAACTCTATAACATGCTAAAAATGGAACAAAATGTAACAAGCCGTTTTCAAAAAAAAATTCAAAATTTTCAAAATTTTTAATTTTTTGAATAATTTTGTAAATTTAATTTCAAAATAGTTGAGACAAACGGCATTATACTCAGAAAAATAAACTCTATAACATGCTAAAAATGGAACAAAATGAAACAAGCCGTTTTCAAAAAAAAATTCAAAATTTTCAAAATTTTTAACTTTTTGAATAATTTTGTAAATTAAATTTCAAAATAGTTGAGACAAACGGCATTATACTAAGAAAAACAAACTCTATAACATGCTAAAATTTGAACAAAATGTAACAAGCCGTTTTCGAAAAAAAATTTCAAAATTTTTAATTTTTTGAATAATTTTGTAAATTAAATTTCAAAATAGTTAAGACAAACGGCATTAAACTAAGAAAAATAAACTCTATAACATGCTGAAAATGGAACAAAATGTAGCAAGCCGTTTTCAAAAAAAAATTTCAAAATTTTTAATTTTTTGAATAATTTTGTAAATTAAATTTCAAAATAGTTGAGACAAACAGCAATATACTTAAAAAAATAAACTCTATAACATGCTGAAAATGGAACCAAATGTAACAAGCCGTTTTCAAAAAAAATTCAAAATTTTTAATTTTTTGAATAATTTTGTAAATTAAATTTCAAAATAGTTGGGACAAACGGCATTATGCTTAGAAAAATAAACTCTATAACATGCTGAAAATGGAACAAAATGTACCAAGCCGTTTAAAAAAAAAAATTCTAAATTTTCAAAATTTTTAATTTTTTGAATAATTTTGTAAATTACATTTCAAAATAGTTGAGACAAATGGCATTATACTAAGAAAAACAAACTCTATTACATGCTAAAATTTGAACAAAATGTAACAAGCCGTTTTCAAAAAAAAATTCAAAATTTTCAAAATTTTTAATTTTTTGAATTATTTTGTAAATTAAATTTCAAAATAGTTGAGACAAACGGCATTATACTAAGAAAAACAAACTCTATAACATGCTAAAATTTGAACAAAATGTAACGAGCCGTTTTCAAAAAAAAATTCAAAATTTTCAAAATTTTTATTTTTTGAATAATTTTGTAAATTAAATTTCAAAATAGTTGAGACAAACGGCATTATACTAAGAAAAACAAACTCTATAACATGCTAAAATTTGAACAAAATGTAACTAGCCGTTTTCGAAAAAAAATTTCAAAATTTTTAATTTTTTGAATAATTTTGTAAATTAAATTTCAAAATAGTTAAGACAAACGGCAATAAACTAAGAAAAATAAACTCTATAACATGCTAAAAATGGAACAAAATGTAACAAGCCGTTTTCAAAAAAAAATTTCAAAATTTTTAATTTTTTGAATAATTTTGTAAATTAAATTTCAAAATAGTTGAGACAAACGGCAATATACTTAAAAAAATAAACTCTATAACATGCTGAAAATGGAACCAAATGTAACGAGCCGTTTTCAAAAAAAAATTCAAAATTTTCAAAATTTTTAATATTTTGAATAATTTTGTAAATTAAATTTCAAAATAGTTGAGACAAACAACATTATACTAAGAAAAACAAACTCTATAACATGCTAAAATTTGAACAAAATGTAACAAGCCGTTTTCAAAAAAAAATTTCAAAATTTTTAATATTTTGAATAATTTTGTAAATTAAATTTCAAAATAGTTGAGACAAACGGCATTATACTTTGAAAAATAAACTCTGTAACATGCTGAAAATAGAACAAAATGTAACAAGCCGTTTCCAAAAAAAAATTTCAAAATTTTTAATTTTTTGAATAATTTTGTAAATTAAATTTCAAAATAGTTGAGAAAAACGGCATTATACTTAGAAAATAAACTCTATAACATGCTGAAAATGGAACAAAATGTAACGAACCGTTTTCAAAAAAAAATTCAAAATTTTTAAAATTTTTAATTTTTTGAATAATTTTGTAAATTGAATTTCAAAATAGTTGAGACAAAGGGCAATATACTTAGAAAAATAAACTCAATAACATGCTGAAAATGGAACAAAATGTAACGAGCCGTTTTCGAACAAAAATTCAAAATTTCCAAAATTTTTAATTTTTTGAATAATTTTGTAAATTGAATTTCAAAATAGTTGAGACAAACGGCATTATACTTAGAAAAATAAACTCTATAACATGCTAAAAATGGAACAAAATGAAACAAGCCGTTTTCAAAAAAAAATTCAAAATTTTCAAAATTTTTAACTTTTTGAATAATTTTGTAAATTAAATTTCAAAATAGTTGAGACAAACGGCATTATACTAAGAAAAACAAACTCTATAACATGCTAAAATTTGAACAAAATGTAACAAGCCGTTTTCGAAAAAAAATTTCAAAATTTTTAATTTTTTGAATAATTTTGTAAATTTAATTTCAAAATAGTTAAGACAAACGGCATTAAACTAAGAAAAATAAACTCTATAACATGCTGAAAATGGAACAAAATGTAACAAGCCGTTTTCAAAAAAAAATTTCAAAATTTTTAATTTTTTGAATAATTTTGTAAATTAAATTTCAAAATAGTTGAGACAAACAGCAATATACTTAAAAAAATAAACTCTATAACATGCTGAAAATGGAACCAAATGTAACAAGCCGTTTTCAAAAAAAATTCAAAATTTTTAATTTTTTGAATAATTTTGTAAATTAAATTTCAAAATAGTTGGGACAAACGGCATTATGCTTAGAAAAATAAACTCTATAACATGCTGAAAATGGAACAAAATGTACCAAGCCGTTTAAAAAAAAAAATTCAAAATTTTCAAAATTTTTAATTTTTTGAATAATTTTGTAAATTACATTTCAAAATAGTTGAGACAAATGGCATTATACTAAGAAAAACAAACTCTATAACATGCTAAAATTTGAACAAAATGTAACAAGCCGTTTTCAAAAAAAAATTCAAAATTTTCAAAATTTTTAATTTTTTGAATAATTTTGTAAATTAAATTTCAAAATAGTTGAGACAAACGGCATTATACTAAGAAAAACAAACTCTATAACATGCTAAAATTTGAACAAAATGTAACGAGCCGTTTTCAAAAAAAAATTCAAAATTTTCAAAATTTTTAATTTTTTGAATAATTTTGTAAATTACATTTCAAAATAGTTGAGACAAATGGCATTATACTAAGAAAAACAAACTCTATAACATGCTAAAATTTGAACAAAATGTAACTAGCCGTTTTCGAAAAAAAATTTCAAAATTTTTAATTTTTTGAATAATTTTGTAAATTGAATTTCAAAATAGTTGAGACAAACGGCATTATACTTAGAAAAATAAACTCTATAACATGCTAAAAATGGAACAAAATGAAACAAGCCGTTTTCAAAAAAAAATTCAAAATTTTCAAAATTTTTAACTTTTTGAATAATTTTGTAAATTAAATTTCAAAATAGTTGAGACAAACGGCATTATACTAAAAAAAACAAACTCTATAACATGCTAAAATTTGAACAAAATGTAACAAGCCGTTTTCGAAAAAAAATTTCAAAATTTTTAATTTTTTGAATAATTTTGTAAATTAAATTTCAAAATAGTTAAGACAAACGGCATTAAACTAAGAAAAATAAACTCTATAACATGCTGAAAATGGAACAAAATGTAACAAGCCGTTTTCAAAAAAAAATTTCAAAATTTTTAATTTTTTGAATAATTTTGTAAATTAAATTTCAAAATAGTTGAGACAAACAGCAATATACTTAAAAAAATAAACTCTATAACATGCTGAAAATGGAACCAAATGTAACAAGCCGTTTTCAAAAAAAATTCAAAATTTTTAATTTTTTGAATAATTTTGTAAATTAAATTTCAAAATAGTTGGGACAAACGGCATTATGCTTAGAAAAATAAACTTTATAACATGCTGAAAATGGAACAAAATGTACCAAGCCGTTTAAAAAAAAAAATTCAAAATTTTCAAAATTTTTAATTTTTTGAATAATTTTGTAAATTACATTTCAAAATAGTTGAGACAAATGGCATTATACTAAGAAAAACAAACTCTATAACATGCTAAAATTTGAACAAAATGTAACAAGCCGTTTTCAAAAAAAAATTCAAAATTTTCAAAATTTTTAATTTTTTGAATAATTTTGTAAATTAAATTTCAAAATAGTTGAGACAAACGGCATTATACTAAGAAAAACAAACTCTATAACATGCTAAAATTTGAACAAAATGTAACGAGCCGTTTTCAAAAAAAAATTCAAAATTTTCAAAATTTTTAATTTTTTGAATAATTTTGTAAATTACATTTCAAAATAGTTGAGACAAATGGCATTATACTAAGAAAAACAAACTCTATAACATGCTAAAATTTGAACAAAATGTAACTAGCCGTTTTCGAAAAAAAATTTCAAAATTTTTAATTTTTTGAATAATTTTGTAAATTAAATTTCAAAATAGTTAAGACAAACGGCATTAAACTAAGAAAAATAAACTCTATAACATGCTGAAAATGGAACAAAATGTAACAAGCCGTTTTCAAAAAAAAATTCAAAATTTTCAAAATTTTTAATTTTTTGAATAATTTTGTAAATTAAGTTTCAAAATAGTTGAGACAAACGGCATTATACTAAGAAAAACCAACTCTATAACATGCTAAAATTTGAACAAAATGTAACGAGCCGTTTTCAAAAAAAAATTCAAAATTTTCAAAATTTTTAATTTTTTGAATAATTTTGTAAATTACATTTCAAAATAGTTGAGACAAATGGTATTATACTAAGAAAAACAAACTCTATAACATGCTAAAATTTGAACAAAATTTAACGAGCCGTTTTCAAAAAAAAATTCAAAATTTTCAAAATTTTTAATTTTTTGAATAATTTTGTAAATTAAATTTCAAAATAGTTGAGACAAACGGCATTATACTAAGAAAAACAAACTCTATAACATGCTAAAATTTGAACAAAATGTAACTAGCCGTTTTCGAAAAAAAATTTCAAAATTTTTAATTTTTTGAATAATTTTGTAAATTAAATTTCAAAATAGTTAAGACAAACGGCATTAAACTAAGAAAAATAAACTCTATAACATGCTGAAAATGGAACAAAATGTAACAAGCCGTTTTCAAAAAAAAATTTCAAAATTTTTAATTTTTTGAATAATTTGGTAAATTAAATTTCAAAATAGTTGAGACAAACGGCAATATACTTAAAAAAATAAACTCTATAACATGCTGAAAATGGAACCAAATGTAACGAGCCGTTTTAAAAAAAAAATTCAAAATTTTCAAAATTTTTAATATTTTGAATAATTTTGTAAATTAAATTTCAAAATAGTTGAGACAAACAACATTATACTAAGAAAAACAAACTCTATAACATGCTAAAATTTGAACAAAATGTAACAAGCCGTTTTCAAAAAAAAAATTCAAAATTTTTAATATTTTTAATAATTTTGTAAATTAAATTTCAAAATAGTTGAGACAAACGGCATTATACTTTGAAAAATAAACTCTGTAACATGCTGAAAATAGAACAAAATGTAACAAGCCGTTTCCAAAAAAAAATTTCAAAATTTTTAATTTTTTGAATAATTTTGTAAATTAAATTTCAAAATAGTTGAGAAAAACGGCATTATACTTAGAAAATAAACTCTATAACATGCTGAAAATAAAACAAAATGTAACGAACCGTTTTCAAAAAAAAATTCAAAATTTTTAAAATTTTTAATTTTTTGAATAATTTTGTAAATTAAATTTCAAAATAGTTGAGACAAAGGGCAATATACTTAGAAAAATAAACTCAATAACATGCTGAAAATGGAACAAAATGTAACGAGCCGTTTTCGAACAAAAATTCAAAATTTCCAAAATTTTTAATTTTTTGAATAATTTTGTAAATTAAATTTCAAAATAGTTGAGACAAATGTCATTATACTAAGAAAAACAAACTCTATAACATGCTAAACTTTGAACAAAATCGTATGAGCCGTTTTCGAGAAAAATTTTCAAAATTTTCAATTTTTTGAATAACTTTGTAAATTAAATTTTAAAATAGTTGAGACAAACGGCATTATACTAAGAAAAATAAACTCTATAACATACTAAAATTTGAACAAAATCGTATGAGCCGTTTTCGAGAAAAATTTTCAAAATTTTGAATTTTTTGAATAACTTTGTAAATTAAATTTCAAAATAGTTGAGACAAACGGCATTATACTAAGAAAAATAAACTCTATAACATACTAAAATTTGAACAAAATCGTATGAGCCGTTTTCGAGAAAAATTTTCAAAATTTTTAATTTTTTGAATAACTTTGTAAATTACATTTCAAAATAGTTAAGACAAACGGCATAATACTAAGAAAAAAAGGCTATATACTCTGCACTTTTTTCGACAAAAAAATCGATTTTCTTAAAACTATAGCAAATGGCTTCAAACTTCTTATACACGTTAGTTATGAGCAAGTTAAGGATTATTAGCCTCTAAATACGATTTTTAATTTTTCGCGAAAAATGGGAAAAGTACAAAGGCTATAGTCTTTGCACTTTTTTCGACAAAAAAATCGATTTTCATAAAACTACAGCAAATGGCTTGAAACTTCTTATACACGTTAGTTATGAGCAAATTAAGGATTATTAGCCCCTAAATACGATTTTTAATTTTTTGAATAACTTTGTAAATTACATTTCAAAATAGTTGAGACAAACGGCCTTATACTAAGAAAAATAAACTCTATAACATACTAAAATTTGAACCAAATCGTATGAGCCGTTTTCGAGAAAAATTTTCAAAATTTTTAATTTTTTGAATAACTTTGTAAATTAAATTTCAAAATAGTTGAGACAAACGGCATTATACTAAAAAAAATAAACTCTATAACATACTAAAATTTGAACAAAATCGTATGAGCCGTTTTCGAGAAAAATTTTCAAAATTTTTAATTTTTTGAATAACTTTGTAAATTACATTTCAAAATAGTTGAGACAAACGGCATTATACTAAGAAAAATAAACTCTATAACATACTAAAATTTGAACAAAATCGTATGAGCCGTTTTCGAGAAAAATTTTCAAAATTTTTAATTTTTTGAATAACTTTGTAAATTACATTTCAAAATAGTTGAGACAAACGGCATTATACTTAGAAAAATAAACTCTATAACATGCTGAAAATGGAACAAAATGTAACGAGCCGTTTAAAAAAAAAAATTCAAAATTTTCAAAATTTTTAATTTTTTGAATAATTTTGTAAATTACATTTCAAAATAGTTGAGACAAATGGCATTATACTAAGAAAAACAAACTCTATAACATGCTAAAATTTGAACAAAATGTAACAAGCCGTTTTCGAAAAAAAAATTCAAAATTTTTAATTTTTTGAATAATTTTGTAAATTAAATTTCAAAATAGTTGAGACAAACGGCATTATACTAAAAAAAATAAACTCTATAACATGCTGAAAATGGAACAAAATGTAACGAGCCGTTTCCAAAAAAAATTCAAAATTTTCAAAATTTTTAATTTTTTGAATAATTTTGTAAATTAAATTTCAAAATAGTTGAGACAAACGGCATTATACTAAGAAAAACAAACTCTATAACATGCTAAAATTTGAACAAAATGTAACAAGCCGTTTTCAAAGAAAAATTTCAAAATTTTTAATTTTTTGAATAATTTTGTAAATTTAATTTCAAAATAGTTGAGACAAACGGCATTATACTTAGAAAAATAAACTCTATAACATGCTAAAAATGGAACAAAATGAAACAAGCCGTTTTCAAAAAAAAATTCAAAATTTTTAAAATTTTTAACTTTTTGAATAATTTTGTAAATTAAATTTCAAAATAGTTGAGACAAACGGCATTATACTAAGAAAAATAAACTCTATAACATGCTAAAATTTGAACAAAATGTAACAAGCCGTTTTCGAAAAAAAATTTCAAAATTTTTAATTTTTTGAATAATTTTGTAAATTAAATTTCAAAATAGTTGAGACAAACGGCAATATACTTAAAAAAATAAACTCTATAACATGCTGAAAATGGAACAAAATGTAACGAGCCGTTTTCAAAAAAAAATTCAAAATTTTCAAAATTTTTAATATTTTGAATAATTTTGTAAATTAAATTTCAAAATAGTTGAGACAAACGGCAATATACTTAGAAAGATAAACTCAATAACATGCTGAAAATGGAACAAAATGTAACGAGCCGTTTTCGAAAAAAATTCAAAATTTCCAAATTATTTTTTTTTTGAATAGTTTTGTAAATTAAATTTCAAAATAGTTGAGACAAACGGCATTAAACTAAGAAAAACAAACTCTATAACATGCTAAAATTTGAACAAAATGTAACTAGCCGTTTTCAAAAAAAAATTTCAAAATTTTTAATTTTTTGAATAATTTTGTAAATTAAATTTCAAAATAGTTGAGACAAACGGCCTTATACTTAGAAAAATAAACTCTGTAACATGCTGAAAATAGAACAAAATGTAACAAGCCGTTTCCAAAAAAAAATTTCAAAATTTTTAATTTTTTGAATAATTTTGTAAATTAAATTTTAAAATAGTTGAGAAAAACGGCATTATACTTAGAAAATAAACTCTATAACATGCTGAAAATGGAACCAAATGTAACGAGCCGTTTTCAAAAAAAAAATTCAAAATTTTTAAAATTTTTAATTTTTTGAATAATTTTGTAAATTAAATTTCAAAATAGTTGAGACAAAGGGCAATATACTTAGAAAAATAAACTCAATAACATGCTGAAAATGGAACAAAATGTAACGAGCCGTTTTCGAAAAAAAATTCAAAATTTCCCAAATTTTTAATTTTTTGAATAATTTTGTAACTTAAATTTCAAAATAGTTGAGACAAATAGCATTATACTAAAAAAAACAAACTCTATAACATGCTAAACTTTGAACAAAATGTAACAAGCCGTTTTCGAAAAAAAATTTCAAAATTTTTAATTTTTTGAATAATTTTGTAAATTAAATTTCAAAATAGTTAAGACAAACGGCATTAAACTTAGAAAAATAAACTCTATAACATGCTGAAAATAGAACAAAATGTAACAAGCCGTTTCCAAAAAAAAATTTCAAAATTTTTAATTTTTTGAATAATTTTGTAAATTAAATTTCAAAATAGTTGCGACAAACGGCAATATACCTAAAAAAAAAAACTCTATAACATGCTGAAAATGGAACAGAATGTAACGAGCCGTTTTCAAAAAAAAATTCAAAATTTTCAAAATTTTTAATTTTTTGAATAATTTTCTAAATTAAAATTCAAAATAGTTGAGACAAACGGCATTATACTTAGAAAAATAAACTTTATAACATGCTGAAAATGGAACAAAATGTAACAAGCCGTTTTCGAAAAAAAATTCAAAATTTCCAAATTTTTTTTTTTTGAATAGTTTTGTAAATTAAATTTCAAAATAGTTGAGACAAACGGTATTATACTAAGAAAAACAAACTCTATAACATGCTAAAATTTGAACAAAATGTAACAAGCCGTTTTCAAAAAAAAATTTCAAAATTTTTAATTTTTTGAATAATTTTGTAAATTAAATTTCAAAATAGTTGAGACAAACGGCATTATACTAAGAAAAATAAACTCTATAACATACTAAAATTTGAACAAAATCGTATGAGCCGTTTTCGAGAAAAATTTTCAAAATTTTTAATTTTTTGAATAACTTTGTAAATTACATTTCAAAATAGTTAAGACAAACGGCATAATACTAAGAAAAAAAGGCTATATACTCTGCACTTTTTTCGACAAAAAAATCGATTTTCTTAAAACTATAGCAAATGGCTTCAAACTTCTTATACACGTTAGTTATGAGCAAGTTAAGGATTATTAGCCTCTAAATACGATTTTTAATTTTTCGCGAAAAATGGGAAAAGTACAAAGGCTATAGTCTTTGCACTTTTTTCGACAAAAAAATCGATTTTCATAAAACTACAGCAAATGGCTTGAAACTTCTTATACACGTTAGTTATGAGCAAATTAAGGATTATTAGCCCCTAAATACGATTTTTAATTTTTTGAATAACTTTGTAAATTACATTTCAAAATAGTTGAGACAAACGGCCTTATACTAAGAAAAATAAACTCTATAACATACTAAAATTTGAACCAAATCGTATGAGCCGTTTTCGAGAAAAATTTTCAAAATTTTTAATTTTTTGAATAACTTTGTAAATTAAATTTCAAAATAGTTGAGACAAACGGCATTATACTAAAAAAAATAAACTCTATAACATACTAAAATTTGAACAAAATCGTATGAGCCGTTTTCGAGAAAAATTTTCAAAATTTTTAATTTTTTGAATAACTTTGTAAATTACATTTCAAAATAGTTGAGACAAACGGCATTATACTAAGAAAAATAAACTCTATAACATACTAAAATTTGAACAAAATCGTATGAGCCGTTTTCGAGAAAAATTTTCAAAATTTTTAATTTTTTGAATAACTTTGTAAATTACATTTTAAAATAGTTGAGACAAACGGCATTATACTTAGAAAAATAAACTCTATAACATGCTGAAAATGGAACAAAATGTAACGAGCCGTTTAAAAAAAAAAATTCAAAATTTTCAAAATTTTTAATTTTTTGAATAATTTTGTAAATTACATTTCAAAATAGTTGAGACAAATGGCATTATACTAAGAAAAACAAACTCTATAACATGCTAAAATTTGAACAAAATGTAACAAGCCGTTTTCGAAAAAAAAATTCCAAATTTTTAATTTTTTGAATAATTTTGTAAATTAAATTTCAAAATAGTTGAGACAAACGGCATTATACTAAAAAAAATAAACTCTATAACATGCTGAAAATGGAACAAAATGTAACGAGCCGTTTCCAAAAAAAATTCAAAATTTTCAAAATTTTTAATTTTTTGAATAATTTTGTAAATTAAATTTCAAAATAGTTGAGACAAACGGCATTATACTAAGAAAAACAAACTCTATAACATGCTAAAATTTGAACAAAATGTAACAAGCCGTTTTCAAAGAAAAATTTCAAAATTTTTAATTTTTTGAATAATTTTGTAAATTAAATTTCAAAATAGTTGAGACGAACGGCATTATACTTAGAAAAATAAACTCTATAACATGCTAAAAATGGAACAAAATGAAACAAGCCGTTTTCAAAAAAAAATTCAAAATTTTTAAAATTTTTAACTTTTTGAATAATTTTGTAAATTAAATTTCAAAATAGTTGAGACAAACGGCATTATACTAAGAAAAATAAACTCTATAACATGCTAAAATTTGAACAAAATGTAACAAGCCGTTTTCGAAAAAAAATTTCAAAATTTTTAATTTTTTGAATAATTTTGTAAATTAAATTTCAAAATAGTTGAGACAAACGGCAATATACTTAAAAAAATAAACTCTATAACATGCTGAAAATGGAACAAAATGTAACGAGCCGTTTTCAAAAAAAAATTCAAAATTTTCAAAATTTTTAATATTTTGAATAATTTTGTAAATTAAATTTCAAAATAGTTGAGACAAACGGCATTATACTTAGAAAGATAAACTCAATAACATGCTGAAAATGGAACAAAATGTAACGAGCCGTTTTCGAAAAAAATTCAAAATTTCCAAATTATTTTTTTTTTGAATAGTTTTGTAAATTAAATTTCAAAATAGTTGAGACAAACGGCATTAAACTAAGAAAAACAAACTCTATAACATGCTAAAATTTGAACAAAATGTAACTAGCCGTTTTCAAAAAAAAATTTCAAAATTTTTAATTTTTTGAATAATTTTGTAAATTAAATTTCAAAATAGTTGAGACAAACGGCCTTATACTTAGAAAAATAAACTCTGTAACATGCTGAAAATAGAACAAAATGTAACAAGCCGTTTCCAAAAAAAAATTTCAAAATTTTTAATTTTTTGAATAATTTTGTAAATTAAATTTTAAAATAGTTGAGAAAAACGGCATTATACTTAGAAAATAAACTCTATAACATGCTGAAAATGGAACAAAATGTAACGAGCCGTTTTCAAAAAAAAAATTCAAAATTTTTAAAATTTTTAATTTTTTGAATAATTTTGTAAATTAAATTTCAAAATAGTTGAGACAAAGGGCAATATACTTAGAAAAATAAACTCAATAACATGCTGAAAATGGAACAAAATGTAACGAGCCGTTTTCGAAAAAAAATTCAAAATTTCCCAAATTTTTAATTTTTTGAATAATTTTGTAACTTAAATTTCAAAATAGTTGAGACAAATAGCATTATACTAAAAAAAACAAACTCTATAACATGCTAAACTTTGAACAAAATGTAACAAGCCGTTTTCGAAAAAAAATTTCAAAATTTTTAATTTTTTGAATAATTTTGTAAATTAAATTTCAAAATAGTTAAGACAAACGGCATTAAACTTAGAAAAATAAACTCTATAATATGCTGAAAATGGAACAAAATGTAACAAGCCGTTTTCGAAAAAAAATTTCAAAATTTTTAATTTTTTGAATAATTTTGTAAATTAAATTTCAAAATAGTTGCGACAAACGGCAATATACCTAAAAAAATAAACTCTATAACATGCTGAAAATGGAACAGAATGTAACGAGCCGTTTTCAAAAAAAAATTCAAAATTTTCAAAATTTTTAATTTTTTGAATAATTTTCTAAATTAAAATTCAAAATAGTTGAGACAAACGGCATTATACTTAGAAAAATAAACTTTATAACATGCTGAAAATGGAACAAAATGTAACAAGCCGTTTTCGAAAAAAAATTCAAAATTTCCAAATTTTTTTTTTTTTAATAGTTTTGTAAATTAAATTTCAAAATAGTTGAGACAAACGGTATTATACTAAGAAAAACAAACTCTATAACATGCTAAAATTTGAACAAAATGTAACAAGCCGTTTTCAAAAAAAAATTTCAAAATTTTTAATTTTTTGAATAATTTTGTAAATTAAATTTCAAAATAGTTGAGACAAACGGCATTATACTAAGAAAAATAAACTCTATAACATACTAAAATTTGAACAAAATCGTATGAGCCGTTTTCGAGAAAAATTTTCAAAATTTTCAATTTTTTGAATAACTTTGTAAATTAAATTTCAAAATAGTTGAGACAAACGGCATTATACTAAGAAAAATAAACTCTATAACATACTAAAATTTGAACAAAATCGTATGAGCCGTTTTCGAGAAAAATTTTCAAAATTTTTAATTTTTTAAATAACTTTGTAAATTAAATTTCAAAATAGTTAAGACAAACGGCATTATACTAAGAAAAATAAACTCTATAACATACTAAAATTTGAACAAAATCGTATGAGCCGTTTTCGAGAAAAATTTTCAAAATTTTTAATTTTTTGAATAACTTTGTAAATTACATTTCAAAATAGTTAAGACAAACGGCATAATACTAAGAAAAAAAGGCTATATACTCTGCACTTTTTTCGACAAAAAAATCGATTTTCTTAAAACTATAGCAAATGGCTTCAAACTTCTTATACACGTTAGTTATGAGCAAGTTAAGGATTATTAGCCTCTAAATACGATTTTTAATTTTTCGCGAAAAATGGGAAAAGTACAAAGGCTATAGTCTTTGCACTTTTTTCGACAAAAAAATCGATTTTCTTAAAAGTACAGCAAATGGCTTCAAACTTCTTATACACATTAGTTATGAGCGAATTAAGGATTATTAGCCCCTAAATACGATTTTCAATTTTTCGCGAAAAATGGGAAAAGTACAAAGGCTATATAGTCTTTGCACTTTTTTCGACAAAAAAATTGATTTTTATAAAACTACAGCAAATGGCTTCAAACTTCTTATACACGTTAGTTATGAGCAAATTAAGGATTATTAGCCCCTAAATACGATTTTTAATTTTTTGAATAACTTTGTAAATTACATTTCAAAAAAGTTGAGACAAACGGCCCTATACTAAGAAAAATAAACTCTATAACATACTAAAATTTGAACCAAATCGTATGAGCCGTTTTCGAGAAAAATTTTCAAAATTTTTAATTTTTTGAATAACTTTGTAAATTAAATTTCAAAATAGTTGAGACAAACGGCATTATACTAAGAAAAATAAACTCTATAACATACTAAAATTTGAACAAAATCGTATGAGCCGTTTTCGAGAAAAATTTTCAAAATTTTTAATTTTTTGAATAACTTTGTAAATTAAATTTCAAAATAGTTGAGACAAACGGCATTATACTAAGAAAAATAAACTCTATAACATACTAAAATTTGAACAAAATCGTATGAGCCGTTTTCGAGAAAAATTTTCAAAATTTTTAATTTTTTGAATAACTTTGTAAATTACATTTCAAAATAGTTGAGACAAACGGCATTATACTAAGAAAAATAAACTCTATAACATACTAAAATTTGAACAAAATCGTATGAGCCGTTTTCGAGAAAAATTTTCAAAATTTTCAATTTTTTGAATAACTTTGTAAATTAAATTTCAAAATAGTTGAGACAAACGGCATTATACTAAGAAAAATAAACTCTATAACATACTAAAATTTGAACAAAATCGTATGAGCCGTTTTCGAGAAAAATTTTCAAAATTTTTAATTTTTTGAATAACTTTGTAAATTAAATTTCAAAATAGTTGAGACAAACGGCATTATACTAAGAAAAATAAACTCTATAACATACTAAAATTTGAACCAAATCGTAAGAGCCGTTTTCGAGAAAAATTTTCAAAATTTTTAATTTTTTAAATAACTTTGTAAATTAAATTTCAAAATAGTTAAGACAAACGGGATAATACTAAGAAAAAAAGGCTATATACTCTGCACTTTTTTCGACAAAAAAATCGATTTTCTTAAAACTATAGCAAATGGCTTCAAACTTCTTATACACGTTAGTTATGAGCAAGGTAAGGATTATTAGCCTCTAAATACGATTTTTAATTTTTCGCGAAAAATGGGAAAAGTACAAAGGCTATAGTCTTTGCACTTTTTTCGACAAAAAAATCGATTTTCTTAAAACTACAGCAAATGGCTTCAAACTTCTTATACACATTAGTTATGAGCGAATTAAGGATTATTAGCCCCTAAATACGATTTTCAATTTTTCGCGAAAAATGGGAAAAGTACAAAGGCTATAGTCTTTGCACTTTTTTCGACAAAAAAATCGATTTTCATAAAACTACAGCAAATGGCTTCAAACTTCTTATACACGTTAGTTATGAGCAAATTAAGGATTATTTGCCCCTAAATACGATTTTTAATTTTTTGAATAACTTTGTAAATTACATTTCAAAATAGTTGAGACAAACGGCCTTATACTAAGAAAAATAAACTCTATAACATACTAAAATTTGAACCAAATCGTATAAGCCGTTTTCGAGAAAAATTTTCAAAATTTTTAATTTTTTGAATAACTTTGTAAATTAAATTTCAAAATAGTTAAGACAAACGGCATTAAACTTAGAAAAATAAACTCTATAATATGCTGAAAATGGAACAAAATGTAACAAGCCGTTTTCGAAAAAAAATTTCAAAATTTTTAATTTTTTGAATAATTTTGTAAATTAAATTTCAAAATAGTTGCGACAAACGGCAATATACCTAAAAAAATAAACTCTATAACATGCTGAAAATGGAACAGAATGTAACGAGCCGTTTTCAAAAAAAAATTCAAAATTTTCAAAATTTTTAATTTTTTGAATAATTTTCTAAATTAAAATTCAAAATAGTTGAGACAAACGGCATTATACTTAGAAAAATAAACTTTATAACATGCTGAAAATGGAACAAAATGTAACAAGCCGTTTTCGAAAAAAAATTCAAAATTTCCAAATTTTTTTTTTTTTAATAGTTTTGTAAATTAAATTTCAAAATAGTTGAGACAAACGGTATTATACTAAGAAAAACAAACTCTATAACATGCTAAAATTTGAACAAAATGTAACAAGCCGTTTTCAAAAAAAAATTTCAAAATTTTTAATTTTTTGAATAATTTTGTAAATTAAATTTCAAAATAGTTGAGACAAACGGCATTATACTAAGAAAAATAAACTCTATAACATACTAAAATTTGAACAAAATCGTATGAGCCGTTTTCGAGAAAAATTTTCAAAATTTTCAATTTTTTGAATAACTTTGTAAATTAAATTTCAAAATAGTTGAGACAAACGGCATTATACTAAGAAAAATAAACTCTATAACATACTAAAATTTGAACAAAATCGTATGAGCCGTTTTCGAGAAAAATTTTCAAAATTTTTAATTTTTTAAATAACTTTGTAAATTAAATTTCAAAATAGTTAAGACAAACGGCATTATACTAAGAAAAATAAACTCTATAACATACTAAAATTTGAACAAAATCGTATGAGCCGTTTTCGAGAAAAATTTTCAAAATTTTTAATTTTTTGAATAACTTTGTAAATTACATTTCAAAATAGTTAAGACAAACGGCATAATACTAAGAAAAAAAGGCTATATACTCTGCACTTTTTTCGACAAAAAAATCGATTTTCTTAAAACTATAGCAAATGGCTTCAAACTTCTTATACACGTTAGTTATGAGCAAGTTAAGGATTATTAGCCTCTAAATACGATTTTTAATTTTTCGCGAAAAATGGGAAAAGTACAAAGGCTATAGTCTTTGCACTTTTTTCGACAAAAAAATCGATTTTCTTAAAAGTACAGCAAATGGCTTCAAACTTCTTATACACATTAGTTATGAGCGAATTAAGGATTATTAGCCCCTAAATACGATTTTCAATTTTTCGCGAAAAATGGGAAAAGTACAAAGGCTATATAGTCTTTGCACTTTTTTCGACAAAAAAATTGATTTTTATAAAACTACAGCAAATGGCTTCAAACTTCTTATACACGTTAGTTATGAGCAAATTAAGGATTATTAGCCCCTAAATACGATTTTTAATTTTTTGAATAACTTTGTAAATTACATTTCAAAAAAGTTGAGACAAACGGCCTTATACTAAGAAAAATAAACTCTATAACATACTAAAATTTGAACCAAATCGTATGAGCCGTTTTCGAGAAAAATTTTCAAAATTTTTAATTTTTTGAATAACTTTGTAAATTAAATTTCAAAATAGTTGAGACAAACGGCATTATACTAAGAAAAATAAACTCTATAACATACTAAAATTTGAACAAAATCGTATGAGCCGTTTTCGAGAAAAATTTTCAAAATTTTTAATTTTTTGAATAACTTTGTAAATTAAATTTCAAAATAGTTGAGACAAACGGCATTATACTAAGAAAAATAAACTCTATAACATACTAAAATTTGAACAAAATCGTATGAGCCGTTTTCGAGAAAAATTTTCAAAATTTTTAATTTTTTGAATAACTTTGTAAATTACATTTCAAAATAGTTGAGACAAACGGCATTATACTAAGAAAAATAAACTCTATAACATACTAAAATTTGAACAAAATCGTATGAGCCGTTTTCGAGAAAAATTTTCAAAATTTTCAATTTTTTGAATAACTTTGTAAATTAAATTTCAAAATAGTTGAGACAAACGGCATTATACTAAGAAAAATAAACTCTATAACATACTAAAATTTGAACAAAATCGTATGAGCCGTTTTCGAGAAAAATTTTCAAAATTTTTAATTTTTTGAATAACTTTGTAAATTAAATTTCAAAATAGTTGAGACAAACGGCATTATACTAAGAAAAATAAACTCTATAACATACTAAAATTTGAACCAAATCGTAAGAGCCGTTTTCGAGAAAAATTTTCAAAATTTTTAATTTTTTAAATAACTTTGTAAATTAAATTTCAAAATAGTTAAGACAAACGGGATAATACTAAGAAAAAAAGGCTATATACTCTGCACTTTTTTCGACAAAAAAATCGATTTTCTTAAAACTATAGCAAATGGCTTCAAACTTCTTATACACGTTAGTTATGAGCAAGGTAAGGATTATTAGCCTCTAAATACGATTTTTAATTTTTCGCGAAAAATGGGAAAAGTACAAAGGCTATAGTCTTTGCACTTTTTTCGACAAAAAAATCGATTTTCTTAAAACTACAGCAAATGGCTTCAAACTTCTTATACACATTAGTTATGAGCGAATTAAGGATTATTAGCCCCTAAATACGATTTTCAATTTTTCGCGAAAAATGGGAAAAGTACAAAGGCTATAGTCTTTGCACTTTTTTCGACAAAAAAATCGATTTTCATAAAACTACAGCAAATGGCTTCAAACTTCTTATACACGTTAGTTATGAGCAAATTAAGGATTATTTGCCCCTAAATACGATTTTTAATTTTTTGAATAACTTTGTAAATTACATTTCAAAATAGTTGAGACAAACGGCCTTATACTAAGAAAAATAAACTCTATAACATACTAAAATTTGAACCAAATCGTATAAGCCGTTTTCGAGAAAAATTTTCAAAATTTTTAATTTTTTGAATAACTTTGTAAATTAAATTTCAAAATAGTTAAGACAAACGGCATTAAACTTAGAAAAATAAACTCTATAATATGCTGAAAATGGAACAAAATGTAACAAGCCGTTTTCGAAAAAAAATTTCAAAATTTTTAATTTTTTGAATAATTTTGTAAATTAAATTTCAAAATAGTTGCGACAAACGGCAATATACCTAAAAAAATAAACTCTATAACATGCTGAAAATGGAACAGAATGTAACGAGCCGTTTTCAAAAAAAAATTCAAAATTTTCAAAATTTTTAATTTTTTGAATAATTTTCTAAATTAAAATTCAAAATAGTTGAGACAAACGGCATTATACTTAGAAAAATAAACTTTATAACATGCTGAAAATGGAACAAAATGTAACAAGCCGTTTTCGAAAAAAAATTCAAAATTTCCAAATTTTTTTTTTTTTAATAGTTTTGTAAATTAAATTTCAAAATAGTTGAGACAAACGGTATTATACTAAGAAAAACAAACTCTATAACATGCTAAAATTTGAACAAAATGTAACAAGCCGTTTTCAAAAAAAAATTTCAAAATTTTTAATTTTTTGAATAATTTTGTAAATTAAATTTCAAAATAGTTGAGACAAACGGCATTATACTAAGAAAAATAAACTCTATAACATACTAAAATTTGAACAAAATCGTATGAGCCGTTTTCGAGAAAAATTTTCAAAATTTTCAATTTTTTGAATAACTTTGTAAATTAAATTTCAAAATAGTTGAGACAAACGGCATTATACTAAGAAAAATAAACTCTATAACATACTAAAATTTGAACAAAATCGTATGAGCCGTTTTCGAGAAAAATTTTCAAAATTTTCAATTTTTTGAATAACTTTGTAAATTAAATTTCAAAATAGTTGAGACAAACGGCATTATACTAAGAAAAATAAACTCTATAACATACTAAAATTTGAACAAAATCGTATGAGCCGTTTTCGAGAAAAATTTTCAAAATTTTTAATTTTTTGAATAACTTTGTAAATTAAATTTCAAAATAGTTGAGACAAACGGCATTATACTAAGAAAAATAAACTCTATAACATACTAAAATTTGAACCAAATCGTAAGAGCCGTTTTCGAGAAAAATTTTCAAAATTTTTAATTTTTTAAATAACTTTGTAAATTAAATTTCAAAATAGTTAAGACAAACGGGATAATACTAAGAAAAAAAGGCTATATACTCTGCACTTTTTTCGACAAAAAAATCGATTTTCTTAAAACTATAGCAAATGGCTTCAAACTTCTTATACACGTTAGTTATGAGCAAGGTAAGGATTATTAGCCTCTAAATACGATTTTTAATTTTTCGCGAAAAATGGGAAAAGTACAAAGGCTATAGTCTTTGCACTTTTTTCGACAAAAAAATCGATTTTCTTAAAACTACAGCAAATGGCTTCAAACTTCTTATACACATTAGTTATGAGCGAATTAAGGATTATTAGCCCCTAAATACGATTTTCAATTTTTCGCGAAAAATGGGAAAAGTACAAAGGCTATAGTCTTTGCACTTTTTTCGACAAAAAAATCGATTTTCATAAAACTACAGCAAATGGCTTCAAACTTCTTATACACGTTAGTTATGAGCAAATTAAGGATTATTTGCCCCTAAATACGATTTTTAATTTTTTGAATAACTTTGTAAATTACATTTCAAAATAGTTGAGACAAACGGCCTTATACTAAGAAAAATAAACTCTATAACATACTAAAATTTGAACCAAATCGTATAAGCCGTTTTCGAGAAAAATTTTCAAAATTTTTAATTTTTTGAATAACTTTGTAAATTAAATTTCAAAATAGTTAAGACAAACGGCATTAAACTTAGAAAAATAAACTCTATAATATGCTGAAAATGGAACAAAATGTAACAAGCCGTTTTCGAAAAAAAATTTCAAAATTTTTAATTTTTTGAATAATTTTGTAAATTAAATTTCAAAATAGTTGCGACAAACGGCAATATACCTAAAAAAATAAACTCTATAACATGCTGAAAATGGAACAGAATGTAACGAGCCGTTTTCAAAAAAAAATTCAAAATTTTCAAAATTTTTAATTTTTTGAATAATTTTCTAAATTAAAATTCAAAATAGTTGAGACAAACGGCATTATACTTAGAAAAATAAACTTTATAACATGCTGAAAATGGAACAAAATGTAACAAGCCGTTTTCGAAAAAAAATTCAAAATTTCCAAATTTTTTTTTTTTTAATAGTTTTGTAAATTAAATTTCAAAATAGTTGAGACAAACGGTATTATACTAAGAAAAACAAACTCTATAACATGCTAAAATTTGAACAAAATGTAACAAGCCGTTTTCAAAAAAAAATTTCAAAATTTTTAATTTTTTGAATAATTTTGTAAATTAAATTTCAAAATAGTTGAGACAAACGGCATTATACTAAGAAAAATAAACTCTATAACATACTAAAATTTGAACAAAATCGTATGAGCCGTTTTCGAGAAAAATTTTCAAAATTTTCAATTTTTTGAATAACTTTGTAAATTAAATTTCAAAATAGTTGAGACAAACGGCATTATACTAAGAAAAATAAACTCTATAACATACTAAAATTTGAACAAAATCGTATGAGCCGTTTTCGAGAAAAATTTTCAAAATTTTTAATTTTTTAAATAACTTTGTAAATTAAATTTCAAAATAGTTAAGACAAACGGCATTATACTAAGAAAAATAAACTCTATAACATACTAAAATTTGAACAAAATCGTATGAGCCGTTTTCGAGAAAAATTTTCAAAATTTTTAATTTTTTGAATAACTTTGTAAATTACATTTCAAAATAGTTAAGACAAACGGCATAATACTAAGAAAAAAAGGCTATATACTCTGCACTTTTTTCGACAAAAAAATCGATTTTCTTAAAACTATAGCAAATGGCTTCAAACTTCTTATACACGTTAGTTATGAGCAAGTTAAGGATTATTAGCCTCTAAATACGATTTTTAATTTTTCGCGAAAAATGGGAAAAGTACAAAGGCTATAGTCTTTGCACTTTTTTCGACAAAAAAATCGATTTTCTTAAAAGTACAGCAAATGGCTTCAAACTTCTTATACACATTAGTTATGAGCGAATTAAGGATTATTAGCCCCTAAATACGATTTTCAATTTTTCGCGAAAAATGGGAAAAGTACAAAGGCTATATAGTCTTTGCACTTTTTTCGACAAAAAAATTGATTTTTATAAAACTACAGCAAATGGCTTCAAACTTCTTATACACGTTAGTTATGAGCAAATTAAGGATTATTAGCCCCTAAATACGATTTTTAATTTTTTGAATAACTTTGTAAATTACATTTCAAAAAAGTTGAGACAAACGGCCTTATACTAAGAAAAATAAACTCTATAACATACTAAAATTTGAACCAAATCGTATGAGCCGTTTTCGAGAAAAATTTTCAAAATTTTTAATTTTTTGAATAACTTTGTAAATTAAATTTCAAAATAGTTGAGACAAACGGCATTATACTAAGAAAAATAAACTCTATAACATACTAAAATTTGAACAAAATCGTATGAGCCGTTTTCGAGAAAAATTTTCAAAATTTTTAATTTTTTGAATAACTTTGTAAATTAAATTTCAAAATAGTTGAGACAAACGGCATTATACTAAGAAAAATAAACTCTATAACATACTAAAATTTGAACAAAATCGTATGAGCCGTTTTCGAGAAAAATTTTCAAAATTTTTAATTTTTTGAATAACTTTGTAAATTACATTTCAAAATAGTTGAGACAAACGGCATTATACTAAGAAAAATAAACTCTATAACATACTAAAATTTGAACAAAATCGTATGAGCCGTTTTCGAGAAAAATTTTCAAAATTTTCAATTTTTTGAATAACTTTGTAAATTAAATTTCAAAATAGTTGAGACAAACGGCATTATACTAAGAAAAATAAACTCTATAACATACTAAAATTTGAACAAAATCGTATGAGCCGTTTTCGAGAAAAATTTTCAAAATTTTTAATTTTTTGAATAACTTTGTAAATTAAATTTCAAAATAGTTGAGACAAACGGCATTATACTAAGAAAAATAAACTCTATAACATACTAAAATTTGAACCAAATCGTAAGAGCCGTTTTCGAGAAAAATTTTCAAAATTTTTAATTTTTTAAATAACTTTGTAAATTAAATTTCAAAATAGTTAAGACAAACGGGATAATACTAAGAAAAAAAGGCTATATACTCTGCACTTTTTTCGACAAAAAAATCGATTTTCTTAAAACTATAGCAAATGGCTTCAAACTTCTTATACACGTTAGTTATGAGCAAGGTAAGGATTATTAGCCTCTAAATACGATTTTTAATTTTTCGCGAAAAATGGGAAAAGTACAAAGGCTATAGTCTTTGCACTTTTTTCGACAAAAAAATCGATTTTCTTAAAACTACAGCAAATGGCTTCAAACTTCTTATACACATTAGTTATGAGCGAATTAAGGATTATTAGCCCCTAAATACGATTTTCAATTTTTCGCGAAAAATGGGAAAAGTACAAAGGCTATAGTCTTTGCACTTTTTTCGACAAAAAAATCGATTTTCATAAAACTACAGCAAATGGCTTCAAACTTCTTATACACGTTAGTTATGAGCAAATTAAGGATTATTTGCCCCTAAATACGATTTTTAATTTTTTGAATAACTTTGTAAATTAAATTTCAAAATAGTTGAGACAAACGGCATTATACTAAGAAAAATAAACTCTATAACATACTAAAATTTGAACAAAATCGTATGAGCCGTTTTCGAGAAAAATTTTCAAAATTTTTAATTTTTTGAATAACTTTGTAAATTAAATTTCAAAATAGTTGAGACAAACGGCATTATACTAAGAAAAATAAACTCTATAACATACTAAAATTTGAACCAAATCGTAAGAGCCGTTTTCGAGAAAAACTTTCAAAATTTTTAATTTTTTAAATAACTTTGTAAATTAAATTTCAAAATAGTTAAGACAAACGGGATAATACTAAGAAAAAAAGGCTATATACTCTGCACTTTTTTCAACAAAAAAATCGATTTTCTTAAAACTACAGCAAATGGCTTCAAACTTCTTATACACATTAGTTATGAGCGAATTAAGGATTATTAGCCCCTAAATACGATTTTCAATTTTTCGCGAAAAATGGGAAAAGTACAAAGGCTATAGTCTTTGCACTTTTTTCGACAAAAAAATCGATTTTCATAAAACTACAGCAAATGGCTTCAAACTTCTTATACACATTAGTTATGAGCGAATTAAGGATTATTAGCCCCTAAATACGATTTTCAATTTTTCGCGAAAAATGGGAAAAGTACAAAGGCTATAGTCTTTGCACTTTTTTCGACAAAAAAATCGATTTTCATAAAACTACAGCAAATGGCTTCAAACTTCTTATACACGTTAGTTATGAGCAAATTAAGGATTATTTGCCCCTAAATACGATTTTTAATTTTTTGAATAACTTTGTAAATTAAATTTCAAAATAGTTGAGACAAACGGCATTATACTAAGAAAAATAAACTCTATAACATACTAAAATTTGAACAAAATCGTATGAGCCGTTTTCGAGAAAAATTTTCAAAATTTTTAATTTTTTGAATAACTTTGTAAATTACATTTCAAAATAGTTGAGACAAACGGCATTATACTAAGAAAAATAAACTCTATAACATACTAAAATTTGAACAAAATCGTATGAGCCGTTTTCGAGAAAAATTTTCAAAATTTTCAATTTTTAGAATAACTTTGTAAATTAAATTTCAAAATAGTTGCGACAAACGGCATTATACTAAGAAAAATAAACTCTATAACATACTAAAATTTGAACAAAATCGTATGAGCCGTTTTCGAGAAAAATTTTCAAAATTTTTAATTTTTTGAATAACTTTGTAAATTAAATTTCAAAATAGTTAAGACAAACGGCATTATACTAAGAAAAATAAACTCTATAACATACTAAAATTTGAACAAAATCGTATGAGCCGTTTTCGAGAAAAATTTTCAAAATTTTTAATTTTTTGAATAACTTTGTAAACTACATTTCAAAATAGTTAAGACAAACGGCATAATACTAAGAAAAAAAGGCTATATACTCTGCACTTTTTTCGACAAAAAAATCGATTTTCTTAAAACTATAGCAAATGGCTTCAAACTTCTTATACACGTTAGTTATGAGCAAGTTAAGGATTATTAGCCTCTAAATACGATTTTTAATTTTTCGCGAAAAATGGGAAAAGTACAAAGGCTATATAGTCTTTGCACTTTTTTCGACAAAAAAATTGATTTTCATAAAACTACAGCAAATGGCTTCAAACTTCTTATACACGTTAGTTATGAGCAAATTAAGGATTATTAGCCCCTAAATACGATTTTTAATTTTTTGAATAACTTTGTAAATTACATTTCAAAATAGTTGAGACAAACGGCCTTATACTAAGAAAAATAAACTCTATAACATACTAAAATTTGAACCAAATCGTATGAGCCGTTTTCGAGAAAAATTTTCAAAATTTTTAATTTTTTGAATAACTTTGTAAATTAAATTTCAAAATAGTTGAGACAAACGGCATTATACTAAGAAAAATAAACTCTATAACATACTAAAATTTGAACAAAATCGTATGAGCCGTTTTCGAGAAAAATTTTCAAAATTTTTAATTTTTTGAATAACTTTGTAAATTAAATTTCAAAATAGTTGAGACAAACGGCATTATACTAAGAAAAATAAACTCTATAACATACTAAAATTTGAACAAAATCGTATGAGCCGTTTTCGAGAAAAATTTTCAAAATTTTTAATTTTTTGAATAACTTTGTAAATTAAATTTCAAAATAGTTGAGACAAACGGCATTATACTAAGAAAAATAAACTCTATAACATACTAAAATTTGAACAAAATCGTATGAGCCGTTTTCGAGAAAAATTTTCAAAATTTTCACTTTTTTGAATAACTTTGTAAATTAAATTTCAAAATAGTTGAGACAAACGGCATTATACTAAGAAAAATAAACTCTATAACATACTAAAATTTGAACAAAATCGTATGAGCCGTTTTCGAGAAAAATTTTCAAAATTTTTAATTTTTTGAATAACTTTGTAAATTAAATTTCAAAATAGTTGAGACAAACGGCATTATACTAAGAAAAATAAACTCTATAACATACTAAAATTTGAACAAAATCGTATGAGCCGTTTTCGAGAAAAATTTTCAAAATTTTTAATTTTTTGAATAACTTTGTAAATTACATTTCAAAATAGTTGAGACAAACGGCATTATACTAAGAAAAATAAACTCTATAACATACTAAAATTTGAACAAAATCGTATGAGCCGTTTCCGAGAAAAATTTTCAAAATTTTCAATTTTTTGAATAACTTTGTAAATTAAATTTCAAAATAGTTGAGACAAACGGCATTATACTAAGAAAAATAAACTCTATAACATACTAAAATTTGAACAAAATCGTATGAGCCGTTTTCGAGAAAAATTTTCAAAATTTTTAATTTTTTGAATAACTTTGTAAATTAAATTTCAAAATAGTTGAGACAAACGGCATTATACTAAGAAAAATAAACTCTATAACATACTAAAATTTGAACCAAATCGTAAGAGCCGTTTTCGAGAAAAATTTTTAATTTTTTAAATAACTTTGTAAATTAAATTTCAAAATAGTTAAGACAAACGGGATAATACTAAGAAAAAAAGGCTATATACTCTGCACTTTTTTCGACAAAAAAATCGATTTTCTTAAAACTATAGCAAATGGCTTCAAACTTCTTATACACGTTAGTTATGAGCAAGGTAAGGATTATTAGCCTCTAAATACGATTTTTAATTTTTCGCGAAAAATGGGAAAAGTACAAAGGCTATAGTCTTTGCACTTTTTTCGACAAAAAAATCGATTTTCTTAAAACTACAGCAAATGGCTTCAAACTTCTTATACACATTAGTTATGAGCGAATTAAGGATTATTAGCCCCTAAATACGATTTTCAATTTTTCGCGAAAAATGGGAAAAGTACAAAGGCTATAGTCTTTGCACTTTTTTCGACAAAAAAATCGATTTTCATAAAACTACAGCAAATGGCTTCAAACTTCTTATACACGTTAGTTATGAGCAAATTAAGGATTATTTGCCCCTAAATACGATTTTTAATTTTTTGAATAACTTTGTAAATTACATTTCAAAATAGTTGAGACAAACGGCCTTATACTAAGAAAAATAAACTCTATAACATACTAAAATTTGAACCAAATCGTATGAGCCGTTTTCGAGAAAAATTTTCAAAATTTTTAATTTTTTGAATAACTTTGTAAATTAAATTTCAAAATAGTTGAGACAAACGGCATTATACTAAGAAAAATAAACTCTATAACATACTAAAATTTGAACCAAATCGTAAGAGCCGTTTTCGAGAAAAATTTTCAAAATTTTTAATTTTTTAAATAACTTTGTAAATTAAATTTCAAAATAGTTAAGACAAACGGCATAATACTAAGAAAAAAAGGCTATATACTCTGCACTTTTTTCGACAAAAAAATCGATTTTCTTAAAACTATAGCAAATGGCTTCAAACTTCTTATAAGGTCCATGTCCTGGGCCCCCCCACATTTGAAATGTAACTTTTTTTTAAATGTAGAAGGTTGTGCTAGCTTTGTTAAAATTTTTGATTGTGCTGGTTTCGTTAGGCTACAAATTCAATTTTAATTTGGGGGGGCTGTGGACATGATAGCCCCCCCACCA